>NW_021025748.1:1319114-1383552 GCF_004153795.1 Camellia sinensis
GGGGTTTAGAGAAATCTATCACTATTCTACTCCTAAAAATGCTACGTTAAACTACCCTTAGATAAACTCTTTGCGAGTGTTTGATGATTGAGAGATGTCCCTTGATTGATTCTTCAAGTTCTCATTTTATACTTGCGTAGCCACCTCATGTTGTAGCCATTAATCCATGATTTTCTTTAATCTTTGCTCCACTCAACCATATCCTATTTTCATAGAATCCTTGATCTTCCTTGATCTTTGCTCCACTCAACCATATACCATATTTGATAGGAACCAATTTTACTGATTCGGTGCTTGATTTGATCTTGGCTTCTTGATCTCAACAATTAACTTTCAAATTGCTGCAATTGCTAACTTTATGGCTCTCCATTTAACATGTCATCATGCTACGTTCTTAACATATCTATCACGCTACGTTAGCATGTCTATTGATAGAGATAATAATAATAAAAACAAATGTGGCCAAGGTTATTTTTAAAAATAGTCTATGGTCTAAATCGACAGATCATAATCGCACTTGGCCATAATCAATCAGGCCATAATCGACAGAAAAATAAAATGTGGTGCAAACAATGTCCCCTCATTTAAATGGATTGAAGAATGAAATCCAATTAAATGATTTAGAAGATGTTTTACCACAATCGATAGAAAATATTTTATGGTACAAATAATTTGACTTCTTGAAAAGTTATATTATATCCATAGTAATATATCACTATCGATTTGTGAACACTTCATCTTTGGCTCTGCCAAGTGACATAACAAAGAGCCACATCCCTTATTTTTAAAACAAAACAACTCTTAACCATATTTGGCTAAAGAGAATTCACTACATATAGCATTTTTCAACCATTATTGTTTTTCAAACCATGATAGTATGTCTGTCGACAGAAATAAAAACAAATGTGGTCAAGGTTATTCTTTGAAAATAGTTTATGATTTCAATCGACAGACCATAATTGAACTTAGCCATAATTAATAGGCCACAATCGACAGAAAAATAAAATGTAGTTAAAATAATCAATTAACCCTCTGTCGATACAAATTATAACCAATTGGCTATTGACTATTAAACTGACATGTGTTGACACTAAACAATTAGCCATTAAATTGGCCTTCATGCAAAGTATAACCAATTGGCCATTGGCCATTATTAGTTTGGCCAAGTATTGGCTATTATATGACCATTTTTTTTTATTCCATCAAAGATGTTTTTGTTAACTAGTTCATCAAAATTAATTTTTGATGTGAATCACAAACCCATAGTGGTCGTTGGGTAGCAGAAACCATAATATTAAATGGTTTTAGAAAATCAAAACTTTTGACAAATTTAACAATGTCAAAAAATCCAAATTTAACAAATGTGAGTTGTTCATAATTTTCAATCATGCTTGACTTAAAATCATGCCTTCCACGTTCAAAATTTTTAGCCATCTTTGGCTTAAAATTATGCCCCCTTCCCCCTCAAAGTGAATCTTCACCATTATTTTGTAATGAATTTTTAACATTTTTTAAGAGAAGGGGTTGTTTTTATATTTTAGCTGTGGGGAAGTGGTTTAGAAATACTCTTCAGGATCCTGGGGAACGCTCTTGATCCTCTTCTGGTCACCTGAAAAAGAATAAACACTCCGATCGAGGGTGCCGGAATTAGCACTCTAACGGGCAAGTTAGTATCTACACTCGATGAAGCTTGTATTCTAAGTTTAAGCATGTGGGGGTTGATTATCGGGAGTCATAGAGATTCCGGATAATCAAACCTGGGAGAGTCGATATTCCGAAGCACTCGACAATGGGCCCAAAAGCTCAAATCCTACCCTACTCGGCCAAATGACTGATTGAGCAAGGGGCTGAGTGAAGATCGGACAATCATGAAAAGTTCCGAATACGAAGTGGGAAAGGGATCTAAGCCTGAGACCCAAAGAAGAAAAGTTATAAATAGGAGAAACATCAGCTAGAAAGTGGTATGTGAGAATTATTGTGCTTAAACTTAGAATACAAGCTTCCTCGAGTGTAGATACTAACTTACCCGTCGGAGTGCTAATTCCGGCACCCTCGACCGGAGTGTTCATTCTTTTTTAGGTGACCAGAAGAGGATCAAGAGCGTTCCCCAGGATCCTGAAGAGTATTTCCAAACCACTTCCTCACAATTGGCGCCGTCTGTGGGAATACTCAAACACATCCATGGCAAACGTGACGAAAGATCCTCCGACAGTCACTATCAACCCCATACCTCAAGATGAAACCGCTCCAACAAGCTTGCTTGGAACAGAGACTATCACCGCAAGACGCGCCCTGAATTTCGCTTCACCCTCGACTTCAGAGCATGAGATAATGCGGACGATCATAGAACAAGTGAAGCAAAACGAACAGAGGTTGGAAAGCATGATCGCTGAGAATGAACGTCTTCTTGAAAATTTGGCCTTGGAAAGAGCGAAGTCCGCACAAGTTGCGTGCCCAAATCTGGAACGATCTTTAAAAGCAGATGGTCGACGATCTCGAGCCCAACAACAAGATACTGATAGCAACTTCGACTCATTATCCTCGAGGCCCAAGAAGAAGGGACGATCTACAATTTCCAGTTCTCCTGAAGAGAGTCCCCATACAATGCCCAAGCAAAGAAGAAACAGCTCGGACGATGATCAACACGATCCTTCTGTACGACGGATTCCAAGTGCGGTGCTATCTCAGAAATTCATAGCACTGTCATTTACCTCGCATGACGGGAAATTGGCAAAAGATGGCTGGCTACAACAGTACGTCCGAAAAGGCAACCCAGCCAAAGCAATAGCCTCATCACAGGATTCACATTCGCTTCGCGCAATCCACATAATATATAGCATACCGATCTCATCAGAAGTACACGCGGTTCAGTTGAAGTGTAACCATCACGAGCAACTCACTCTGGCTAAACGGCCCCTTGAAGCCGAGGTTATCACTTCCCATGATTTGGATTTGGCCGGAGTAACACTGCCCCACATTGATCCCTTGGTAATCGAGTTATGCGTAAACCGATTCACAGTTGAGCGTATACTCATCGATCCGAGGAGCACTTCGGAGATTATGTACTACAAGACATTCACCAAACTTGGCTTCTCCGAATCGGATCTCTCTACGGCCCCTTATCTACTATTCGACTTTAATGCCAATCCAGAATACCCGTTAGGGAAAATCCGACTGCCCGTTCGAGCAGGTTCCCGAACAGTGGATGTGGGATTCTTGGTCGTTAAGCTGCCATTGCCATATAATCTCATCATGGGACGGTCCTGGTTGCATACTATGCGAGTCGTGCCCAGCACCTATCATCAACTGCTCCGCTTCCCGACAGAACACGGCATTGAGCAAATCTGCGGCTCCTAGAAATCGGCATAAACATGTTACCTCACGAAGAAAACGCCAAAGGCACTACAAGTGAATTCCATTGAGTTACCGGACCGAGAAAGCCTCGATGATGTTGGGCGGCTCCCAAAGGAAAAAGCAACGGAAGACTTAGAACAAGTTCAAATTGATAGAAGCCCAGACAAGTTCTTTATGGTCGGCGCTTCCTTAAATCAGGCCGACCGACAGCAGCTAATATCTTTCCTACTGAGCTTGCATGGACTCCGTACGAGATGCCAGGCATAGATCCGTCAGTTTCACAGCACCGTTTGAATGTCGATCCTAAGTGCAAGACGATCATTCAGAAAAGCCGGCGGTCAGTCGCAGAGCACACTGTCGCCGTTGTTGAGGAGGTCGACAGGCTGCTTGACGCTGGAGCAATTAGGGAGGTGACCTACCCTACATGACTCTCTAATACAATGGTGGTAAAGAAGAAAAATGGGACTTGGCGAGTATGCGTCGACTTCACGGACCTAAACAAAGCCTGCCCAAAGGATTGTTTTCCTCTTCCCAGAATAGACCAGCTCGTAGATGTTACGGCGCGTCATCAGCGTATGAGTTTCCTTGACGCCTATAGAGGTTATTATCAAATCGCAATGCATCTGGAGGACCAAGAGAAAAATGCATTCCTCACCCCAAGGGGAACCTATTGCTATAAGGTAATGCCTTTTGGGTTGAAGAATACAGGGGCAACTTACCAGAGACTGGTCACCATCATATTCAAAGAGAAACTCGGTAAAACAATGGAAGTGTACATCGACGATATGGTGGTCAAGTCCAAAGAAGAGAAAAATCATATAGCCGATCTAGAAGAGACATTCGGCATCCTACGCAAATATGGAATGAAGTTGAACGCTTCCAAATGTGCATTTGGTATCGGCTCTGGAAAATTCTTGGGCTACATTGTTAACCACAGAGGAATCGAAGCCAACCCAAGGCAAATCACAACAATCTTGGAGCTTTCGTTTAGTAAAGAAGGTCCAAAAGTTGATGGGGATGGCTGCCGCACTAAACAGGTTTATCAGTCGGTCCACAGATCACTGTCGACAATTCTTTCATACACTACGGCAGGGCAAGGCCTTTGAATGGTCCGCCGATTGCAAAGCCACTTTCAACGGCCTGAAGACCTACCTCTGCTCAGTACCACTCCTGACAACACCCTCTGCTGGAGACCCGCTCATTCTGTACCTGACAGTTTCTGACCGAGCCGTCAGCGCCGTGTTGATAAAGGAAGAGCTGGGGGAGTAGCGGCCAGTGTATTATGTGAGCAAGACAATGGTTGACATCGAAACACGCTACCTTCCGCTGGAAAAGCTCATCCTAGCCCTAGTTATGGCGGCAAGGAAGGTCATGCATTACTTCCAGGGTCATAGCATTGGGGTACTTATAGATCACCCCCTCCGATCAGTCCTACGTAGTGCGGAAGCATCCAGACATGTTTCAAAGTGGGCTCTGGAACTTGGCCAATACAATATTCAATTTCTACCTAGAACCTCAATCAAAGGACAGGTACTTGCCGACTTTATCGCCGAATTCACTGGGGGCCTTGCCGATTTCAAGTCTAATGTCGACTTTAAGATGGATGAGATTCGACTGAACTCGGACTGGAGGATTTATGTCGGGGACATCTGGCAGTTGTATTGTGATGGATCGTCCAATCAGCGGGGTAGTGGAGCTGGAGTTGTAATCATGACCCTCGACAGCGCAATAATTGAGCAGGCCGTGAAGCTCGACTTCGAAGCATCGAATAACGAAACTGAATACGAAGCCCTCTTAGCTGGTTTGAGAAATGTGCATATCCTGGGTGCTCGGCGTCTGTTGGTGTTTTGTGACTCAAAACTGGTGATCAATCAGCTAAAGGGGGAGTACGCAGCAAGAAATGATCGTATGGCGGCCTATATGAAAACGGCCAATTCCTTGTTGGCAAAATTTGACTATCATGAGTTGAATCAGATAACACGTGATCAGAACACCCACGCAGATGCCTTAGCCTGCCTAGCCTCCGCAATCAACTCAGAGATTAAACGAACCATCGAAGTTGGATTGATCCCAGAGCCAAGCAGCGGCCCCTCGGAGGAAGTCCAAATCAACGTTATAGAATCTGTACCAAGCTGGATGGATCCCATTGTTGCGTTCTTATCCTCTGAACAACTCCCAGAGGACAAGAAAGAAGCACACAAGCTGCGAAACAAAGCCATGCGATACTACTTGAACCCGCAAGGAAGTCTTTATAAAAAGTCACTCTCTGGCCCATATTTGGAATGTGTGCACCCGGACAAAGTCGGAGAGCTTCTGGCTGAAATACACGAAGGCAGCTGTGTTGCCCATTCTGGCGGACGCTCTTTGGCCACCGAGCTATAACGCAACGGTATTATTGGCCGACAATGAGAGCGGACGCCGAGTGTTATGCGAAAAAGTGCGAATAGTGCCATAAATTCTCTTTGTTAATCCATTTGCCTGCTGAAGAGTTGAACTCTATCACCAGTCCTTGGCCGTTCGCCCAGTGGGGGCTTGATATCGTAGGACCATTGCCGAGGGCGCCCCAGGCAACAAGCGATTCTTAATTGTGATGACGGATTATTTCACAAAATGGGTCGAAGCGGAGGCACTAACGCATATTCGAGATTCCGACGTTAAGCGTTTTGTATGGAAAAACATCATAATGAGATTCGGCATACCACGAGCACTTGTTTCAGATAACGGTACCCAGTTTGATTGTGGCGTATACCGAGAGCTGTGCAGCAAATATGGTATTCGGCCTTACTTTTCTACGCTGGCCTACCCTCAAAGCAATGGCCAAGCTGAGGCCTCTAATAAATCCATCTTGGACGGCATTAAGAAGAGGCTGGAGAAAGCCAAAGGCAAATGGGTCGAAGAATTACCAAGCGTGCTGTGGGCTTATCGAACTACACCAAGAAGATCAACTGGAGAAACGCCGTTTGCCCTATGCTTTGGAACCCAGGCAATTTTACCCTTGGAAATCGACCACCCGACATTGAAGTCGCAAGTTTTCGATACGGGCCGAAACGACATGATGCTGGCTTTGGATTTGATTCCAATCGAAGAACAAAGAGATCGAGCCCTTGCGTCGATAGCACGGTACCAGCAACAGCTGGCAAAGTCATACAATAAACGCGTTCAGCCTCGCCATTACACACTAGGAGAGTTGGTCCTGAAGAAGGTACTCCCAGCTGACAGGAAACCGACCGATGGAAAATTGGGTCCTAATTGGGACGACCCCTATCAGATCGATTCGGTCACTGGAGCAAGGGCATATCGGCTCAGAGACATGTAAGAAAGGAGTCTGCCACGACCTTGGAATTCCACGCATTTACGCAAATTTTATCATTAAGCCGACTTGTGGGACATAATACTTGTTCTAAACTGTTCGTCATGTACGTCTCTTTTTCTGTAAATACAAAGATTCCCATTTACCTACTACAGAATCTAGTTCAAACATGGTCCAATTAAGCCTCCGGATTCGGAGGGCCCTTCGTAGATATCACGACTGGCCAATCAAAGTCTCCAGATCCGGAGCCCCATCGGCGAATAACGTCTTTGGGCTGATTAAAGTCTCCGGATTCAGAGCGCCCTTCGTGGATATCACGATTGGCTAATCAAAGTCTCCGGATTCGGAGCCCCATCGGCGAATGACATCTTTGGGCCGATTAAAGTCTTCGGATTTGGAGCCCTATCGGCGAATGACGTCTTTGGGCCGATTAAAGTCTCTGGATTCGGAGCGCCCTTCGTGGATATCACGACCGGCCAAATAAAGTCTCCGGATTTAGAGCGCCCTTCGTGGATATCATGATTGGCCAATCAAAGTCTCCGGATTCGGAGCCCCATCGGTGAATGACGTCTTTGGGCCGATTAAAGTCTCCGGATTCGGAGCGCCATTCGTGGATATCACGATTGGCCAATTAAAGTCTCCGGATTCAAACACGTATAATGAAACATATGCAAGCATGAGTGCGATTGAAAATAAAATTCTTTTCTTTTATTCAATCAATCAGTAATCACATAATTCTAGACGCGATCTGCGTTTGCACTTTACAACGAATATTTTTATTCAGTGCTGGCCCTTTCAACTTCAAAGGCGGGAAAGGGCAAATGATCACGATGATCTAGCCCACATAAGCTGGAATCGATACCCTTCACTCGGAGAACCTCCGCGACCTGAAGAGCCGCAATCCAACCGTGCTTAAATCCCCGATTCTCGCATCGACAGACCTTAGCGAGTGTCTCTTTCGTTTTTTCGACCCCAACCTGCCAATTGATATGTGCCACAGTTACTTCATGCACTGATTTTTGGCCTTTTATATGGCCTATTTATCTAATCGGCGATTATGGGCGAATGCCTCCAAGTCCATGCACTGGCTGGGGCAAGGGCAGATCTATTAATCTAACCGGCCGAGCATTTTCACCCCATGCAGATTGATATGTGCCACAGCCACTTCATGCACTGATTTTTGGCCTTTTAAACGGCCTAATTATCTAATCGGCGATTTTGGGCGAATGCCTTCAAGTCCATGCACTGGCTAGGGCAAGGGCAGATTTATTAATCTAATCGGCCGAGCATCTTCGCCCCATGCCAATTGATATGTGCCACAGCCACTTCATGCACTGATTTTTGGCCTTTTAAACGGCCTAATTATCTAATTGGCAATTTTGGGTGAATGCCTCCAAGTCCATGCATTGGCTGGGGCAAGGGCAGATTTATTAATCTAACCGGCCGAGCATCTTCGCCCCATGCCGGCTGATATGTGCCACAGCCACTTCATGCACTGATTTTTGGCCTTTTAAACGGCCTAATTATCTAATCGGCGATTATGGGCAAATGCCTCCAAGTCCATGCACTGGCTGGGGCAAGGGCAGATTTATTAATCTAACCGGCCGAGCATCTTGGCCCCATGCCGATTGATATGTGCCACAGCCACTTCATGCACTGATTTTTGGCCTTTTAAACAGCCTAATTATCTAATCAGCGATTATGGACGAATGCCTCCAAGTCCATGCACTGGTTGGGGCAACGGCAGATTTATTAATCTAATCGGCCGAGCATCTTCGCCCCATGCCGATTGATATGTGCCACAACCACTTCATGCACTGATTTTTGGCCTTTTAAACGGCCTAATTATCTAATCGGCGATTTTGGGCGAATGCCTCCAAGTCCATGCACTGGCTGGGGTAAGGGCAGATTTATTAATCTAACTGGCCAAGCATCTTCGCCCCATGCCGATTGATATGTGCCACAGCCACTTCATGCACTGATTTTTGGCCTTTTAAACGGCCTAATTATCTAATCGGCGATTTTGGCGAATGCCTCCAAGTCCATGCACTGGCTGAGGCAAGGATAGATTTATTCATCTAACCGGCCGAGCATCTTTTCCCCATGCCGATTGATATGTGCCACAACCACTTCATGCACTGATTTTTGGCCTTTTAAACGGTCTAATTATCTAATCGGCGATTATGGGCAAATGCCTCCAAGTCCATGCACTGGCTGGGGCAAGGGCATATCTATTAATCTAACCGGCCGAGCATCTTGGCCTCATGCCGATTGATATGTGCCACAGCCACTTCATGCACTAATTTTTGGCCTTTTAAACGGCCTAATTATCTAATCGGCGATTTTAGGCGAATGCCTCCAAGTCCATGCACTGGCTGGGGCAAGGGCAGATTTATTAATCTAACCGGCCGAGCATCTTGGCCTCATGCCGATTGATATGTGCCACAACCACTTCATGCACTCATTTTTGGCTTGTTAAAACGACCTAAATATCTAAATGGCGATTATGGGCGAATGCCTTGAAGTCCATGCACTGGCTGGAGCAAGGGCAGATTTATTAATCTAACTGGCCGAGCCTCTTGATCCCATGCCTTGCTAAAACAGCCTAATTAGATAGTCGGCAAGGATACAAAATGTTTTACCCAAAATAGCAACCAAACAATTCCATTCATTAGTAACAGCAAAGCACAAAGTGAATTTTCATTAAGTAAATTGGGCACAAATTGCAACCATTTTATATATGAAAATTACTAAACAAAAGGCTGTAAAAAGCTGAAAATTACAGGCAAATTCTAAAACAAAAACAAGAGCCGCCCAAGCTAGCCCTTGGAGTCAGACTCCAGCGGCTCAACATCCTCTTGCTCATACGGAATTGGCATAGCCAATGACTTTAGCAGCAGCAAGGGCTTTGAGCCAGCCGTATTTAAATCCCCGATTCTCAAACTTGAGAACTTCATCCACATATTCATCAAAAGCTGATTTTTTCCTAGCATTGAATGCGCTGGAAGCCTGCAGGTTGGCTGTTTCCTTCGCCGCCTTCATCTCTTCCAACCAAGCTTCCAATTTATAGATCACCTCCTGGGCCAACTTTAGCACGTCGTCGCTCGTATCCACCCTCTTCTCGGTGACCGATCTCAATTCCCCGGCATTACGGGCCCTCTCCGTCTCAGCCTCTGCTCGGGCACCCTTCGACGACCTACAAAACAGGAATTTGAGAACAAAATAATATTTTCGTAGAGAGAAAAGACAAAGTCTAGATATATACCAAAAGAGCCGATTGCGCGGCCAACCCAATTGCAACCAGATCAGGCTCCGCCCAAAAAGCCGCCTTGTCAGCAGGCAGCGAAACAGACGTCGCCAAGCTGAGTGCAACAGCTAGATCTTTGATCACCGAAGCATCGCAAAAGATCGGCGTATTTTTTTATCTTGGGCTGAATAACAAAAGGCACAATCATATCAGACTCATCCAAGCGAGGTCGTTTGTCGGCACGGTCTTCTTCTGAGCCGGCATCGACATTGGCAGGGCGTCTCCAACCTTTGCTCAGCCTATACACTTGCCTGCACAAAAGGTCCCGCCTCAGCATTTCCATTCTTTGCCATCCCCTCGATAACAGGCAAGGACTGGGATTGAGATTCGGTAGTTCGAATCTCTTCCGCCCTTCGTCGCGCGGCCAGTCTTTCCGCGTTCGCCTTCTTGGTAAGTTTAGTTAGGCTCAACCCGGCCATATCTTCTGGGAACGTGCCGGGAAGGTCTTCCAGATCGTGAAAAATATCGTCAAGCGCACGGTTTTCTCGACC
Source organism: Camellia sinensis (assembly GCF_004153795.1). Classification (NCBI taxonomy): domain Eukaryota; kingdom Viridiplantae; phylum Streptophyta; class Magnoliopsida; order Ericales; family Theaceae; genus Camellia; species Camellia sinensis. The sequence continues at coordinate 1,329,577 of NW_021025748.1, forward strand.
CAAAATGGACAGAGGATCAACCGAATTAAGGCCGGCTTCTTCAAATGCTAATTTCAAAGCCTCGTCAACCTCAGTTTCGGATTGATCTGACTCGATGTAGACAGCTACTTCCGGCCACTCCGAATCTGATCCCTCACCCTCTGGAATTGGGATATTTTCTGACGCCGAAAAGGTTGTATAAGTCGGGTCGTAGCGGAGCAGAACATGGGCCGCTCTCCTCTGCTTCTGAAGACTCCGTCGGCCGAAATACTTGAGCGCAGTCTTGATTTCTGAAAGGATGGCATCGTCGGTCGAGGTCAACACTTTAAATTGTTTCCTGCAAAAGCAAAACCGTGAGGTCCCGAAAATAAAGCTTTATAAATATAACAAGTAAACAAATAAAAGAAAACACTCGGCCACCTGGTTCGCCCCTTCGCTTAGGAATACGATCAAGGCGATCCTCGCCTTCGCCGAATTCCCAGTTTCCTTGGACGACCACCATAACATCATCGACTCGCTTCTCAGAGATGGAAAGCATAGTCATTAGGTGATGGTCGGTGTCTTTGGCCCTAAGGTAATAATGCCCGTGCCGACCAGAAGACTTGGCCAAAATGTAGCAATGCCGAATAGCAGGAAGTTGAAATGATAACCGAGAAGTGTATGTACAGACATTTGCGTTGGGAAACGGTTAGTCGCCGAATTTCGGCTCTGACCCTTCGAGTTCAAAGCCAAACACTCCAGCCAACTATTGATAGTGGAGTGCTTGGGGGGCAATTATGGGGGCTGATTATTGGGAGTCATAGAGATTCCGAATAATCAAACCTGGGAGAGTCGATATTCCGAAGCACTCGGCAATGGGCCCGAAAGCTCAAATCTAACCCTACTCGGCCAAATGACCGATTGAGCAAGGGGCCGAGTGAAGATCGGACAGTCATGAAAAGTGCCAAATACGAGGTGAGAAAGGGATCTAATCCTGAGGCCCAAAGAAGAAAAGATATAAATAGGAGAAACATCAGCTAGAAAGTGGTATGTGAGAATTATTGTGCTTAAACTTAGAATACAAGCTTCCTCGAGTGTAGATACTAACTTGCCCGCCGGAGTGCTAATTCCGGCACCCTCGACCGAAGTGTTTATTCTTTTTCAGGTGACCAGAAGAGGATCAAGAGTGTTCCCCAGGATCCTGAAGAGTATTTCCAAACCACTTCCCGACAAAGCACAATAATTCTCACATACCACTTTCTAGCTGATGTTTCTCCTGTTTTTGTCTTTTCTTCTTTGGGCCTCGGGATTAGATCCCTTTCCCACCTCGTATTCGGCACTTTTCATGACTTTCCGATCTTTACTCGGCCCCTTGCTCAATCGGTCATTTGGCCGAGTAGGGTTGGATTTGAGCTTTCGGGCCCATTGCCGAGTGCTTCGGAATATCGACTCTCCCAAGTTTGATTATCTGGAATCTCTATGACTCCCAATAATAGGCCCCTACATTAGCCATTAATGGTTTGTCACTTTTTGCTATGTTTGGCAAAACGTCATGCCCCCCCCAAGTGAACCTTTACCATTAGAATTCTCAATATTTTTTTTAGAGAAGGGATTGTTTTTTAATTTTAGTTATTAATGGCCTATGAAATTTTTTCAAAGTCATATTATCTTCATGACTTGATGTGCTAACCTTTGAAGCGACATACCTTGGCTCTTCATGAATGATTGGCTCTTCAAAACTATGTGTATTAATCTTATAAGCCACATTATTTTCATATCTTAATTTTTCACTGGCCATTATGTCTTCTAATTTTTGCTTCCAATATATAATTTCTTCATCAATTAGGAAAATTTGGCCTTTAAGTCGATGAATATTTTTATCACGGTAATTTAAATCTCATTGTGTAAAATAATATGGAGATGACGAAATTATTTGAAAATTTTGCCTGTAAAGAGAATTAATTTTTTCTTTTAGGGCCAAGATTTCACTCTCGCACCAATAAATTTCATTATCACAATGCCAAATCATTTTTTTTCACATCATTTGTCATGCCATTATGTTGGCAATAAGCAGTAAAACCCCCCATCATAACACTGATAATTTTCAAAATATGAGGCATTTCACTGATAATCTGTATCCATGGGAACACTGTCACTCCATTGGCAGTTTACATCCATGGGTTCACAAGATGTAAACATACCTATTGAAGGCATGATTCTATAAGGATAAATCTGCTTCTTCACCATCATCACTCCAAGTTAGAATGGTCCCACCGGGCGTGCCAATTTATGTTGGTAAAAATTCAGTTCAAGCCCAATCAACAGTGATTGATTGACAGGCCTAAAATATTTCAATAAACACAAATAAAAAATCAGGCTCTGTGGTTGAGTTCTTTGCCTTAAACAGATTAAGAACTTCCTTGGAGGTGATTGAATGAAGAAGAAAATGGAACCGAGTAGAATATGTATTAATTCGAATGAATTGTCACTTGTTACTAGTTACAAGAACTTAAACAAGGACAAAAGATTGAAGAAATACAGCAATCGACAGAATAAGAGAAGAGAAGTGGGGAGGGGGAGGGGGGTTAGAGAAAGCTATCATTATTCTATTCCTAAAAATGATACGTTAAACTACTCCTATATAAACTTTTTGCGAGTGTTTGATGATTGAGAGATGTCCCTTGATTGATTCTTCAAGTCCTCCTTTTATACTTGCTTGGCCACCTCATGTTGTAACCATCAATCCATGATCTTTCTTAATCTTTACTCCACTCAACCATATCCTATCTTCATAGAATCCATGATCTTCCTTGATCTTTGTTCCATTCAACTATATCCCATATTTGATAAGAACCATTTTGCAGATTTGGTGCTTGATTTGATCTTAGCTCTTTGATCTCAGCAACTAACTTTCAAATTGCTACAATTGCTAATTTTCTGGCCCTCCATTTAACATGTCATCATGCCACATCCTTAACAAATCTGTCATGCCACGTTAGTATGCCTATCCCAAGGTTATTTTTAAAAATAGTCTATGGTCTTAATCGGCAGACCATAATCGAACTTGACCATAATCAATCAGGCCATAATCGACAAAAAAATAAAATGTGGTGCAAACAAAGGGGCCAAAGTAAAAAGGTAAGGGTAAATGACAACACTCAAAAAAAATTGATAAACTATTAATAGGTCCTAATAGTTAGACTTAATATTTATCAAGTCCTATTGAAAATAAGTCATAGTAAAATTATCGCTAAAAATAATTTTTTGTGACGATTTTTTGCATATGTCGCTAAAAATTAACAATTAGTGACTTTTTTTTTGTCAAAATATTTATAAATTGTCATTAAAACTTATAATTAGTGACTTTTTTTTTGTCAAAATTTTTATAAATTCTCGTTAAAATTATAATTAGTGACTTTTTTTATGACGAATTTTGCAAATTGTTGCTGAAAGTTGAGAATTAACAACTTTTTTTGTAATAATTTTTTTAAACGGTTGCTAAAACTTGTAATTAGTAATTTTTTTTTGTAACAAAATTTTTAAACCGTCGTTGAAAATTAACAATTAGTGACTTTTTTAATAGTATTGATGAAAAACGTCATTAATTTTCACATGACCTCTTGAATAATAAATTCACCTATTAAGACTTACACGTAAATCTGAAAAAAAATATATATATATATTTGGGCATCTTGGGGGCATATGGTAACTCCAGAGCTATTTTTGGACTATCTAATATATAAATTTCACCATCTAAATAGCAAATATGAATGCATATATATATATATATATCTATATAATAAGGGAGAGTTGTTTTTTAATTTTGATAGGACTGTTGTCCCTCTGTCAAAATATGAACCGCAGGATTGATTCAATCCAACAGTAACAAAATGTCTAAGAGACATTATATTTCAATGGTGGATTTACAATGGTGAATCAAAATGTCCATCTCTCTTTCTCTCTCTCTTTCTCATTCAAGACAAGATCGGCTAGATCGGTGGGTTCGGCGACATCGCAGCAACAAATCACCGATTAATAAGGTTCACCGAAATCTTGACTATATTTTTTTTTTTGTAAGGTTTTCTTTGTGCGTAGGGTCATTACACACCTGACCTGATGGTCCAGGAGTTTCTGAAATAAGCCAAGATCGGTGGGTCTAGGAGTTTATTTGATGAGAGCCCCAATCCTTGAAGAAGATTACAGAAAGGAGGGGACCCAAATCCACTTCTACATGTTCTGTTTTCCATAAAACAGAGCTTCATTGACTTTGATGCCATAGAATATTGATGTTGCTGTATATCAATCAGTGAAAATTTGCTCTGTTTTTATTTATATATATGTAGACTATATTGTGAATAAGCCTAGGACCCAGGGTATTGTGAATTTGTGTATTGTGAATTTGTGAGTCAATATATCAGAAAATGCAGTTTATACCAGAAATTTTTGATATTTAAATTGTCGGAGATGGACGGAGGGGAAAATTTAAAGGGAAGAAATATACCCAGTTAATTTTTGACTCACATATATTGTGAGTCAATATACCAGAAATTTTCAGTTTATGTATTCTCAAAAATTTTTATGGCATCAAAATTTCTTTCGTTGGGTGTCTAATTTTTTATGTGATTTGTTTCGCATTCGGGTTTGATTGTGTGATTTATATAATTTATGTGATTTATATTATGTGAACCTATTATGTGATTTGTTTCTCATTCGGGTTTGATTGTGTGATTTATACGACTTATGTAATTTATATTATGTGAACCTATTATGTGATTTCTGGTAAAATTTGTGGTAAAATTTTATGTGAACCTATTATGTGATTTCTAATTTACAAAATGGGTTCAGATTATCAAGTAAATTAAATAAGGAATGTTGAAAAATTTTTGATTGTGGAGTGAATTATTTTGTTGTTCCCATTCAATGTTTGTTATTTCTCGACTGATTTGATTTCCGTCATGTGAATGGTCATGAGTTGATTTAGAAATCAAATGGGCTTTGCTTTTTTTTGTTCACAATTAATTAATAAACATGGCAAATGATACCAAATGGGTTCAGAATCCCAAGCAAATTAAAGATGGTATATTGAAAAAATATGTGATTTTGTGGAGTGAAAAATATGTGATTTTAGGAAACAGACTTTGATGGACGGACTGACTTCATGCATCTAAGAGGATTACAAATGCGCGCTTTGGGTTGTGTGGTAAGAAGATAATCTCTCTCTCTCTCTCTCTCTCTCTCTCTCTCTCTCTCTCTCTCTCATATACACAAGCGCTCCACAAAGCTCAAAATGATATGAGACTGGAATGTTGCTTATGAAAATCTTATTTCTTAGGGAAATTATTGTGCTTGCTAACTTGATCAATATTGTCAAATATCTACGTAAGCTAGATGATTGTACGAAGCATAATTTCAGCGGAGTGTTTAAATTTGATCTAAATAAAATACGACATTAACTATTGTTGGCTCTGATCGCATTATGAAAACCAGGTTGAACTTGCAGAGAAGCTTCCTCATATACAATCACTTTGTATTCACGAGATGGTCACTCGAGCTTTCAAGCATGTCCATAAAGCCTTTATTGCTTCTATTAATAATGTGGCAGACTTATCCACAACAGTAGTTTCATGCTTGAATTTCTTGCTTGGGGGCTACACAATAGAAGGTAGTGAACATAACTTGAGTGGTGATCACATGCTCAAATTGCAGTAGTTACGAACTTTTCTAGCTAAAAGAATAATGTGGCAGACTTATCCACAGCAGTAGCTTCATGCTTGAATTTCTTGCTTGGGGGCTACACAATAGAAGATAGTGAACATAACTTGAGTGGTGATCACATGCTCAAATTGCAGTGGTTACGAACTTTTCTAGCTAAAAGATATGGCTGGACTCTAAAAGATGAGTTTCAACAATTGAGGAAATTAAAAATTCTCCGAGGACTTTGCCACAAGGTACCATCTCCTTTTATTGCCTTCGGTCATGGTTTCATTAGAATGAGATTCTAATGTTTCTTTTTTCGTTTGTTTGTTTGTTTTTTTTGTTTTTTTTTTTTATAAATATCTAGGTTGGATTGGAGTTGCTTCCGAAAGACTATGATATGGAAAGCCCAAGCCCTTTCAAGAAATCTGATATTATCGGCATTGTTCTTGTGTGTAAATTAAGGGTCTCTCTCTCTTTCTCTCTCTCTCTCTCTCTCACTTGCACACATTCACACAAATTGCATTTGATTTGAAAGTTTTACAATCTAAATGTAGTGTGACGTGCTTTGCAATAACCAAGATGTTTGAACCATATTGGAGATGGGCGGACCCTATTGGAGTCATCAAAGATGGCACTCGATAAAGGAAAGCTAGAAGATGCTGTCAACTATGGAACGAAGGTACCAAAGCCATCCTGTCTATAGTAAGCTGTTTAATTCTATTCTTAACGGGTACAAAAATCAATCACAATTTTTTGTATTACTTGATTCTGAAGGCATTGGCAAAGATGATAGCTATCTGTGGTCCTTATCATCGTACGACTACGAGTGCGTACAGTCTGTTAGCTGTTGTGCTTTACCACACTGGAGACTTTAATCAGGTAGATATATATAATATTCTTTTGTTAATAATCAAGTAGTCTGTTAACCGATTTGTAACTGTGATTTTGTGGACAAAATATATTGTTTCTGTCCATACCTCATCATTTTTTTCCTTCTGTATTTTGATTTCAGTTTCACAATTTGAAACTACAGCATCTGTTTGAGTCTCATCTCTATGTTCATTTCATCTCATCTCAACTGTCTCTCTCAATTACAATTTGTTATTTTCATTTTAAAAATTTCAATACTTATGTTTCTTATGCCTGTAGATTTAAATACAATTTGTTTCTCATTTATATTGTGTGTGTCTTCATGCATACACCATGTTCGGTAAAATGGCTCAATTAAAATAGTTTATATAATTCTAAACTTATGAACACCATGCTAGCTGCTTATATTAAAATAGTTTACATAGTTTATTAAAATAGTTTATACACCATGCTAGTTGCTTATATAATTCTACTTGAGAACATATAATCTTATGAAAATTCATCAAAACATTTTTTTTTTCACTTTATGAAAATCCATCAAAACATTTTTTTTTTAATTTTTCTTTTTCGGCTTTTTTTTGTTTTATGTGTCTCTTTGTATGCGTTCACTATGTTCTGTAAAATGCCTCACATAGGTCTCTGAAATATTTTTCTAAAATGGGTCTCCAAAATGCCTCAAAATTTTTATTTGGGTTTTCGTTAGGTGTCTAATTTTTTATGTGATTTGTTTCTCATTCAGGTTTGATTGTGTTTCTCATTTATATTGCCTCAATTAAAATATGTCTCTTCACCCCTCTATATTTTGTGTGTGTTTTCATGCATACACCATGTTCGGTAAAATGACTCAATTAAAATAGTTTATATAATTCTAAACTTATGAACACCATGCTAGCTGCTTATATTAAAATAGTTTATATAGTTTATTAAAATAGTTTATACACCATGCAATCTGTTTATAATCTTATGAGTTGGATGTTATTTTTAATAGAGGTATATTCTTATAGGTTTAGCAAAAATAGAGGTATATTCAAATTGGTGACACAAATAGTGGGAGTTGGATGTTATTTTTAATAATAAACAGTAGGCAAATTTTGGATTGGAGCTTGCTTACTTATATTTTCTAATCTTTGGAATGACATAGGCTTGAGATTGAAACTTTCTAATCTTATATTTACTTATTAAGATCATTTGAAGCTTTCATTTGCCTGATATTAAAAATTTAAAACTTCCACGGCCTCTTTCTCTCTCTCTGATGCTTTTAATTTTATTTTTCAAGTTGTGGGCCCCCAAAGTCTATCAGGGACCAAGGTTGGGAGCTGCAAGTTTTCTCTATTCCAACTACTCTTTTCCATTAAGTCTTTCCTTTATTCCCATTCTTAGTACTGTTAAATTAAGTTCCATTTGGATACTCTCTCTCTCTCTCATGCTTTTGTGTTTTTGTGGGTATGCTATGCTTTCTTTCATGTCTTGGGTTCTGTCAATTGATTTGGTAAACAATTTCATCAATATTTTAGCAATGCCTTCATCAATTGATAAGCGGTTCTTTTTTTCCCTTAAAATGAGCTGTTTCTTCACTACATAGCCGTGTTGTGTCAACCTCTTAAGCAATTTCGGTGTTCAAACAGTTCACAATATCAATATCAATGTTGTGGCTGAATTTTTCCTTTTTTTTTTTTTTGAATCCAAATTTTGTTTTTTTGTTGTGACAGTGTGTTGGCTGCTTCCCATGAGCAAACCAAATGGATCCAAAAGGGTTGATTCATATTTTGCTTATGGGAGGATTTGAATAGTTGGAGCTATTTGAATATTTTTTTTTTTTTTTGTTTTTGTTTTTTGCAGCTGCTGTCCATAGCATTTCAATGCACCATGTTGACCCATTAAAGGTATCACAATTCTTTAATAGGATGCTTGGCTTCCATTGGGAATAAAATTGTTCCATCTGTTTTTAGTTTATGAATTTATTTCATTTCTAAGTTATTGAAAATGATTTATGATAAAAACATATATACTCATTTCTTATTGCAGAACATTTGTTTTGTCATATGGTTGCTTGGTCTAATTATTAGTTCCCTATTATTTGTCATGTGTCATTTTAGCTACCATTTAGCAGGTTTGTTTATGTAGTGTTGATTGAATTTTTTTTTCTTCAATTTCTTTATGGATAAATGAAAGAGGAGTACAGAGAAGTTGGGCATAATTGTTTGTGTTTCTTTATAGTTTTGACTTCATTTATATGAATATGACATGTGTTGAAATCTCTGTTATTAGAATCATACAATTTGCGATTTGATTCAGTAAGTAATCAATACGAACAGGTTGTATGAATCGCAAATAGCCATGAATCGTAGGTGAATCGGTGAACCAAATCGGTAAATCGTGAAGTGAATCAATTCGATTCGCTAAACTCGATGTTTTACTTTCCTTTTTAGTTTTTTATTGTTGGAAAAGGGTTCACACAACCCTTTTAAGGTCTTTAAGATTACTATATGTCATCTTTTCACTTTCTCCCTCCCTCTTTTGTTAGTTTTTCATATCTCTTTATCCCCTTAACATTATATCCATAAGTCAGTGGAGCTTTGTTAGTTTTATTTATAGATTTATTTATTTTTGCTGTTGTTGTTGTTGTTGATGAAATATATATAAAATTACGATGAATCTTCCTTTCGAATTCTGCAAACCCTTTAGCTCCTTCATCTATGTTGGGCACACCCACCTTTTATTGTTGTAGTTTTCTGTCTTCTTATTTTTTTATTTTTTTTATTTTATCAGGGAATTAGTTTTAGTATAAAAGATCTTTTCTCCTAACATCAATGCACAATTTTTTGTTAAGTTGGAGTGTTGTAGAGAAATTATCAATTCATGTAAGGTTGATGTTTTTATTCTTAATGCTTTGTACATGTGACGGAGGCATCAGAATCTGGTGAGGAGAATAGTTCTAAAGGCTCCATCAATAGAGGTAATCAAGATTCCATCTATTTTTTTGCTTCTATTTTTTATTTTTTGTACATTCATGATGTTGTAAGTTGATGATTTAATCTTTTACTCGATTTCCATAGTTCAAAGACCAACTTCCTCATGTCACTTCGAATTAATTACAACCTATTTCCAGTTATTTTAATTAAATTTATTGTTATTCATTCCATTCTAAGGATTTCAATATAGTTTGCAATAATTGAAGTTCAAAATAATTAGTTTTATCACTATATAATTTCTGCTACTACAATGTTCACCAAATGCTTGATAAATTGTTTCTCTATTTGATGTGTTTATTAATTCACAGGGAATGAAAGGTGAGGGAGAGATTAATCGAATGATCAAACTTTTGGTTGAGGAAAAAGTTCCCTTTTGCTAAACTTTTGAACTGGGTTGAGGAAAAAGTTTTTGTTTCCTTGACTGGGTTGAGTTTATGAATTTATTTATTTTTTGGATAATGTTCTCTTTGCTAATTATTTTTATTATTATTTATTGTTTTTGGGAAAGACCAAAAAAATTAGCAATTTTTTTATTTTTTGTTTGTACTACTTCTAAATAGGTTGAATGCTCTCAATTGGATCTCAGTTGTGAGTTCATGAAATCTTTCTTTTGAGATTGTGGTTTGAAGATTTTTGAAATGATGCTACTTGCATTGTGGTGCCAAAGATATCCATGAAGGTTATCAAAGAAAGAGCATTTTTCTTGGTTAGTAAATCTCTCTCTTTTTCCATCTATATGGATGTGTCTCTGAAACATTTTTTTTGATATATAGTAGTTTTTTGTGTGAACCCCACATGTGTTTGGGTGCATAAAATATTTGCTATATAGATTAAAAAACAGAGAGGGTGTGTAGGTGTGGGATGAGGGAGAGTAGAGATAGAGGGAGGCAAAAAGTGCAGATAAATGAATAAAATGGTGTGAGACAAATTGCATCTTGAACAGTTATCTACCTATGTGCTGAATTCCATGTCTCTAAAAGATTGACATTCTCAATTTTAGAAATTAAATATATTTGCTGAATCATTAGTGCTTGATGATGGAGGGAGGCATTTATAAATATTACTGCTTGATAATGTGTTTAAGAGCTAAAATCTAATAATGTGTTTGGAACTTTCAATTAGTGCTTGATGATTTTTGCTTTTGCAACTATTATAGATAGTGCTTGATGTTTTCAGATTGGTGTAATCCATAGACATATATGCTTGATTGGAGGATTAGGTGATTGCCCAAAGAGAGGTGGTTTTGTTGATTAAGGTTTAGTTTCTTCTTTTTTTTCTTTTTTTTTTTTTTGTTGATTTTTACTTTCTATTTTTCTTTTCCTTAGTAATTAGCAAGAGAGAAGTGTAATATGAAGAGTCTGAGACTTAAGCTTAGTAAAGTGAAATGAGTGTTGTAACTAACTAATACTACTGAGACTTGAGTGTAATATGTTCATGAGTTTGCTATTCATACATTTTATTTAACTAATTGATACATTTTTCTTGCTACATTTTGGGCTTTGATACACTTTAATTTTGCAGAATGGGAGTGAGTAGCAATGCATGATTTTCCTTTCCATGCCTTTTCTTTTTAAACATTACCTATCAATAGTTGACATGAGAGATGGTTTGTTAATATTGCAATCACTGAAATTATATTCTTTTTAGATTTTAGCCGAAGTTCAAATGAGACCAACTCTCCTCAATTAGAACAAGAAAGATTGATAGCTTAGGTAAGTATAACAGTGATGGTATAAGAAAAGAATAATTTTTCTCTGAAATTATTTTGTGAAATTTTTTTTCATGTACTTCATAAAAGATTGGATAAAAGAAGATTAATCTAACATTATTTTCATCGTGCCTTTAGGCACGGGTATACACTAGCTTTGGTGTATACATAAGAATATATATATATATAAGAATAGCTTTGGTGTTGGTGGCTTGTCTTTTTTTTCCTATTTTAACCCTCAGTTTGTTTTGAAAATTTCTACTGTTGCTTGAGGTAATTTGAACATTCATTGGATTATCTATTTATTCCTATTTTGAAATTTCCTACTATTGCTTTAGGCAATTTGATAATTCATTGGATTTGTTTGTAAAATCACTTATTCCTTTAGCCACTTTCAGCCTGATATAAGATTTAATTGTTACTTTTGAGAGAAATGACTTTCTTAACCTTTCTACTTTGAGAATATTACAACTCCAACTTTATTGTGTCATTGTAATTTTTTGGGTTTTGCAAGGTGTTTATAAAATTTGGATAGCTTTAGTTTTATAGAATGTACAATTTCTTGTTGCTTTCTACATTACAAGATCAATGATACTACAAATCTACCCTTATCAATTCAAAATTTACCTAAAAAAAATCAATGATTCACATTCATTTCACTTATGGATCTCATATTTTATCAATTTAATCTCTACCACACAACCCATTTGAGATAAATTATGGATTCCTAAGGTGGGTGAATAGCATTTTTTTTACCAAACAAATGGTTGTCTTTTTGTAAAATATCAATAGTAAAAAATAAGGTTTGGATTTGTTCCAAGTTACAATATGAGTTTGAGGGATTAGTGGGATACATCACAGGTACTATTTTCATAATTTAAATAGTTCATTTTATAGGTACCAATATATCATTAATAGAAAAATTAGGTTGATCGGATAACTCTACTACTTTTTTATTTATTTTTATTTTTTTAATCACATTTGTCTCTAACTAAGACACAAAACATATATGTGGGTTCCACCACTCAACGTGCTCGTACCTATTATTATATCTAATTGGTGTGTTAATGGGTATACTAATTACTATTTATAGCATTACTGTTTTAAAATAGATTTTTTTTTTAAGACAAACCCAATTAAAATAAAAAAAAGTTACAATTATTTGATCAACATAATTGTTTTTTGGAATAATTACCTAAAAGTCCTATCTACATATTGGTAGTAGCTTTGGTCCTAGCAAAAAGTTTTTGAACCAATAAGTTGCATTTACAGGTAAAAAAGTGTTTTTGCCCTTTAATCTAATTAAGTATATATATATATATATATATATATATATAATAGCATTGACGTTATTTACTAGGAAGAGAAAACAAGTCAGTTATGGAAGTAGATGAAGATTTGAATCACAAAGGATCTTGAGGGATTTCCTGGCTTGGTTCGCTATTATAGGTAAAGCAATTTCTCAGTTTTGACAAATTCGTAATTGAGGCCTTTTGAGTTGAAATCTGTTGGAGTTTGTTATGTGCGATTTGAAGTTATAAATTGAAGAATTAATCTGCTGGTTTATAGGTATGTATTGTTTCGATTTTGTATAGGTATGTATTGTTTTGATTTTATAGGTATGTATGGTTTATAGGTATGTATTGTATCGATTTTATAAATTGAAGACTTGTTATGTGTTTTTGGAATTTTCTTTAGTTTTGATTGAATTTATTTATGAGAATATGTTGAATAATTTGAATTTTTACGAATTGAAGACGTGATTTGCTGGATGATTTCTCAGTTTGGTTTGATATTTTATGAATTGAAAACGTGAATTGTGAAAACTGAGAAAGTTGTTAGTATTGTTTGAAGTATTTGTTCTGGTTTTGTAGTTTCAATAAATTGAGTATTGTACTAGCTTTTATTGATGAGATCTTTTTTTATTATTTTTAATTTTTTTTTTTTAGATTGAAAGATGAGTAAAGGTTCTACGAGTATCCCGATTTTTTTGTTGTGTAATTATAATGATTGCACATTTGCAATTAAGATTGATCGGAATGTTACATATGATCAGTTGCTTGATAAGCTATGTTTGAAATGGGATAGTTTGCAATTTGATAACATTTGCCTATCTTACTCATTGCTTGGACATCCTAGTTGTACGTTGGACAACAATGAGGAGTTAGAATTGTTGTTGGCATTAGTAGTGCATTTTGATTCAAAGTGTACTGATGTTGTTGTGAGAGGAAAAAACTCAACCATTGATTATGGTAATCTCAACAAAAGATTGGATTATGGAGAAAAAGAGTCAATGTTGGAGCTTGAAGTTTGTGATATTGCATTGTCTCATGACAACAATAAATCTGTGAACTTGTCAAACAGAGCATCTACATCATCCAATAAGAATTCAAGGTTGGAGGTTGAAGAAAAGGTTGATATGTTATCATCATTTTGTTGACACAAGGAAAAAGTACTGTTGTCTGCTAGTTGGGCAGTTAGTATTACACATATAGGACAGAAATTTGAAGGTGTAATTGTTGAATTTCGTAATGCATTGTCGAAGTTTTCTATTGAGTGTGGATTTGAGTTCATATTTGTTAAGAATGACACAGTTCGTGTTACCGCACAATGTTTGTTTAGAGAGACAAAATGTTGTATGTGGAATATTCATGGTAGAGTGAAGAATGCTAATGGGTTCTTTTATATAAGGAAGCTCAACAATGTCCACACAAGTGGTGCTGAAGTATGTACAATGAATCATTCTCGTATGAGTTCTGATTTAGTTGCTGATTTGATTGTTAAAGGTGTTCGTGATAATGCATTGACACGTCCAGTTCATGTTGTTCAGGATTTTAAGTGGGGGTATGGGTTGAGAGTTAGTTATCATCAAGCTTGGTTGGGGGTAGAGAAAACAAAGGGTGATATTTTTGGAGACTACTTAATGTCATTTAACCAGTTAAGATGGTATGTTGATGTTGCAAAGAGTTGCAATCCAAGGGGTTACATTGAGTTTGAGTGTGATGATACTAAACGGTTTAAGATATTATTTGTTATTTTTCATGATTCCATTAGTGGATTTAATTATTGTCGACATCTCTTGTTCCTTGATGGCACATTTTTTAAGGGAAGACTTAGAGGAAATTTACTTGCCGCTACAAGAAAAGATGGAAATCAAGGTACACAAGAAATCTATTTTCTCCGTTCTGGAATTGAGAAAGTTTCCAATTTAGAAATGTGATTGAATTTTTAAAATTTTATATAATATTGTTGTTGTATATGCATTTTTTATTTGTACAATTATTCATTTTAGTGTTTGATATTTTGAATGTTAAAGTGTTACCATTTTCTAAGAATAATAGAATATTCTTATTTTTTCTGTTTTGTACATGCAGGTTTCTTTCTTGTTTGTTTTGGAATTGTTGGCTCAGAGAATCAAGACAACTGGCATTGGTTTTTGGAGCATTTGAGTACAATTGTTTTAGCAGAACGAAATATTACATTCGTGTTAGACTGTAACCTTGGATTAGTTGAAGTTTTGCCAAAGGTTTTCCCAACAGCTTTCCGTGCTTATTGTTTATATCATTTAAAGATGAACTTGAGGCATCATTTGTGTGGTATATTTCATGGATTAAAAGAAAAGATGATCACTTTGTTTGGGAAATGTGCATATGCTCCAACTGAAGAAACATTTCATCAATGTTTGGTTGAGTTAAAGATTGAATGTGGGTTAAGAGTTGAAAAGTTTTTAGATGACATACCATATGATCATTGGAGTAATGCATATTTTCAAGGGCAACGCTTTGGAGAGATACGGTCGAATGTAGCTGAATCTTTCAATTCATGGGTACGAAAGGAATGCCATTTGCCTATTACAAAGTTGATTGATAGTGTAAGAATTAAGTTGATGAGGAAAATTGCTAAAAAAAGGGAGCTTGTTAATAAATAGAATGGTGTGATATGCCCCAAAATGGAGTCTAAGTTGCATGATGCTTTTAATACTTTGAGGCCATGGATTGTTAGTTCATCTGGGAATAATGTCTATGAGGTACATTCACATCTATCTATTTCAGTTGACATTAGTAGATGAATATGTTCTTGTGGCGAGTGGCAGTTGAAAGGGTTTCCATGTGCACATGGAGTTGGTGCTATACAAAAGAGTGTACATGATTTGAGTTTATTTGTTGATCAATACTTCTATGTTCAAAATTATCAAGAGTCCTATTCTTTTCCAATATATCATGTTCCTTCAATTTGGAAATCAGATTGTAATGTTGATGGTGATAGTGATGTTGTTCTTCTTCCTTTGTTTAGGAAGCAACCATGAAGGCCAAATAAGAAGAGGATTCGTTCCAATGGTGAGAAAGTAAGGCAAATTACTTGTGGTAGATGTGGGAAGGTTGGCAATCACAATAAGAAATCGTGTAAGGAGGCTTTGTGATTTTTTGTAGGTGGTTTGTGATTGTAAAAATTTCATATTCATAAATTTCTTGAAGTAGCAATTTATACTGTTGAGAGCTGAATAATAATCTTCTATGTTTTCAATAAAGTGACATTGAATTGAAAGAGAAAATATTCTCAGTTTTGAATTTTAGTTTGGAAATTGTTTGTGATAATATTGTTTGGTTGGCTTTGTGTTTGTTTTTAATATGAATTATTTGTTTGGTTGGCTTTTAGAAATAAACTTGATTGTTGAATGTTTGTTTTGAAGATTATGTGAATACTGTATAAAAAGTGAACATATTCTTAATTTAAGTTTTTAGTTGAAAATAGCTAATTTTGTGATAATAGTGTGAGGCTCTTGTTATGAATTGGAGCCAGTTATAAATGTGATCAATTGAATGAATGTGAATTAATATTCTAAATAGATGTGATCAATACTTTATGCTTTAAATAAAGTAACAGTGGACTGAAAGTGAAAATATTATTTGTTTCAAATTTTAGTTTTTCAAATTGTGATAATATTGTGAGGCAGCAAATAAATTTGTATTGATAATATTGTTGTTTTGAAAATTGAGTGAACACTGTATAAAACTGAAAATATTCTCAATTTTAAGTTTTCAACTTCAAAATAAGTGAACGTGATAATATTGTGAGGCAAAAAAAATTGCATAAAAATTGAAAATATAAACAAAAACATCAACAAAGCACTGATTGTGATACAGTAAAGTATTGTGTCCACTATTTTTACATGTAACACTATTTTCACTTTTCCCATATAGTAATGTGAGGAAGAGGATAATGGAAACTGAAAATATGGACAAAAACATCAAGAGAAGCCCTGGTGCATATATCTTTGAAAGTTTGACAAAATATTCCATTACACATCAACAAAATTGTAATATGTTTGTGAGGCAATATGCTTGCAACTATCAACAAAAACATTAGTCATTGTATTGGAATGTGACAAAAAAGAGTTGACTGAGTTACACATCAAAAAGATTCATCGAATGTTGCAATCTTGGTACTTGACTCTAATTGATCTTTGTGGATCACTGAGGAACTCATGTACCATGTCTACTCTCAGTGTTGTGCATGTGCCTGGTGGTAATGTGTTTGAAATTGGTTGATGCCTTATGTATTGTCTTATGATGTAACAAACAATAATTTCACAATCAGCCCTACAGAAATCATTATGCACACAGTTAGGGAAAAAAAAAATTTCGAAAAATATATTAAAATTTGTTAGTTACAATAAACATAACATACGTCATTGCTTCTTGTTGAGGGCTGTCTTTAACTGATTCAATCTTCACATCAGAATTCTATACTTTTTCTACTTGACAAGGTGTATCCTTCATGTATTCATTGATGATTGTTTGTTGTAAAAAACATCAATATAGAGTATGTAATGATTCACATTTGATTATTGTAATGGTAATCTGAAATTGTTCTTACCAGTTGATATGCAACGTTGTAGTGCTTGTCCTTTCCTTTTCTTGGTCTCAAAGAGTTGAAATGTTTCCAAGTCCCCAAGTGTTTGTCGATAACAAGTAATGTCCAATGATTGGAACTGAGGATGGGGATATGGATGTATCTACATGTGAGGGATTCTTGCAAAGTATTTTTGAAAATCTTTTTCCTTTTTTTCTGAAGTTTTCTTCTTCAACATTGGCTATTTTTTTACAAAAAATATGAGAATATTCACAGTAATGGTACAAAATTTAATATTCAAATCTCGATCAAAAGCAGCAAAATATGATTAAGTATGGTTTGTCACTCAAATTGTTTCGAAATCTAAGTACATTCCCAGCAATGATACCAAACTCAAATTTTGAAAAGATTCACAGGAATGATAACAAACAGAAAAAATGAACTTTGAAACCAAAATCAAAAGAAAGATAAAGTATAGAATTAACGCATGCACATTTATTCCTTACCCAACATAGACTTGATAGTACGAAAGACTTGCCATTGTGCTCTGCTCCATCACCGGAATTTTGTGCTTGTGGTTCTCTTTCAAGAATCTCAGCATATGCATCAATTGTCTGTCAAATTGGAACACAAAAGTGATGTTAATAAATCAATGAGAAATTTTCCAGTGTTAAAATATTACAAATTTTATATGTACACAGCTGGATATGTCGTTCCCTTTTACCAAGCTCTTGATATCATTAATAAAGACACAATTGTCACATCTTGCAACAAACCATATACAAGCACTACAAAACAAGAAAAAATGTGTTCATAATTAATTCAGAATATTTTTAGAAAACAATGCTATTTCTCAGTTTCATTTCATAGTTTATACTACATGAAAAATTACAAGATTTATGTAAGATTATACCTTGATTCTGTTTGCTTTTGTTTCCAAAGAATTTGTAGTTTATACTTATCTTCAAAAGGTAGCAATTGAGCCATAACATACTTTTTAGAAATTGTCTCATCTTTGTGTTCCTTCTCTTTCTCAACTTTAAATTTCTTGCCTCTATACTTATAATCTAATATCTTAGTAGTTTTCCTTGCTTTATCTTTGATGTTTTTAATCATGGAATTCTGCAGATTTGTTTGTCTTGATTTTGTCAAATCATCGACTTTTGTTGCACAAACTTGTTGGGTTAAGTCAAGGACCTCTTTCTTCACTAACTGATTCTGCAACTGAGAATTTTGACAATCTTTTGCATTTGTATTTGTCTCACAATCTTTTGTTGCAAAAGCTCGTTGCGTTATCTCATGGACCTCTTTCTGATGGAGCTCTTCGTCCACCACTTTAGAATTTTCATGAACCTCTTTCTGCAGCACTTGAGAATTTTCATCTTTTATAGTATGGCCTATATTCGTTGCATTTGTCCTAGAATTCTTTCCTCCACAAACTTCTTCAATTACCTCATGGACCTCTTTTTTAACCAATTGGTTATGCAATCGAGAATTTTCATCTTTCAATTGTTGTATATGTGCAGTGAGTAGCATGTTATCCTCTTCAAGTTTATTTATGTAGACGGTCTTCACTGTGTTGTCAAGTTGCAAATTGTTGTTCTCAGTTTGAAGTCTCTCAAGTGCTTGTTGATGAATGTGTTCTTCTCCCTCAGGTGCATCATTGATCATAATGTTGCACAAGCCATCAAAGTCTTCATTTGTGTCTTGTTGATTAACATCCCATTCATCTCTCATGTAGCTGGCAGTTTCTGTGCTTTTAGAATTTTGCCATTTCTTATTTGTTGCCTTTGGTTCTTGGTGACGTTCTTCACCATCTTGACCATCTTCTTCTTCTTCTTCTTCTTCTTCTTTTTCTTCTTCTTCAGCATCTTCATCATCTTTTTTTGTTTTTCTTCTTCTTCTTTAGTGTCATTAAGTTCTTCATCACTGTCCTCACTCAATTGAGCACTAGTTACCTATATGTCAACATACAATAGATATTAGTTTTTGAAATAATTGTAGTTTAGGAAACTAAAAAGTTTCTCAATAATAATTCAGTGTATAGAAATAGGGAATTTTCCCAACTTGAATTGAAATTCAAATGAGATGAGGATGTGACCTGTCTTGTTGTTAGGTCATGTAGTGATATGACTTTCATACGTTTATGTAATTTGATAAGATTCCACTTGATCATCCTTGGGCATGCTTCGCTAACTTCGGGGTGGATGATCAGTGTATGCTCACACAACCAATACTACAAACAAATATAAAGAATTTTTGTCATTTGAATAAGAAATAATACTTTATGTTATTAATCACAAACTAATAGAAAATAGTAAAGATGTACTTACTAAGAGAACCATAACACATCCTGTGCCTTTTGTTGAAGTTTTGTGGTATTTTTCAATTGAAGACATCAGTGTGTTCCTTATTACTTCTACCCAATTGTATTTTCTCATTGAGTTTATGTCCTTTATGTAATTAAGAAATACCCATCCAATTGTTGTTCCTGATGTAGAGAAAAAAAACTTCAAACAAGTATACATACACAACATCCTAATTACATCTTCGGTGTCTTCTTTTTTGTTGCCTTTCAATACTTTTTGCAACAAGTCCATGATGGTTGTGCTCGATAGCCTTTCAATTTGTATGGATCTTCTTCTCAGAAATGAGAATATACTTTTATTTCCATAACCAAGATGCATTGGCTCATCTCCACAAGATATATCGAAGATGGACTTGATGTCTTCTGTTATTAGCTTTATAGTTTATGGTCCTAACTGGAAAAAACCACTGCTGCCTGGCCGGTATGATTGAATTATTTTGAGTACAATATCATCATATTTTCTACATTGTTTATAATTCAACTTGTTCTTCAATATTGCCTTAAACAATAACCAGAATGGGGTTTTCTTCAACCCTTTAATATGCTCGTTCTTGAGTTTGATGTGCTGTAATAGTTTCACTATTGTCACCATATTTGATCTGAAAGTTACTTTCCATTCTCTACGCTTTCCTTTTAGTTTTTTCTCCCTTAAAGTTGTTTCTTTATGCTTTCTTATTGTTTTCCTTGCATTGCTCTCCAGTCTTGGCGTTTTCATGAGTTGATTTCCTGTACGGAAAATCAACATAGACAACATATTAACACTGAGAATGTGTCCTAAAAGAATCAATCCAATGTCTTTTTCATGAAAGTCTAAATTTGATAACATTCACAGCTATAAAAACAAAATCAACATTGAAACTGAAATCGAAAGCAAGAGAATATTATTAACTAGGGATTTTGAATCAATTCATTTAGAATCTGAGAACATTGACAACAATCGTATCAAAACAAACGATGAAACCTAAATCAAAAGGAAGAGAACATGAATAACAAGAGTTTTTCAGTCAAATTGATTCAAAACTTGTGAACATTCACAACAATCATGCCAAACTCAACATTGAAACCTAAATTAAAATCAAGAGAATATGATTAATTTTGGATTTTCACTCAAATTGATTAAGACTCTGAAAACATTAACAACAATCGTACCAAAATCAACATTGAAACCTAAATTGCAAGCAAGAGAATATGATTCACTAGGGTTTTTCACTCAAATTGACTAAAAATCTGACATCATTCACAGGAATCATACTAAAATCAACATTGAAACCTAAATTGAAAGCAAGAAAATATGATTAATTAAGATTTTTCACTCAAATTGATTGAAAATATGAGAACATTGACAATAATGGTACCACACTCAACATTGAAGCCTAAATTGAAAGCAAAAGAATATGATTAACTAGGGTTTTTCACTCAAATTGATTCAGAATCTGAGAACATTAATAGCAATGTCACCAAAATCAACAATGAAACCTAAATTGAAAGCATGAGAACATGATTAAGTAGGTTTTTTCACTCAAATTGATTCAAAATATGAGAATGAAACCAACATGATTAGGGTACTAGAGCTACCAAACATGATTAATAATGAAACCTAGTTAATCAATTGTACCAATTACTTTCAAATTGATTCAGAATCTGAGAACATTGACAGTAATCACACCACAATCAACATTGAAACTTAAATTGAAAGCAAGAGAATATGATTCACTCGGGTTTTTCACTCAAATTGACTAAAAATCTAAACACATTCACAGGAATTATACTAAAATCAACATTGAAACTGTCATGACCCAAACCCGCCCCTAAGGGTTTAGCATCGTAACCGGCCAGTAATCCGTGATTACCCAAGGTCTGCTTAACAATATTGACAATAATACAGTATAAAGGGGGCTGGCGGAAGCCAATGAATAATAAGATAATGTCCAATGAGCTGTGGAGACCTGAATGGAAAATAAACTTTCATGCGCACAGCTGTATTCACAACCACTGATACCAAAATATATATATATATATATATATACCAATATGTAAGTTAGGGACAGAATCCCATCAACAAAAGCTGTATAACCAAGAGTCTTAAACATTCATAACATTAGCAAAAACAAAAGACAACTATGAGTCATCCAAAAGGCCTTGACTCGTGCAAGTTCGGAACCTCACTATGAGGCACAACGGCTGGCTTAACAAAACATGAACTCGGGTCAACACCTCTAGCTTTGATCCGGTGCCTAGCCACCTACATATATATATATATATATATAAACTGTGAGCTAAAGCCCAGTGAATAACGAATGTGTAAAGGGGTTAAGAATGAATGTCCTTCAGTAATTAAAATAGTCATATGTATCTATAGAACAATTATTAATTCAATGTGTCATATTTCAAGTCATATCATTCAGTTAGGAATCATAGCGGTCATACGTGGTACATCCAATAGCAGAACAGTTCAATAAGTCGTAATATACCGAACAGTCAGCTGATGGCCATCAATACAATAACAGTAGTTCCAAGGATAGGAACTGACAGAGATCTCTGTAATAATAGCAGTAACAGTAACAATAGCAGTAATAGTCAGTTGCTATGGATGCCACGAGTACGGTTCATAAAATAGGACAAACATTCACTCAGTAAATAATATTATTTCAGAAAGCAGTACAGTTAATCATTCAGAAAATAATTATAATTTAACATAGCTTTACAACATTGTTACTCACAGATAATAGGGTTGTAAGCAGGCTATTTAGCTTCCTTGGGTGCGAACCTACACAGTTACAGAACGAACGCACACCAAATTACACACCCGGAATTGATAACTTAGTCCTTTCTACTTGTTTTGGTGTGGTTCTATTTCATCATTCCTCATTATCATGTCTTAATCATGGCCTACGAATGCCTAGGATGGAAAGATTATGCAAAAGTGTACTTGAAAATATTTTTCAAAACTTGCTGAAAACAAGGGTCTCGCTCGAGCGTAGCTTTCTTCGCTCGAGCGGACATACATCATGAGAGTGGTCGCTTGAGCGGTCTGCTAAATGTGAAAAAGTTCTGGTTACGTGCAATCTCTGCTCGACGGCCGCTTGAGTGTGAGACATAGGTCCTCGCTCGAGCGCAAGTTTTGTCGCTCGAGCGTGCTTCCAAACACGCAACTTCTGAGAGCATGCAATGCACGCTCGAGCCAACCTTATGTCACTCGAGCGGAAGTGTGAAAATAATGGTGGTCGCTCGAGCGTGGAATCCTTCGCTCGAGCATGGAAGCAAAATTTTGGGTTTTCTAGATTTGCTCCCAAAATTCAAACCATGAATTCAACATTCCAAAACTCATCCTTTTGGGCCAAAATTCTAGAAAACACTTTGAAACTCATAACACATCATGATTTAGAGGTCATTTCATAAAATCAAAGCCCAAAAGCATGTCAATTAACACAAATTCAACTTAAACTTTATAAATGTTTCAAGAATGTAACATGCATGAATTTTCTTGAATCCCACTTCTTTAAAACATGATCAAACTTGGCAAATTAATAGAAAACATGATGATTTCCTTCAATCAAGCTCAATATATGACATGCACGAGGGAATTCCTAGCAAACATGCTCCAAATGTAATGAAATGAACATGCATGCATGGATTAATCTTCCTTCCTACCTCTTAAGCTTAATTCTTACATCTCATGGCTCAATTCACTTGATTCATAGATGAATCAACTTAATTTTAAAACTAGAGACTTAACTTCTTACCTTAGATGTTCAATTTGGACCTTAGGTGATAAATTCTTGAGCTAGATGATCAAATGTCCAAGTCTTCTTCTTTCCCCTAGCAATCTCTCTTGTTTGAGTTCAATCCTCAAGCCTAAGACCCAAATCTTCCTACTTTCTTCCTCTTTCACGTTTGCTCATCAAATTAGGGAGAAAAGAGGCATAAAGTTGAGCTAGTGGGGTTAATAAAGTAACTCACTAAATGGTAGATACCAAGGTTAATCAAATGGCATTAAATTAATCCAATTTAATCGTTCCGAATCGAATTTCAATTAAACCTACCATAAAATTCTATAAATCCTAATTAGCATATAAAACAAGTCAATTTTTGAATTAGTTGCCGATAAGGCTTTCAATTCACAAATCGAAATTAAAGCATGAACAGTTCTTTCTATAGCAAACAGATAAAAATGCACTTAAAGCAACACACTCACATAATTAATTTAGGATTTCGTCTTAACCATTTACTTAGCACGCTTAATCATGAATTACCGTTGATCATGAGTCGGGGTTGTCACAAAAACCTAAATTGAAAGCAAGAGAATATGATTAATTAAGGTTTTTCACTCAAATTGATTGAAAATATGAGAACATTGACAGCAATGGTACCACACTCAACATTGAAACCTAAATTTAAAGCAAGAGAATATGATTAAGTAGGTTTTTTCACTCAAATTGACTAACAATGTGAGAACATTAACAACAATCGTATCAAAATCAACAATGAAACCTAAATCAAAAGGAAGAGAACATGAATAACTAAGGTGTTTCAGTCAAATTCATTTAAAAGTTGAGAACATTAATAGCAATGGTACCAAAATCAACATTGAAATTAAATTGAAAGTAAGGGAACATGATTAACTAGGGTTTTTCATTCAAATTGACTACGAATCTGAGAACATTAAAAGCAATGGTACCAAAATCAACATTGAAAACTAAATTAAAAGCAAGAGAATATGATTAACTAGGGTTTTTTTCACTCAAATTGATTCAGAATCTGAGAACATTAATAGCAATGTTACCAAAATCAACAATGAAACCTAAATTGAAAGCATGAGAACATGATTAACTAGGGTTTTTCACTCAAATTGATTTAGAATCTGAGAACATTAATAGCAATGTTATTAAAATCAACAATGAAACCTAAATTGAAAGTATGAGAATATGATTATCTAAGGTTTTTCACTCAAATTGACTAAGAATCCGAGAACATTACCAGCAATGGTATCAAAATCAACATTGAAAACTAAATTGAAAACAAGAGAATATGATTAACTAGGGTTTTTAACTTAAATTGATTCAGAATCTGAGAACATTAATAGCAATGTTACCAAAATCAACAATGGAACCTAAATTGAAAGCATCGCGGATGAAATGTCCGTAAAATGGCCATAAGAGAATGAAAATACATGGGTGCCGAATCCCGCGGATGCAATTTCCGTAAAATGGCAGTTTGTAGTATTGTTGGCATGAGATGTAGTCTCATTTCGGTTATTTGGCCAGGTTTTGAGCCATGTTTATAAGTTGAGTTTTGTTAAGTTAAACATTTATCAAGTGCTAATGTTTTAGTTATTGCTCATATTATGTTTAGCATATCTCTACTGGGCGTTGGCTCACCCCATATGGGACATTATTTTCAAGTACAAGTGTTATGCCACCTCCAAGGACGTAGCTTGGGAGGCTTGAGGCTGTAGACTCTATTGTGTTGTTTTTGTTGTATTACATGTATATTAAGCCAATGGCTTATTTGTGTAGAGTTAGTACTCTCTTTTTGTAACCAAGTGTTAACTTGGAAAGTTGTAAGCCTATAGGGCATTTACTTTTATTGTCAACGTGTAATACCTTTTGTAAGAATACTCTGATGATTATAATATGAAAACTCTCTTATTTATCGTGAATGTATGCTTTGATGGGTTTATTTTTGAGGGTTGTACAACATGATTAATTAGGTTTTTATCACTCAAATTGATTCAAAATATGAGAATGAAACCTACATGATCAGGGCGCTAAAGCTACCAAACATGATTAACAATGAAACCTAGTTAATCAATTGTACCAATTACTTTCAAATTGATTCAGAATCTAAGAACATTGACAGCAATCGCACCAAAATCAACATTAAAACTTAAATTGAAAACAAGAGAATATGATTCACTAGAGTTTTTCACTCAAATTGACTAAAAATTTGACAACATTCACAGGAATCATACTAAAATCAACATTGAAACCTAAATTGAAAGCAAAAAAATATGATTAATTAAGATTTTTCACTCAAATTGATTAAAAATATGAGAACATTGACAGCAATGATACCACACTCAACATTGAAACCTAAATTGAAAGTAAGAGAATATGATTAAGTAGGGTTTTTCACTCAAATTGACTAACAATGTGAGAACATTAACAACAATCGTATCAAAATCAACAATGAAACCTAAATCAAAAGGAAGCGAACATGAATAACTAGGGTGTTTCAATCAAATTGATTTAAAAGTTGAGAACATTAACAGTAATGGTACCAAAATCAACATTGAAAGCAAAGGAACATGATTAACTACGATTTTTCGTTCAAATTGACTAAGAATCTGAGAACATTAACAGTAATGGTACCAAAATCAACATTGAAAACTAAATTGAAAGTAAGAGAATATGATTAACTAGGGTTTTTCACTCAAATTGATTCAGAATCTGAGAACATTAATAGCAATGTTACCAAAATCAACAATGAAACCTAAATTGAAAGCATGAAAATATGATTAGCTACGGTTTTTCACTCAAATTGACTAAGAATTCGAGAACATTACCAACAATGGTACCAAAATCAATATTGAAAACTAAATTGAAAGCAAGAGAATATGATTAACTAAGGTTTTTCACTCAAATTGATTGAAATAATAAGAACATTTACAGCAATTGCACCAAAATCAACATTGAAACATAAATTGAAAGCAAGAGAATATGATTAGTTAGGGTTTTTCACTCAAATTGATTCAGAATCTGAGAACATTCACAGCAATTGTACCAAAATCAATAATGAAACCTAAACTGAAAGAATGAGAACATGATTTTGGTGTCATTACAGTGAATGTTTTGAGATTCACAAACAAAAACAAAATGAAGAGTTTCGAAAACAAGAGTTTCGAACTCAACATTCAAACTGAAATGAAAATCAGAAACAAAAGTTTCGAAAATGAAAAATTTCGGAAAAACTAGGGTTTAAGATACTTGAATCTAACCTGTTTT
Organism: Camellia sinensis; assembly: GCF_004153795.1. Classification (NCBI taxonomy): domain Eukaryota; kingdom Viridiplantae; phylum Streptophyta; class Magnoliopsida; order Ericales; family Theaceae; genus Camellia; species Camellia sinensis. The sequence goes on from NW_021025748.1 coordinate 1,356,007, forward strand.
CACCATTTTTGGTTGTTCGGATCTCAGAATATTTGATGATCTACTTTGTTCTTCCAATATCTGAGACGAGATTGATGAAATAAGACGAAATGTGATGTGAAATTTATGAAGGTGAGAATGAAATCTGCGAGAGTAAGAAATGGCAAGATGAACTATGAGAATGAAATCGTGAATGTGCGATTTATATTTTGTGTTTTTGATTTGGTAAGGGTAGTTTCGTCATTTAAACTTATGATGAGACTTATTAGTAAAAAGTTTTTAAAGTAGGACTTAATGTACCATAATTTCCTAAAACGGGACTTAGCTGTAAATCGCCCACGTTTTTTAATTGATGATATACATGGAGAATCTTACAAAATGAACAATTTAAATAATGAAAACGAGACTTATGGTTGGCTCCGTGATCCCTTCGTGTTCTTCAAGATTAGATTTGAAGTTAAGAAAAGGTGAAAGTAATTTTAAATTAAAATATTAATATGTATAATATATACATATATAAATGCTTTATTTAAATTTTAATTTCTAAAATTTATAAAAAGTTAAGTCGTTTATAACTCTTATAAAAGATAATACACAAATAATCAATTTAATTAATCTATATTTTCTTATACAAATATGTTATTTTAAATTGGCTTGTCTTTGTCTCTCCATTTTACCCTTCAGCTTGTCTTCCTATCTTCTATTTGTCCCTTCATTTTGCCAATTAACAGGCTAAAAAAAAAATCATCAAAAGAATTACTTTGGTCAAATGGCTGGTCTTTATCTCTCCATTTTATCCTGCAGCTTGTCTTCCTATTTTTTGTTTGGCCCTTTATTTAGCCAATCATAAATAATAAAAAAACACATATCAATCAACAACACATTTTATAGTTTTATAAATTAAATTATGAACTTGGTCAATTCAATTACTTATTCTTAATCAACTAAATTAACACAAAATTAAGAGTTCAGAATCACAATTAAACTATTTAAAATTATAAAGACTAAAATAACACAAAAAAAATATATAATTATTAACCTAAAAAATTATTACATATGTAATTAACCCAAAATATTTTGTACTTATATTAATTATGTACTGATGAAGTATATAAAATATACATCATTTAAAACATATATATGACAACAATGTCGAAAAAAATTATCAGTAGAACTTATTTATACAGGCTTAAATTCATTTAAAGTGTGTAGCTAAACAAAAAAAACTAATCTAGACAGTTCTACACTACTGACATATGGATGAGGAGTTTTTTTTTTTTTTTAAATATTCTAAAAAAAACACTATTTAGTGAATTGACTCACTTTTTAAATTATTTGGAAAACTAACTTACTTTTTGAAATCGCATTTTAAAAATGTGATTATGAAATTAAAATTGCATTTTCAACGTGCAATTTCACTTTGAAATTTCATGTTGAAAATGTAATTTATGATGACATGGTGAAATCGCATTTTCAACATGCGATTTCATGGTGAAATTGCATGTTGAAAATACAATTTCAATTTTAAAATCGCATTTTCAAAATGCGATTTAAAAAACAGGTTAATTTCTCAAATAGTTTGAAAAGTGGGTTAATTCTCTAAATAATATTTTTTTTTTTTTAAGAATATTAAAAAAAAAAACCCTCTATGAGTGAGTTCATATGGCAGGACTGCATTCTTGGTCATTGTTCTGTCTCAGTTGGGTAGGTGTAGCCGGTTGAGTCCTTATTGTTTTTTTTAAACCACCGCTTTTCTAGATTTAAAGCAGCACACCAAATACTCAAATAAAAACCCTCTTCCACAGGTTTGCCTATGTTGATCAGAAATTCTCAATTAGATTTTTGCATTCACATGTAGAAGACAATTTACGATATTTGAAACAGAAGGAAAAAAAAATAGAATCTTGATTTCCCAATGCTTTGCATGTATTTATCTATGAATTATTGTGCTTATGAAAATTATCATATCATACACATTAAAAGGGAAATTTAGTGCATGAGGTTATTTTTTGTATGTCAAATAAAATAAATTAAAAAATTTATGCAATTCTTTGTTTTAGAAATATTAGCAGATATTTTAATATTATAATGTGTTATACATTATATTATTTGTTTGGGCTCCAAACAATTGGTTCTGCAAGTTACCTTTCTTTGCCTCTAAGAAAAGTTTCTTTCTCTCCAAGTTGTCTTTTCTTTTCCTCAAAGTAAATCATTTTTCTTGTCCACAAAGTAACTCTTATTTTATTATTTTTTCCTTTTCTTTTGCCCCAAGTTTCCTCTCCTATAAATTGAGCTAATCTCTTATCTTGAAAAAAAGAAGTTTTTGTTATTTTATTACTTTTGTGTGAAATTATCAAGCAAAGAAATAAAAGGTGTATGTGATGAAACTTTGAATTCAACCAATTGTGCAGTATTAGTGAACCATACAACTTAGTCGGGCTGTTGTATCCTGGGGAGGACAAGTCAAGTTTTTTTTTTTTCCCTTCTTCTGCTGCACCGGTGTGAGACTTTGCTTAACCGTAGAGGGCTTGAATCTCCTTAAAGAGAGCGAATTTTCCGCGCCTCAGCCTTTTCAATAGTTATTGTAATTTTTATTATGTGTATTTTCTGGTGTTTTATTTGTAATTATCACCAATAATTTTAAGGAGATTCAATCAGTAGAATTCATAAAGCCAGTATTGGAGAAGTCTAACGAGAATATTGACTATCTCAACAAGCCCTTTCGGTTCAGGAGAGCCCATTTCAAGAGATAGAAAGGCAATGTGCTTTCTACCTCAATCTCCTCAAGGTGGCCTATATCCTGCCCAAGAAAAATCCGAACAAATTTCCCACTGAAGAGATGATCGATGAGGAGTATGCCGCTTATCTTGAAAAAAAATCAAGAAATACAACGCAGATGAGTATAAATGTCGATATTATCTTTTGAATTGTCTTTCGGATCAATTTTATGATTATTATGATACTACTTACACCACAACCAAAAAAAATTGGAAAGCCTTGCAGAATAAATATGACACTAAAGAGGCAGACGCTAAAAAATATTCTGTAAGCCGTTTTTTCCACTGTTAGATGATAGATGGAAAATTAGTGGTGGAGCAAGTTCAAGATTTTCAGATGCTAGTGGCTGAAGTTAGATCCGAATGTATCAAAATTGGAGACAATCTTGTTGTGGCAGGTATTATTGATAAACTACCATTATCTTGGAGAGAGTTTCAGAAGTTAATGCGTCACAAGAAAAAAGAGACATCCTTTGAGACTCTAATCACACGGATTTGGGTGGAGGAAACACGAGGACAAGATGTGCTTATGATACAAGAGCATTCCACTACAAAGGTAAATTAAACTTTTGGAAATACTTTACCTAAAGGTCAATTTCATAAAAACAGTCACTTGAAGCCAGTTAAGAAAATCTAGAAAAATACTAGAAGGCTACAAAATAAAATTTACTTGAGGCAAAAGAAATGGAACCAATAACCCCCTTCACAAGATCTGACAAATGTGACATTTTTGTGTGTGGCAAAAGTCGGCATTTTGCTCGAACTTGCAAATTTCAGAAATAACAGTCTCGACCACAGGCTAATGTTATCAAAGAACCATTTGTGGCTATGATTACAGATATTTTTATGGTTTAATCGGTGGAAGGGTGGTGGGCAGACTCTGGTGCCAATAGACATGTCTGCTATGATAAAGATTGGTTCAAAGATTTTACTCATTTTAATGAGAAGATGACTGTTATGCTTGGTGACTCTAGTTTAACCAAGGTGCTCGGGTGTAGGGATATTGAGCTAAAATTTACCTCTAGACGTATGCTTGTTTTACAAGATGTGTTGTACATACCGTTCATGAGTAAAAATTTGATATCGAGTTATTTGCTTAACAAAACTGGTTTCAAATAGACTATTGAATCTGATCAATATGTAATCACTAAAAAGGACATATTTGTGGTAAAAGGATATGCATGTGATGGAATGTTTAAATTAAATGTTGAGAATAAGAAAGCACATATTTCTGTTTACATGCTGTCTTCTATGAATTTTTGGCATGCTCGTCTGTGTCATATTAATAGCCGATATGTAGGAGTCATGAGTAGTTTATGATTAATTCCCAGACTAACAAATAATTTCGAGAAATGTGAAGTTTGCAGTCAAGCAAAAATAACTAAAAGGCCTCATAAAAGTGTAGTGAGGAATACTAAATTGCTAGAATTAATTCACACTGATTTATGTAAATTTGAAGGAATTTTAACACGTGGTGGAAATATATATTTTATCACTTTTATTGTTGATTTTTCAAAATACACTTATGTATACTTGCCGAAAAATAAAAGTGATACTTTTGAAAAATTTAAAGAATTCCTTCTTAAAGTTGAAAATTAATTCGGTAAAAAGATTAAAAGATATAGAAGTGAGTATGAATCTTTTGGATTCAACACGTTGGCTCAGTCTTTGAGAATAATCCATGAAGCTACTCCACCATATTCACTTACATCTAATGGTGTAGCAGAAAGAAAAAATAGAACTTTAACTGATTTAACAAATGATATGCTAATTGAAGCAGGTATTCCTTCAAATTTGTGGGGAGAAGCAATTTTAACTGCATGTTATGTTATGAATAGAATGCCACATAAAAAAAAAACAAAAGTAAAAGTTGTGGAAAGGGCATAAGCCAAATTTGGGATATTTAAGGGTTTGGGATTGTCTAGTTTTTGTTAGAGTTGTGGACCCTAAAAGACCTAAATTAAGTGTGAAAGCAGAAATTTGTGCTTTTCTTGGATATGAAATAAATAGTACAGCTTATAGATTTTTTGATATTGGAAAAAAAATAATTTTTGAATCAGGTGATACAATTTTTCATGAAGAAAAATTTCCTTTTAAATTTGAAAATGGTGGGGGTCAAAATTATTAAGAAAATATTTTATCTGAAACCAGTTCCTCTACTCCTCTTTTACAAAACCAAGACACTGTAGTTTTTGAACCTAGAAGGAGTGAAAGAGCCAAATTAGAAAAAGATTTTGGCCCTAATTATCATATTTTTAATGTGGAGGAAACTCCATTAACTTTACAAGAAGCTTTGGCATCTTCTGACTTTTTTTTTTTTTTTAGAACGAGGCTATAAATGATGAGATGGAATTATTATTATCCAATAAAACTTGGGTATTAGTAAATTTACCACCAAGTTGTAAAATTATTGGATGTAAATGGGTTTTGAGGAAAAAACTTAAACTGCATGGAACTATTGATAAATATAAAGCAAGACTTATTGCAAAAAGTTTTAAATAATAAGCAGACCTTGACTTTTTTGATACATTTTCTCCGATTACTAGAGTTACATCTATTAGATTATTAATTGTAGTGGCTGTAATTCATGATCTAAAAATTCATTAAATTGATGTTAAAACGGCCTTTTTTAAATGGAGACATGGATGAAGAAATCTATATGGATCAACCTAAGAGTTTTGTGGAATCCGGTTAAGAAAGGAAAGTGTGCAAGCTAGTTAAATCCCTATATGGCTTAAAACAGGCCCCTAAATAGTGGTATGAGAAATTTGATTCTTGCATGATTAAGAATGGCTATAAAACTAATGAATGTGATAAATGCATCTACTATAATATCTGAAGAAAATTCACATGCCATTATTAGCCTCTATGTGGATGATTTAATTATATTTGGCTCTAATTTGCATATCATCATAGAAACTAAAAATATGCCCAGTAGCCATTTTGATATGAAAGATCTTCGCGAGGCTAATTATATTTTGGGATTGAAAATTACCAAAACTTGTGATGGTATATTTCTTGATCAGTCGCATTATGTTGAGAAAATTTTGAGAAAATAGAATTTTTATAAGTGCAAGTATGTTCTTGCTCATTTTGATCATGTGCATTTATTTCCTATTGAAAATGATGAGGATGTAATTAATCAAAAGGAATATGTAAGTATGATTGGTAGCTTGCGTTATGCGACTGACTGTACTAGACCTGACATTGCCTATGCAGTTGAAGTACTTAGCAGGTTTATTAGCAAGGTTGGTAGTGATCACTAGCTAGCCATTGAGCGGATTATGAAATATTTATTTGATACCATAAAATATGGCTTGTTTTATAATAAGTATCCTACATTACTTGAAGGTTACAGTGATGCCGATTAGAATACCTTGTCAGGTGATTTATTAGCAACCACTGGTTAATTATTTATATTGAGAGGTGGTGCTATAAGTTGGAAATCGAAAAAACAAACCATTATTGCTAATTCAACAATGGAGGCTAAGTTTATTGCTTTAGCTATAGCTAGTGAAGGAGCAAATTGGTTGAGAGATTTGTTAAATGAAATCTCTTGTTAGGAAAAACCGATTCCACCTATATTGATTTATTGTGATAGCACCACAACAATTGGTCGAGTTAATAACGATTATTATAATAGTAAATCTAGACCTATCAGAAGAAAACATAGTATTGTGAGATCTTATATAAATAATGGCATTATAAATGTGGATTATATTAAATCTGGTGATAATCCTGCAGATCCATTAACTAAGCCTTTAGCAAGAGATAGAGTCTGGAATACATCGAGGGAGATGGGGTTGAAGCCCATTGAATAAAGCGGGAGCCATGTATGAGGATACTCAACCCAGGGACCAAAGATCCTGTAACTGGGTTCAATGAGAAGAACGATCATATGATGGCCATGAGAAATGCACTGAATTAATTTTTACCCATCCCTGTGATGTAAGTGCATTTATCTTGTAATGTTGTAGAGTTTGAGTTATTAAAAAAAAAAAAACTCTTAATGAATTTATGTAACTCTTATTAAGTGGCGTGTCATAGTTACAAGAGCACCCTTGACAGAATTCACCTATGTGAGTGTGGTAATGGGGTCGCTACTTATGAGATTGGGGTTAATTCTCAAACACACTCATGAATCCTGGGATCGCACAAGGCCGTAATGTGCTGGCTATTAAAGCTTATGCGAACACCTGGAATATTATGTATGTGCAATAATTATTTATTTTCCTTATGCAGTCATAGTTCAATGCTGAGCATACTATTGGTTCTGGAGTAGCTATTATTGTTTTATTAATGGAGGTTCAATGCAGAACACACCTATTATGATGCATAATATCCTTATTTTCCTAATAATCTCAAATTTTGTTACCTATAATATTAAAATAGGTGGAACAATGTTAGCAGATATTTTAATATTATAAGGTGTTATAGATTATATTGTTTGCTTGGACTCCAAGCAATTTGTTCTCCAAGTTACCTTTCTTTGCTTCTAAGAAAAGTTTCTTTCCCTCCAAGTTCTCTTTTCTTTTCCTCCAAGTAAACCCTTTTTCTTGTCCACAAAGTAACTCTTATTTTATTAATTTTTCCTTTTCTTTTGCCCCAAGTTTCCTTTCCTATAAATTGAGCTAATCTCTTATCTTGAAAAAAAGAAGTTTTTGTTATTTTATTACTTTTGTGTGAAATTATCAGGCAAAGAAATAAAGGGTGTATGTGATGAAACTTTGGATTCAACAAATTGTGTAATATTGGTGAACCATACGATTTACTCGGGCTGTTGTATCCTGAGAGGACAAGTCAAAGGTTTTTTTTTTTTTCCTTCTTCTGCTGCACCGGTGTGAGGCTTTGCCTAACCGCAAAGGGTTTGAATCTCCTTAAAGAGAGCGAATTTCCCGCGCCTCAACCCTTTCAACAGTTATTATAATTTTTATTATTTGTATTTTTTATTATTTTATTTGTAATTATCACCAACAAAAAATGATATAATAATTTTGTATGAAGTTCTTCCTAATTCTTATTTTTTGGGTGCAAGCTACTGCTGTTCATTTCATCTTGCATTCTTTGGATCATTGACGCAAAATGCTACTGGTTTTTTGCTGCTAAATTTTTTAATTTTAAATTCTGATTGTTTTCATTCATTGGTAACAAGTTACCAAACAAAACAGCCAAATGCAATCAAAAATTAATTAAAATATAAAAAAAAGTAAACTACAAAATAAGCAAAAAAAACATCTAAACACCAATTTTAAAAAATCAAATCCAATAGACATGTTAATTCTTTTTGGGAAAATTACAAAGAAAAATCTTACAATTTGACCCTTTTAACAAATTAAACTATGAATTTTTAATTTTATAAAAATTGACTACTTTAGTTGACACAATTAAAATATTAACAAATAAAGTCTCAGGTAACATAAATTTTACAAATCATGAAAAATTATTTGTGAAATTTTTCATTTTTTTTTTGCATATAAATTAAAAATTAAATTAAAAATCATAACAACTATTAGTTTTAGTTGTTATTACTATTTCTATATATTTGCATTCTTATAATAAATAAATATATATACGGATAATACAATAATACACATCTCTAAAACAATAAATATTATATAATCATTCTTCTTTTAACTTCTACCAAATAATCACTCCACTCTATATGCATGGTCGGACCTGAGATATCACATCACATCCAGTCTTCATAGTTCTCTACCTACATGAGATCCACTTAGCTCATTAGCAACCCGCCTTTTTTGTTTTTTTGTTTTTTCTGTCATCTTCCCTCTTTAGTCATATATTTATAGTTTGGGGGTGTGCCCAAATTGCTGTCAATATCACCTGACTTAAAATACAGTTCCACAAATGTTAGTAAAAAATCATATAGAAGAGTGTAAAGCAACAACATAATCCAAAAATCTAACCAAAGTGTTGGGACAAATCACACAAGAAAACAATATTACAAGTGAAAGACCAATGTGGTAACAATTCACAATGAACCTAGATTCCCTCCATTCCCCACATTAGTGGATTGCATCTTCCAGTTTGGCCCATTGGGTGGATACCACATAAAAAATTAAATTTATAATGAGATGATTTTATTATCTTAGTGTTAAAAAAGAAAGTAGATGATTTATTTATAAAATCATGTTTGTTATGCATTGGTTTAAAGAATTTAATATTTTTCATAAATAGTCTACATTTAGAAACCTTAAAAATGAAGAGAGAGAATTATCTAAGTGGGCCTGTGCCAAGCCCAATGGTGGCTCACTCTATTTTGTATTTAAAGGTCAAACCCATCAAACTTGAAATTTAAGAATATGCGAACTAAATAAAAAAATGTTAAAATTTTATATTTTTTAGGGCAAATTTCACTTGCTGCCCCTATAGTTTAGGACTTGTGCCATTTTGGTCATTGACTTTTCAATTGTGGCACATTTGACCCTGCATTTTGAATCTTGTTCCAAATAAGGACAATTGACAAGACTATTACTTAATTTCAAGGGTAAAATCGTCAATTTGATAAAATATAAACTAATTTGATAAAAATAAATGTCAAAAAAATATTTTTAAATTTTAAAAAATTATTTCTACACACTAAAGATAAAATTTTGTAAAATTTATAAATTTTTTGGACATTTATTTATTTATTTATTTTCACCAAATTAATTTTTATTATGTGTTTAGATGATGATTATATAATGAGTGGTTGTTAAGACTTTAATGTATAATCGATATATTTAATATATAAAAATTTTTTAGTTTTGAATTTTTTAATTTAATGGATTGGTTTAATAACGATATCAAAATTGTCGCCATATTTGACTTTTTTAAAAATAGAAACTAATTTAATGAAAATAAAAACAATCATCCATTACATGATCATCATCCAAAAACATAATAAAAATTAATTTGGTAAAAAAAAATTAAATGTTAAAAGATTTATCAATTTTATATAATTTTATCCTTAGTGGGTAAAAATAATTTTTAAAAATTCAAAAATATTTTTTTGACATTTAATTTTGTCAAATTAGTTTATATTTTATCAAATTGACGATTTTGCCCTTGAAATTAAGCAATGATATTTTCAATTGTCCTTATTTGGAACAAAATTCAAAATTCATGGTCAAATGTGTCATAATTGAAAAGTCAGGAACCAAAGTGACACAAGTCTCAAATTGTAAGGACTGTTAGTGTAATTCGTCCTATTTTTAATCTACTATTAGAAATAAAATAGTATTATATATAATATATAGTGTCGAAAAGACATTTATAACAATTATAAAATAATATGTATATATAATAATAATATTAAATATAAGTATATAAAAAGTATGTGATAAAAAATATCCGACACTTCTCATACCTATATCCAAGTATGTAGTGGCAGATTAAGTTGGATGAAATTATGAATGCTATAGAATTGAGTGAGGAAATTATTATGATAGTAATATTAGGTTAAAGATGTAAGATAAAATATATTTATTTATACACTAGTGTGATGGTATTATTTAGTTAAGACTTAAATCAACAAAATTACCTAAAAATCCTCCTTACATATAATACAACTTTGTTGGTTTTGTAAAGTGGAGGCAAAGTGGTATTTTAACCATCAATATGTGTGAGGTGATTAGCAATTTTAATCCTCCCATGAGAATGTTAATCTCACCATGGGAGGGATTCATACTCCCACACAATTATTAATCTCATGGCATTTTATTACACATAAACAAGGGTTAGGTGAGTCCAGTCATCCCTCCCTAATCCCAATAAAAAATAGTCAAAGTGTCGAACTGGTTTGAAAATTTGATATTGTAATAATTTTTTAACTTTTTAGTTAAATATGAAAAAAAAATTAATATGTTTAGATTAATTTTTGATTTTTTATGAAAAAATTTATAAAAAATAGAGAGAATTTTTTTTTGTTGACTTTTTGTTGTAAATTATTGATTTTCTAATTTTTTAAAATAGTTTTTTAATTTCTAAATTAAAAGATTAAGTTGAGTTATTCGGAAAATTTCATATTACATAAAGGCACCGTTTGTTTTGGGAGATAGAATGGAGGGGATTGATAGTGAGGGGATTATTAGTGAGGGGATTGATAGTGAGGGGATTGATAGTGAGGGGATTAGTAGTGAGGGATTGTTAAATTATTTTTATATAAAATAATAAAACAAATAAAAAAATATAAAAAATTAAAAATTATATTTTAAAAAAAAATTCCCATATATAAAAAATAAAAAAAATAAAAAAATTTCTAATCCTCTCACTATTTTTCTAATACCATCTCTACCTCCTCCTTACCAATCCCCTCTCCAAGGGTATTAGCAATACCAAGGGACTAATAGTCCCAAGACCTTCTCCCAAAACAAATAAGGCTATTACTAATACCTTGGTATTAGCAATCCCAATACCCTCTCTTTCACCCAAAACAAACGGGGCCAAAGGTTCTACCAGTATACCTCGCAGCAACATGAGTGGCAAAACGTTAAAAATGACTAGGAATAAGAGAGAACCGACGGTGTGAGAATGACATGGAAAGGCTAGTTTGTGACCTACCTCCACCTTGTCTTTCTCTAAGTTACCTTTTATTATGCAGTGGTGCTACATACCACTAAAAAGGGATCATTAAGTCAGCTCTAATGAGTTGGTAGTGTTAAAAATTAAAAAAAGAAAAAGAAAAAGAGTAAAACATCACATCAATTGAGGCTACATTATTTTTAGAGCTATTAGAGCTCATTATTTTAGAGCTCTTAAACAATTTTCTTTATCATGACTTTAGAGCATCATAGTTTGTGCCCCTTTTTTTTTTTTTTTTTTTTTTTTTCAATTGCCACCTCACTAGTGGTGGTATTAGTGATGGTAAATTAGTGGTCTATAGTATTACTCCATAGTGAAATGGGTAAAAAGTGTGGTGAGATGTGTTGTATAATAAAAAGTAAAAAGTGGAGCTATAAAATATGTGTTAAGATGTGTTAAGAATTTATTAATTTTAAAATGAGAGAGGTGGTATAATGAATGTGTTAAGAGATGTATTAAGGTGTGTGTTAAATATATATATATATATATATATGTGTGTGTGTGTGTGTATGTATAATAAATAAAATAAATAAATAATTTAATTTAATAAAAAATTTCAAGTCCAAAATTAAATTTCAAATCAAAAAAAAATCCCAATAAGTAAAAAAAAAAAAAATTCAGTTGACCACCGGTTGACCACTCGGACGTCCAATCGGTCAATTGGTCATACCAAAATTTTTTTTCCCTTTTCTTGAAGGATCCAACCGTCCGAGGTGGACTTCCGGCGAGATGTCCGGGGGAACTTCCAACCAGATGTCCAGGAGGACTTCTCCAAGCACACGATTCTCTCTCTTTCCCACGTCCCTCCTCTCTCTCGTTGACTAAAACACTAGCCACAGTTAACAAAGTTAACAGCTGACACTAACACACTCCACTAATGCACTCCTTAATACTTTCACTGTGAATCCAAAAGTTATCGTATCTTCCGTAAATTTTGGCCACTAACACTGACATTAACACACTCACTAACATGTCCATTGGGGATGCTCTTAGTCACTACCACATGATGCAAAAATACTTAGGTTTCGTTTGGAAAGAAGGGTTGGATTGAGTTTGGGATTATTTTAGTCACAAAAAGACAAAATAAACTTTTTCGTTTAATAAGATAAAGTATCACATCTAACCCATAATCATTATATTTTTTCTCTCACAAAAAATCAAAAAAGTCAAAAATCCTTTCTAAACGAGACTTTTTAATCCTAAATTAAAATAGCTAAAAAGTCAAAAAATCAACTCACTTTCCAAGCGAACCAACTTCCAAAGTTAGGGACTCCTATGGCTTTTAAAATAATGTAGATTAATGTAAATTACACTGACACCTCCTGAGATTTATATTTATTATAGTTCCTCCCTTACCTTTTAGAAATTGCATCTTCCTCCATGAGGTTCAAAATTTCATTACAGATTCCCCCTCAACAATTTAATTTTTTTAAATACCAATTTTGCCTTCGCTGGCTAAATTACATGGACACCTCACACATTTTAGAAATTACAATCCATTTCCTAAGGTTTAAAGTAGCATTACCAATTGCCCCCTCGATTAGTATTAGTTGAAAAAAAAATTCATTGGAAAAAAAATTTATTTGAAAACAAAAATTAATTGAAAAAGAATTATTTGAAAAAAAAATTAATTGAAAAAAAATTTGAAAGTAAAATTTTTAAATTTTTGTTTAAAAATCAACGTAAACTCATTTTTTGAATTTTCGTTTTTTTTCTCAAATTTAAAAACTGAGACAACAATTTATAAACCAAAAAAATTATAAAACAAGTTTTTATGACAGTTTTTTAAATTTTTGTAAATATAAATTTAAAACTGAAAACGAAATGGTTACCAAACAGGCCTCAGATGGTAAAAATGTCGTAAAATTAACAAATAATTAAATAAGTTACTAATGTAAGAAATGACTTATCAAAAGATTCTTAGGTTATGTATGGTTTGATTTTTAGAATTTTTTTAAAAAAATTAAAAATTAATTTGGTTAAGAAATAAAAAACAAAAAATAATTATCATTTTAACTTTTGGACAGGTTATATACATACGTATGACTGTTTCAATTTAATTTGTAAAAAAATATTTCCAATACTCGAAAGATAAAAATGATATAAAAGTGATAATTATTTTTTATTTCTTAACAAAATTAATTTTTAATTTTAAAAAAAATTCTAAAAATCAAACCATACGTACCCTAAGAATCTGTTGATAAGTCATTTCTTACGCTGGTAACTTATTTAATTATTTGTTAATTCACGACATTTTTACCACTTGAAGCCTGTTTGGTAACCATTTCGTTTTCAATTTTCAATTTATATTTACAAAAATTTTAAAAACTGTCATAAAAACTTGTTTGATAATTTTTTTGGTTTATAAATGGTTGTCTCAGTTTGTAAATTTGAGGGAAAAACGTAAATTTAAAAAATGAGTTTACGTTGGTTTTTAAACAGAAATTTAAAAACTTTACTAACAAAAATTTTTTTTTCGATTAATTTTTTTTCTAATTAATTTTTTTTTCAATGAATTTTTTTCTAACTAATATTAACTGAGAGGGTAATTGGTAATGCCACTTTAAATCTTAGGGAGTGGATTGTAATTTCTAAAATGTGACGGGTGTCAGTGTAATTTACCTAGTGAGGGCAAAATTGGTATTTAAAAAAATTAAATTATTGAAGGGAGAATCTGTAATAAAATTTTAAACCTCAAACAGGGAATGTAATTTCTAAAAAGTGAAGAGAGGAACTGTAATAAATATAAATCTCAGAATCTCAGTGTAATTTACCCTAACATAAAGCTACTAGCATTATACCCAGCAGCAACCTGAGTGGCAAAATGTTAAAAATGACTAGGAATAAGAGAGAACTGACAGTGTGAGAATGACATGGTTAAAAATTATTTTTACATTTTAAAAAAAATTTTTTTTGTGAGAGATGAATGTGAGTTAAAAGTTGAGAAATTACTTTTAATTCACTTTTAAAAATAGTCCATGAAAAGGCTAATTTGTGACCTACCTCCACCTTGTCTTCTCTAAGATTAAGTTTGGCAACTTTTAAAAAATCTAAAAAATAAAAAAGTAACTAAGTTATATCATCTCATTTAAATCACATTACTTCTCTAACATATCACTTCAAACCCAACACATATTTCATAAAAAGTTAAAAAATACACTTACTTAGATCATCCCAAACAAAAATCACCTTTTATTTTGACTTAGAGCATCACAGTGAAATGGCTAAAAGTGTGTTAAGATGTTTTATAACAAAAAGTAAAAAGTGGAGCTCAAAAATTGTGCGTTAAGATGTGTTAAGAATTTGTTATTTTTTGAAAATGAAAAGTGATACAATGAATGTGTTAAGAGATGTGTTAAGGTGTGTGTTAAGAATATATGTATATATATATATATATATGTGCGTGTATATATAATAAAATAAATAAATAAATAATTTTATTTAATAAAAAATTTCAAGCCCAAAATTAAATTTCAAACGAAAAAAAAAAATCCCAATAAGTAAAAAAAAAAAATTCAGTTCACCGCTAGTTGACCGCTCGGACATCCCGTCAGTCAACTGGTCATACCCAATTTTTTTTTCCCCCCCCTTTTCTTGAAGGATCTGAATGTCTGGGGTGGACTTCCGGCTGGATGTCCGGGGAAACTTCCAACCAGATGTCTATGAGGACTTCTCCAGGCACACAATTCTCTCTCTTTCCCACGTCCCTCCTCTCTCTTGCTAGTTAACATGCTAGCCACAGTTAACAAAGAAGTTAACAGCTAACACTAACGCACTCCATTAATACACTCCTTAATACTTTTATTGTGAATCCAAAAATTACCGTATCTTCCCTAAATTTTGGCCACCGACACTAACACCCTCACTAACACGTCCATTGTGGATGCTCTTAGTCACTACCACATGATGCAAAAATACTTAGGTTTCGTATGAAAAGAAGGGTTGGATTGAGTTTGAGATTATTTTAGTCACAAAAAGACAAAATAAACTTTTTCGTCCACTAAGACAAAATATCACATCTAACCCATAATCATTATATTATTTCTTTCACAAAAAATCAAAAAAGTCAAAAATCATTTCTAAACGAGACTTTTTAACCCCAGACTAAAGTAGCCAAAAAGTCAACCCACTTTCCAAACGAACCAACTTCCAAAGTTAGGGACTCCTATGGCTTTTAAAATAATGTAGATTAATGTAAATTACACTGACACTCCCTGAGATTCATGTTTATTATAGTTTCTCCCTTACCTTTTGGAAATTACATCTCCTTCACTGAGATTTAAAATTTCATTACAGATTCCTCCCTCAGCAATTTAATTTTTTTAAATACCAATTTTGCCTTCATTCGGTAAATTACATTAACACCCCTCACATTTTAGAAATTACAATCCATTCCCTAAGGTTTAAAGTAGCATTACCAATTATCCCCTCGATTAGTATTAGTTGAAAAAAAATTATTAGAAAAAAAATTATTTGAAAACAAAAATTAATTGAAAAAAAATTGTTAGTAAAATTTTTAAATTTCTGTTTAAAAACCAACATAAACTCATTTTTTGAATTTACGTTTTTTCCTCAAATTTGCAAATTGAGACAACAATTTATAAACCAAAAAAATTATCAAACAAGTTTTTATGACAGTTTTTAAAATTTTTGTAAATATAAATTGAAAACTAAAAACGAAATGGTTACAAAGTATGCCTCAGATAGTAAAAATATCGTAAAATTAATAAATAATTAAATAAGTTACTAATTTAAGAAATGACTTATCAAAAGATGCTTAAGCTATGTGTGGTTTGATTTTTATAATTTTTTTTAAAATTAAAAATTAATTTGGTTAAGAAATAAAAAATAAAAAATAATTATCATTTTAACTTTTGGGCAGATTATATACATACATATGACTATTTCAATTTAATTTGTAAAAAACTATTTCTAACCATTCGAAAGATAAAAATTATATAAAAGTGATAATTATTTTTTATTTTTTATTTTTTATTTCTTAACCAAATTAATTTTTAATTTTTTTTAAAACAATCTAAAAATCAAATCATACATAGCCTAAGAATCTTTTGATAAGTCATTTCTTACGTTGGGAACTTATTTAATTATTTGTTAATTTATGACATTTTTACCACCGGAAGTTTGTTTGGTAACAATTTCGTTTTCAGTTTTCAAGTTATATTTACAAAAATTTAAGAAACTGTAATTAAAACTTATTTGATAATTTTTTTGGTTTATAAATGGTTGTCTCAGTTTATAAATTTGAGAAAAAAACGTAAATTTAAAAAATGAGTTGACGTTGATTTTTAAACAGAAATTTAAAAATTTTACTAACAATTTTTTTTTTCGATTAATTTTTTTTTCAATGAATTTTTTTTCCAACTAATATTAATCGAGAGGGCAATTGGTAATGCCACTTTAAACCTTAGGGAGGGGATTGTAATTTTTAAAATGTGAGAGGTGTCAATATAATTTACCTAGTGAGGGTAAAATTGGTATTAAAAAAATTAAATTGCTGAGGAGGGAATCTGTAATGAAACTTTAAACCTCAAGGAGGGAATGTAATTTTCAAGAGGTGAAGAGAGGAATTGTAATAAACATAAACCTTAGGAGTCTTTGTGTAATTTACCATAAAGCTACTACCATTATACCTAACAGCAACATGAGTGGCAAAACATTAAAAATGGCTAGGAATAAGGCCTCGTTTGGAAACAGGTTATTTTAGTAACTTTTGACTCTTTGGCTAAAATATAAGGTAAAAAAAACTAATCACCTTGCTTGTTTCCACTTCTCAAAAAACACTTTTCAGAAAATTCTACTTTCTTATTTTTCGTGTTTTTTTGTTTTTACTGAATTTTTTAAATATTTTAAGCAATTTTTTTACTTTTTAGACACACCTATCATATTTGATTTCGTAATCCATTTTCTTCATTCTGCGTACTGTTTCCGCCTAATTGGTATCAGAGCCTAGGTATGTTGTATCCTGTTTCTAACTGCTTTGTTTCTTCCACTTAATCAATTCTGTTGTTTATTTGATTAATCCTGTTTTCAGCTTATCTTAATCACCCACAAGATCGGTCTGTGTTTATCCACCTGGTTTAAGTCACCCACTTTCGTTCCCTATCCAGAGTAAGTCCTTAGAGATAGGCAGTGTAGGACATAGGAGTCTTCCGAATAGGATCTGTACTCAAACCATTTTGGTCTGTGATAACATGACTAGAATAGGGTATGTATTAAGATATCTGTAAGACTGATTAATTAAACAAAACAATGAATCGATTATTTCAAAGTAACTCATCAGTCAGTTCTAGGTCAACCACTTTGCCCTCAATACCAAATCAAGGATTAATAATAAATGAAGAAGATGTTGAAATACAAAATGATAAATTTGATGCCGGATGGAATATACCTAAATTGCCAATTAAAGAAATTTATAAAACTACTTTTATACAAAATGTTTTTAAAATGACTCTATATTTTAAGACTATTGAACAAGTTTATGCTTTAGAAAAACTCCGAGAAACTTGTCAACTATTTGATGCAAAATTAATTAAAAGACACTTAAATAATGGTTACAATTTCATGCATATTGGTTTAATTCAAGTTGGTCTGAATCCATTAACCATGGTAGGAAAAAATACCTCTGTTTTATTATGTTTAAGAGATGCTCGTTTTCTTGATTACAATGATAGTTTAATGGATATGATGGAAACTGGTCTTCATAAAGGTCCAGTACATTTTAATTATTATTATGATTTTACACTTAGTTTACGTGATCCACATATTTTAGATGTATTAACATTAAATATTCAATTACATGGTTCATTTACTAACATGAAAGAAAAAGTTCATAATATTGCTTTAATATATCGTGTTCATTACAAATGTATACAAACTAATTTAAATGTTCATGCTTTACACAAAAGTCCCAAAGATAAAACTCTATTAATCCAAAGCAGTAGTACTCCTGGAGAATCCCATATTAATGTTCCACAAATTATTGAATGGAAAAATGTAGATTTACCTGACCAATGGATTACTGTCAATGAAAATTACAAACATAATCAACAACAATCCTCAATTCAAGATATCCAAGACATTTACCAATTTAATGATGGTTCTGTTCGAATTAAATTTAATCGGAGTCAATCCTCTAGACATAGTACATCTAGTGTTCCAACTGAAATTGAAACTGAAGATGAAATATTTAATACTCCTTTATTTCGAAAGAATAGTCAGATCCATCTTGGTCAACCTTCCACTAATAAGTTAAAAGGCATTGATAATACTACTTCCTCTCAAATTAGTAAACCCGTTTATTCCACACATACACATTTACCTGAAGTAGACAATATTTCTAATAATTCTCCAACTCAAACTGATTTCGAAGAATTTATACCACCTGTTAATCCTCAATTGATGACAATCAAAAAAGAATTCAAACCTGATCTCGATAAATTACTTATTGAATTTAAATCTTTTAAAAATAAAACACAACGACATGCTTATTATGCTAAATATAATTCTGCTCAAATGTCAACTATTACTCGACAATTGTATGATTTTATGATTGAATATGGTTTTGAATTACCTCTCTTAGAATATGTTGATAAATATTACAACAAGATTAACACAATTACCAAACATAAATAGAAAACTTCTGACACTACTTCTGTTAGCTCGAGTCATCCTCCTTTAGAGAAAATAGTTCTTAATCAACAAGGATCTGCAATCCTTGCTTCTCATTTCAAGTTACCTGGTAATGATAACGAGATTAAAAAAGTTATTGAACAAAATAATTATACTAATCAATGTTTAAACACAATTGGTAAACAATTAGACAAAATCGAAACCAATTTAGAATCTATTCAAACTACATCCACTAAACAACCTCTAGATCCACCTTTGCTTAATCTACCTAGTAGTCGTTCCAAACGAACTAGTTTAGTTACCAATGATATTTCTACCGTCAAAGCTATTGAGAAATTATTTACTAAACTATCTACTACAGATAATGCGTCACCCTCTAAAGATAAAGGTCTTACTGTTTTAAATCAACAACCTAATATTGAACTTGTTTCTACCCAATCTGAAACTGAATCCACTGGTAATGAAATAAATCAATTAGCTCAACAATTCCAATCTTCTAATCAACTTGCAAAAATTCATTATCCCAAAGTTAATCCACAAACTACAAAAAATTGGTATTCTCGACCTACTCCTGTTGATCTCCAATTTGAAGAAACTAATCTTAATAATCAATTTTCTGTCTCTGCTAAAAAGTTATACGAATGGAATATTGATGGTCTTAGTAAAGATCAAATCCTCCAACAATTAAATCATTTATCTATGGTCGCTAATAGCTATCTTAGCAATTATCCCCATTATACTCAACCTGAAATTGTTACCTTAATTACTTCTGGTTTCACTGGTATGCTCAAATCTTGGTGGGAAAAATATTTAACCGAAGAACAACGAGAATCTGTAATTTATGCTAATCAAACTGGCGATAATGGTCTACCTATCTTTGATGAAAACATTGGCTGTTGTCAACCTGATGGTATTAATGCATTAATCTATACAATCGTTCGCCATTTTATTAGTACCCCAACTAATATCTATTCTCGCATACATGATCAACTTAGTAATCTTACTTGTCCAACTTTAAGTGATTTTAGATGGTATAAAGATGTATTTACCTCTAGAGTTATGTTAAGAGAAGACTGTACTAAATCATTTTAGAAAGAAAAATTTATTAATGGCTTACCCAGTCTATTTGCTCACAAAATTAGAGATGTTCTTAGTCAACCTACTGGAGTTATAGAATATGATAATTTAACCTATGGTGATATAATTAGTACTATTCAAAAAGAATGATTAAAAATGTGTATTGATCTTAAACTTAGTCAAAAAGCCACTAAAGATAAACATAAAGCTAAATATGAATTAGAAAATTTCTGTGAACAATATGGTTTACCTCCTGTCGCACCCTCTTGAAGGAAATCACATAAATATTCTAAACATAAATATAAATCCAAATATTCTAATAAATACAAAAAGAATTATTCACCTTCCAAATCCAATGATAAATTTTATACTAAACCTAAAAAGAAATATTACAAAAAATCACACCCAAAATCTACATCTAATAAAGATATTACATGCTATAACTGTGGTCAAAAATGTTATTATTCCAATAAATGTAAAGAAAAATGTAAATTAAAGGATAAGGTTAATCAATTACAAATAAGTGATGAATCTAAGAATCAAATATTTGAAATCTTTCAATTAAATCAATCTATCAGTAATTCCTTTTCTGATAATTTAACAACTTCCTCTGATAATTCACCCAGTACTGATTTTGATAATGCTAATATAACATTAGGATGTAATGATGTCTGTTGTAAACCAGTTAAACAAATTACTATTCTTACAAAATCAAATCAAGAAGAATCTGCATTAATAGAATTAATCAGCAAATTAGATGATCCTAGTTTAAAACAACAATATATGGATAAATTAAAATCTTTATTAATTCACTCAGATAAGAAACCTAAATTTGATAAGCCTATTATTAGTCTATCTAAGACCCTAGAAAGATTCAAAAATAAAAATAAAGAAGTTACACCTCAAGATCTCCAACAAGAAATCAATCAGATTAAACAAACTATTAAAAAATTACAACATAAAGATACCAAATTAGAAGATGAAATTATTACTCTCAAACTTACTCAAAATTTAAATAATTTCCAACCTAATGTGTCTCCCCATGAATCTGACCATGATTCTGATCACACTAATCCCGCAAAGCTCTTGTTTGACAATCGATCTCACTCTAATAATCTTGAAGACAAAACATTAAATCTGATCAATAAAATTTACATTCAAAAATGATATTCAGAAATTAAAATCGTTATTGAAGGTTTTGAATTAGAATTAATTGCTTTAATTGATACTGGTGCTGATTTAAATTGTATACAAGAAGGATTACTTCCTACTAAATATTATGAGAAATGTCATGAAAAATTAACTTCTGCTAATGGTAGTCAAATGTATATTAAATATAAATTACCTAAAATTCATGTTTGTCAAAATAACGTATGTTTCAAAACTTCATTTGTTTTAGTTAAAAATATGACTAATAAAATTATTTTAGGTACACCGTTTATTTACTTGTTATATCCATTTACTACCACTAGGGAAGGCATAACTACCCATGTTTTAGGACAACCTGTTACATTTAAATTCTTATCTCCACCTGAAATGCTAGAATTAAATCAATTAAAAGATTGTTCTGTTTCTTATACTATTAACCGTCTAACTAGACATTTAAACTTCCTTAAAGAAGAAATTAGTTATAAGAGAATTGATCAACAATTAACTGATCCAGTTATCATTTCTCAAATTAATAATTTTAAATTAAAATTAGAATCAACTGTCTGTTCAACTTTACCTACTGCATTTTGGCATAGGAAAAAACATATAGTTACTTTACCATATATTAAGAATTTTAATGAACGACAAATACCCATTAAATCTCGACCTATTCAAATGAATCATGATTTACTTGAAATGTGTAAAAAAGAAATTAATGAATTATTAAAAAATCGAATCATTAGTCCTAGTAAATCTCCATGGTCCTGTCCTGCTTTTTATGTCAATAAAAATGCTGAATTAGAACGAGGTGTCCCTCGCTTGGTCATTAATTATAAACCTTTAAATGCTGTTTTAGAATGGATTAGATATCCTATTCCCAACAAAAAAGATTTGATTAAACGACTTAGTCAAGCTGTTATTTTTAGCAAATTTGATTTAAAAAGTGGTTTTTGGCAAATTCAAATTCACCCTAAAGATAGATATAAAACTGCTTTTAATACACCCTTTGGTCAATATGAATGGAATGTTATGCTATTTGGATTAAAAAATGCTCCTAGTGAATTTCAAAATATCATGAATGATATATTCAACCCATTTAGTCATTTTTCTATTGTTTACATTGATAACATATTAATTTTTCAAAATCAATCAATGAACATTGGAAATATTTAACTGTTTTCTTTTACACAATTAAAAGTCATGGTTTAGTGATATCTGCACCTAAGATTAAAATGTTTCAAACCAAGGTTAGATTTTTAGGATATGATATTCATCACAATACCATTCTCCCCATTAGTCGCTCTATTGAATTTGCGTCTAAGTTTCCTGATGAAATTTTTGATAAAACTCAATTACAAAGGTTTTTAGGTTCCGTCAATTACATTGCTGAGTTCTACAATGACCTTAGGAAAGTTTGTCAACCTTTGTTTGATAGGTTAAAGGATAATCCTCCTCCTTGGTCTTCTGTTCATACTGCTATTGTTAAACAAATTAAACAATATGTTAAAACTCTTCCTTATCTTGGCATTCCTACTGAGAATTCATTCAAAATTATTCAAACTGATGCTTTTGCCATTGGTTATGGTGGCATTCTTCTTAAGAAAGTCACTCCTCATTCATCTGAACAAATTGTTCGTTATCATTCTGGTGTCTGGAATAAAGCACAATTAAATTATAGTACTATTAAAAAAGAAATTTTATCTACTATTTTATGTATTCAAAACTTTCAAGATGATATTTTAAATCAAAAATTTTTACTTCGTGTTGATTGCAAATCTGCTAAATATGTTTTAGAAAAAGATGTTCAAAATCTTGTTAGTAAACAAATTTTTGCCCGTTGACAATCTATTTTAAGTATTTTTGATTTTGATATTACCTATATACCTGGTTGTCAAAATTCCCTGCTTGGTTTTCTTACCCGAGAATTTTTACAGGGGGGTAAGAGATGAATGCTACTCCTCATATTCCATACCTTAAAACCCAAATTACCTACTACCAAACCCTAATACACCAAGTTACTTTCCGAATCCAACGCCTCCAATTAGCCAGAAAAACTATTAAACGAGCCCAATACATCATCTACCATCAAATTCAAGCTCGCCGCAATCTACTTACTGATTACATTAGTCATTTGCACTATTACCAGAATTATTTAGATCTTCTCTCTAGTTGCTAATCATTGTTTCTTGATTCCACAGATGTCTCGCCCAAAGCCTCTTTCCAAGGCTTTGGTCCCATCTTCCAGTAAACCTAATCAAGTTCTTATTCCTCCTCCTTTGGAGTCAATCACTTAATCTCATTCTCTTGAAATGGTTAATCGTTACCAAGTTCTTGGTAACACTTATTAGCCTAATTACTCATCTGCTTTGACCACTGATCCCTTTGCTTCCAGCCACTCAGTTTCAGTTACTCCATTTCCTGCTAATCCAGTCAAATCATCATGATCTGAGTACACCAAATCACATGTTACTAATTTGTCCTACAAAGAACCAAGTCACCCCAAGAGCCAAACCATTAATGAAATTGCTCAATCCTATTTTGGTTCTGGATGCCATTTCATCCTTTCACATCCAGAAAAAACACTCTCCTATTACAAAGACATTTTGATTCACCATCAATCAATTCTGATTAAACCAATTCAGGATCGGACCTATTCTTACAAGATCCTGTATCATTCACTTTACATTCACAATATTGTTTCTTTAGCTGAATGGGATCCTCCTTATCAGCTTCGAGATTTACCCGGTCACTCTATTCAGTATAATTACCATGATTACATTGATGCTTGGTTCAAGATTTTCTTGTACCAAAATGAAACCTTTAGTTACTCTTGGTTCATTTCTTTTGATCAAAAATTCAAGTCAGAATTACCTTCCTGGTTTTTGAGATGGTGGACCCATTATGGTGCCATTTCAGATATCCTCCCTAATAATCTACTTGAACTAATCAACTATTTTGCTACTGTTTACCCATTCACCACTCATCCGAGATCATTTCCATTATTGTTAATTTTTATATCCAAATATAAAATCCCTTGGATATTCAAATGGCATTATGGGATTGATGGCAACATAATCATCCGACATCACTCAGTCAAATGGTGGGCCAAATTCAATTTGCTCCGTATATTTGAAATTGTTCAAGAAGAATTTCCAACTGATCAATGTGCTCCAGCCCTTGCAATG
This sequence comes from Camellia sinensis, assembly GCF_004153795.1. Taxonomy (NCBI): domain Eukaryota; kingdom Viridiplantae; phylum Streptophyta; class Magnoliopsida; order Ericales; family Theaceae; genus Camellia; species Camellia sinensis. The sequence goes on from NW_021025748.1 coordinate 1,380,404, forward strand.
GTTAAAGCCCAGCAGAACCCAACTGCTGCAATCAATCAAGGAAGTCAGCCCAGCCTTCCTCCAATCAATCTTGGAAGCCCCTCATCCAGTGGTTCCAAGCCCAAATCCAAAACAGCCCAGTCAACGCAATCAAAATCCAAGGCTAAGTCCAAAGCTTCTGCCGCTCCGGCCCAGCCCAAGGATCATTCACGGCCCAAATCAAAATCCAAAGCTAAGACTAAGCCCATTTCATCTCCTGCTTAGCCCAAAGCTAAATAAAAAATCAAGCCCAAGTTATTCAGAGATGAGCTGCTCCAGTTAGCCCGTCAAATTACAGATCAAACTGAAGCCCAATCTGCCTCCAGTTCAGAACATTCAGAAGAAGGTTCCATCAATTCACACTCTTCTGAAGGATCAACCAATCAATATTCTGGTCCTGAATTTCAAGATGCTCAGGATCCGTTTATTTAATCAACATAGGATTCCCTATAAATACAAATTAGCTTCAATCAATACTCTTTTGAGAAAAGCAGCCAATTTGTATTTATATTGATTCCTTTATTCACATGTTCCACCGAAAGTAATGAATAGTAAAAGTTACTGTTCACTTTTACTGTTCACTGTCATTATTCACCCAATCAACTCGATTAAAGTTGCTTCAACTATTCAATCAATCAGCCGAAAGCAACCAACAACATTTGCTTTACCTCATACGCTGCCAACTGCCTTCATCAGTCACTTAGTCACATGCTGCATAATTACTTTTCTTTTCTATATATTGTAATCACTTATAATCACTCAGGCATTCTTTCATTTTTCTCCTATCCATTATTGTAAGAAAATACAGAGTGTTTTGAGTGACAATTACTTCTTCCCGTTTGTTAACCAATTAAGATCCTTGCAGTTGCTACGATTGTAATTGTAAGTTATTTTCTGTATTTTAATTACAAAGTTTTATATTAAATGGTTTTGGTAATTAGTGTGCATGCCAATTCTGTTGTTCAAATTAATCATATTTGATTTCGTAATCCATTTTCTTCATTCTGCGTACTGCTTCCGCCTAATTGGTATCAGAGCCTAGGTATGTTATATCCTGTTTCTAACTGCTTTGTTTCTTCCACCTAAAAAGTAAAAAAATTGTAAAAAAAATCTTTTAAAAATTCATCAAATACCAAAAAATATAAAAAAATACAAGAATTCAGTACATTTTTTTTCTATTTTTATGTATTTATTAATTTTTTAAAATATTTTTTCACAAATTTTTTATTTTTTAGATACATCTAAGTAAGATGCATCTAAAAAAGTAAAAAAAATGTTTAAAATTTAAAAAATATTTACTAAAAATAAAAAAATACGAAAACCAAAAAAGTTAGTTTTTAAAAAATTTAATCCAGAAAACTCAAACCAAACACACTGAATATGTTTGGGGTGAATTTTTGACTTTTTACAAAAATATGTGCAAAAAGTAGAGAGAAAATAGAATTTTTGACTTTTTGGTATAGGTTATAAACTTTTTGATTTTTTTAATAACTTTTTGACTTTTAGACTAAAATAGCTACTTGCTAACCGAGGCCTAAGAGAGAACTGACAGCGTGAGAATGATATGGTTAAAAATTATTTTTTGATTTTTTTTTAATTTTTTTGTGAGAGAGAAAAGTGAGTTAAAAGTTAAATAGAGACTTTTAACCCACTTTCCAAAATAGGCCATGGAAAGGCTAGTCGGTGATCTACCCCCACCTTGTCTTCTCTAAGTTACCTTTTATTATGACTTAGAGCATCATAGTGAAATGGTTAAAAAGTATCTTAAGATGTATTATAACAAAAGTAAAAAGTGGAGCTAAAAAATGTGTGTTAAGATGTGTTTAAGAGTTTTTTAATTTTAAAAAGTGAGGGGGTGTTATAATGAATGTATTAAGAGATGTGTTAAGGTGTGTGTTAAGAATATATATATATATATATATATATGTGTGTGTGTGTGTGTATATATAATAAATAAAACAAATAAATAATTTTATTTAATCAAAAATTTCAAGCTCAAAATTAAATTTCAAACTAAAAAAAAAATCCCAATAAGTAAAAAAAAAAAAAAATCAGTTGACCGCTAGTTAACCGCCCGGACGTCCCATCGGTCATAATATATCTAATGGTAGTATTATACCTATTAACCGTAGCATGGAGTTTGCATCTAAATTTCCTGATGAAATTAAAGATAAAACTCAATTACAGAGATTCTTAGGCAGTCTTAATTATATTAGAGACTATTACCAGAATTTATCTACAGATGCTAACATCCTGTATACCAGGTTAAAAAAGAATCCACCACCTTGGTCTCCAGAACATACTTTAGCTGTTCAGAAAATTAAAGCTAAAGTCCAACAGTTACCTTGTTTAAATTTACCCAATCCTGAATGGAAGAAAATTGTTGAAACAGATGCTTCCAATGAAGGATTTGGTGGTATTTTAAAACAGTTTAATCCCAAAACTCAGAAAGAAGAACTTCTACGATTTCACTCTGGGCATTGGAATCAAGCTGCTTTAAACTATCCGACCATTAAACAGGAATGTTTAGCCATTGTAAAATGTGTTATGAAATTCCAGAATGATTTATTAAACCAACATTTTATCATCAGAGTTGATTGCTCTGCTGCTCGACAGATATTTAAACAGGATGTTAAAAATCTTGTTTCCAAACAGATATTCGTAAGCTGGCAGGGTTATTTATCCAATTTTGATTTTGATATTGAATATATTAAAGGAGAAACTAACTCTTTGCCTGACTTTTTGACCCGTGAATATTTGCAGAAATCAGCAAATGACCAGTAGAGGCCAAAGAGGTCGTGGTCGTGGCAGGGGCTCCAACCCTCGCTATGATCCATCAGAATATCCACCCCTCTCTCGTGGAGGAGGTCAAACCAGTAATCCAACGGCAAGGGATGTTCTCCTAAGGCCGGAAGACCCGTATACTCCTAACAGTCTTTCTGATGAAACGGTCCTCTGGATTGAACCATCAGATGAACAGTGGATGACAGATCCGTGGGAGATTAAACGCCGTTATCTCACCACCCAACAGTCACCTCCTCATTTTGACCAATACAGGTATATTTACGAACAGATACTCGTTGAAACTGGCGCTGCTGAAATCAAGCATACTTTGCATGATGCCAACAAGA
>NW_021025748.1:1392106-1415573 GCF_004153795.1 Camellia sinensis
AGGTATGTGTGGTTTTTTTCCTTCTTCTGCTGCACCAGCTGTGAAGGCTTTTGCCTAACCTCAGAGGGTTTGACATCTCCTTAAGAAGGAATTTTCCCGCGTTTCTCAACCCTTTCAAACAATTATCTGTAATTTTATATTTATTTGTATTTTTTATCTATTTTTAATTTCATAATTATTTCACCAACAAAAAAAAAAATGATATAAATAGGTTTTCGTAATGAAGTCTTTCCCAATTCTTATTTTTGGCACTTTATCTGCTTTGCTGTGAAAAATGTTACCTACCCCAGCTGGACTGGTTGTACACCCAGGAGTGTCAGCGGGGGGTTTGCGTTTCCGAAAAAACAGTTTTTTTTTTTTTTTTTTTTTTTTTTTTTTTTGATTCTGACCAGTGGGGGCGCGCCAACTGTCACTTGGGGGCGCCACCCCACTGGTGTATGAAGCATTGTTGTTTTTGGGTGCAAGCTACTGCTGTACATTTCATCTTGCATTTCTTTGGATCATTGAGGCAAAATGCTACTGGTTTTTTGCCCTGATTAAATTTTTTATTTTAAATTCTGCATTTGTTTTCATTCATTCGAGGTAACAAGGTTACCAAACCAAAACAGCCAAATTGCAATCAAAAGTAATTAAAATATAAAAAAGGTGAACTACAAAATAGCAAAAAAACATCTAAACACCAATTTAAAAAAATAAAATCCAATAGACATTCCCCCCCCCCCCCCCCCCCAATAAATTTGTAATTCTTTTTGGGAAAATTACAAAGAAAAATCTTTACCAATTGACCCTTTTTAACAAAATTAACTATGAATTTTAATTTTATAAAAATTGACTACTTTAGTTGACACAATTAAATGATGTAAAAATAAGTCTCAGGTAACATAAATTTTACAATCATGAAAAATTATTTGTGAAAATTTTTCATTGTTTTTTGCAATAAATAAAAATTAAATTAAAAATTCATAACAACTATTAGTTTTTGTTGTTATTACTATTTATATATATTTGCATTCCTTATAATTAAAAATAAATATATATTCGGATAATGCAATAATACACATCTCTAAAACAATAAATATTATATTAATCTTCTTCTTTAACTTCTAGTCCGAAAGATCACTCTTTATATATGTATGGTTGACCTGAGGATATCACATCACATCCAGTCTTCATAGTTCTCTACCTACATTAGATCCACTTAGCTCCATTTAGCAAAGCCGCCTTTTTGTTTTTTTGTTTTTTCTGTTCATTCCCTCTTTAGTTGCATATATTTTATAGTTTGGCCGGGTGTGCCCAAATTGACTGTCAATATCACGCTGACTAAATACAGTCCACAATGTTAGTTAAAAAAAATCATATAGAAGATAAGCAAACAATAATCCAATAAAATCTAACCAAAGTTGTTGGACAAATCACACAAGGAAACAATATTACAATTGAAAGACCAATGTGGGTAACAATTCACAATTGTAACCTAGATTCCCTCCATTCCCACATTAAGTGGATTGCCATCTCCAGTTTGGCCCATTTGGGTGGTCCACTAAAAATTAAATTTATAATGAGATTGATTTTATTATCTGAGTGTTTTAAAAAAGAAAGTAGATGATTTATTATTTAAAATCATGTTTGTTATGCATGGGTTTAAAGATTAATATTTTTCATAAATAGTCTACATTTAGAAAACCTTAAAAATGAAGAGAGAGAATTTATCTAAGTGGGCCTGTGCCAAGCCCAATGCGTGGCTCACTCTATTTTGTTATTTAAAGCGTCAAACCCATCAAACTTTGAAATTTAAGAATCAAAAATGATTGGTGGCCCTAAAAAAAATTTGCCCTAATGCCCCTAATTTTAAATTTGATAACTGTTTTTTTTTTCTTTCTTGTTTCCTTTTTTTTTTTTTTTGTTTTTTACCTTAAACGGAATTTCGGGGCATTCGAGCCCCGAAACGTCGGTGGCCCTCAACACTGCGCTTTAAGAATATGCGAACTAAATAAAAAAAATGTTAAAATTTTATATATTTTTGTAGGCAAACTTTCACTAACAATCCCTATAGTTTGGAACTTGTCGTCACTTTGGTCATTGACTTTTCAATTGTGACACATTTGACCCTGCATTTGAATCTTGTTTCCAAATAGGACAATGAAGATACTGATTACCTTAAGTTCAAGGGCAAAATCGTCAATTGATAAATATAAACTAATTTGACAAAATAATGTCAAAAATATTTTAAATTTTGTAAAAAATTATTTCTACACACTAAAGATAAAAGTTTGTAAAATTTATAAATTTTTTGGACATTTATTTATTTATTTATTTTTTATTCACCAATATTAATTTATTATTATGTGTTGGGATGTTGATTTATGTAATGGAGTGGTTGTAAGATTTTAATGTGTAATCTATTTATATTTAAATAATAAAAATGTTTTTAGTTTTGAACTTTTTGTTAATTTAATGGATTGGTTTTCAATAACGATATCAAAATTATCGCCATATTTGACTTTGTTCAAAAATAGAAAACTAATTTAATTGAAATAAAACAACCACCCATGACATGATTGTCAATTCAAAAACATAATTAAAAATTAATTTGGTAAAAAAAATTAAATGTCTAAAAGATAAACAATTTTATCTTTTAGTGGGGATAAAAATAATTTTTAAAAATTCAAAAAATATTTTGACATTTAATTTTGTCAAATTAGTTTATATTTTTATCCAAATTAATGATTTTGCCCTTGAAATTAAGCAATGATATCTTCAATTGTAACCTTATTTTGGAACAAAATTCAAATTTCAGGGTCAAACTGTGTCAAATTTGAAAAGCAGAACCAAAGTGGCACAAGTCCCAAATTGAAAGGACTGTTAGTGTAATTCGTCCTATTTTTAATCTGCTATGAGAAATTTAAAAAGTATTATATATAATTATGAGCTGTCGAAAAGACAATTTTTATAACAATATATAAAATAATATGTATATATAATAATAGTATTAAATATACAACAATTGATTTAGGACCACTAAAAAAGTGTTACCACTAATAGCACTAATGCCATTGGATTGGTAAAAAAAAAAATTTAAAAGTGGGCGGGCCCACTGCCACATCATTAGTCGGTCTTTCTAGTGCTCCATTTCTAGTGCTCCCAAGCATTTTTTCTTAAATATAAGTATATTTAAAAAGCTTGTTGATAAAAAATATCCGACCACTTCTCATACCTATATCCAAGTAGTAGTGCAGTTAAGTGGATGATATGTTATGAATGCGATTACATTGAGTGAGGGAAATTATTAGGATAGTAAATATTAAGTTAAAGATGTAAGATAAAATGTGTTTGTTTGTACACTAGTTTGTGATGATTTATTTAGTGAAGACTTTAAATCAACAAAATTTACCTTAAAAATCCTCTCACCATATAATACAACTTGTTGCGTTTGTAAAGTGGAGGCAAGTGATATTTTAACCATCAATATGTGTGAGGTGATTAGCAATCTTAATCTCCCATGAGAATTGTTAATCCTACCATGGGGGGATTCATGCTCCCACCACAATTTTAATCTCATGTGCATTTTTATTACACATTAAACAAAGGTTAAGTGAGTCCAGTTCATCCCTCCCTAATCCCAATAAAAATAGTTCAAAGTGCCGAACTCGTTTGAAAATTTATTTAATATTTTTAATTTTATAATTAAAATTATGAGAAAAAATTAATATGTTTAGATTTTAACTTTTATTTTTATGAAAAAATTATTAAAAATAGAAGAGAATGTTTTTGTTGTTGACTTTTGTATAATTAGTAATTTTCTAATTTTTTAAAATAAATTTTTTTTATTTTTAAACTAAAAGAATTAAGTTGGCGAAGGAGTTATTCGGAAAATTTCAGTATAACATAAAGTACTACAGTATACCTCGCAGCCAACATTGAGTGGCAAAAACGTAAAAATATAGGAATAGAGGCTGACGGTGTGAGAATGACATGGAAGGCATCGATTTGTGACCAACCTCCACCTTGTCTTCTCTAAGTTACCTTTACTTCAACAATGATTCATCCCACTAAAAATATCATCACTAATAGCCATTTAATGCATTAAAAAAATAAAAAAAAAATAAAAAATACAACTCCAGACCAAATATCCATCATTATGACGGGATCCACTACATACCTAATTAGTGGAGCACTAATTAGTGCTCCCAAACATTTTTCCTTTATTATGACTTTAGGCATCATTAGTGAGATGGGTAAAAAGTGGTGGTGAGATGATGTTTATATAATAAAAAGTAAAAGTGGAGCTAAAAATATGTGTTAAGATGTGTTAAGAGTTTGTTAATTTTAGAAAGAGAGATGGGTACATAAAATGTGTTAAGAGATGTGTTAAGGTGTGTGTTAAAAAATATATATTATATATATATATATATATATATATATGTGTGTGTATATAAATAATAAATAAAAATAAATAAATAATTTAATTTAAACAAAAAATTTCAAGCCTTAAAATTAAATTTCAAATCAAAAAAAAAATGCCAATAAGTAAAAAAAAAAAAATTCCAATTGACCGCGCGTTGACACATCGGACGTTCCTATCGGTCAACTGGTCATACCCAATTTTTTTCTCCTTTTCTTGAAGGATTCGACCGTCCGGGGTGAACTTCCGGCGGGATGTCCGAGGGAACTTCCAACCAGATGTCCAGTAGGACTTCCCCAGGCACACAATTCTCACACTTTCCCACGTCCTTCCTCTCTCTCGTTGGCTAAAACACTAGCCACAGTTAACAAAGAAGTTAGCAGCTGACACTAACACACTCCACTAATACACTACTTAATACTTTCACTGTGAATCCAAAAGTTACCGTATCTTCCCTAAATTTTGGCCACTGACACTAACACACTCACTAACATGTCCATTGTGGATGCTCTTAGTCACCACCACATGATGCAAAAATACTTAGGTTTCGTTTGGAAAGAAGGGTTGGATTGAGTTTGGGATTATTTTAGTCACAAAAAGACAAAATAAACTTTTTCGTCCAATAAGATAAAACATCGCATCTAACCCATAATCATTATATTTTTTATTTCACAAAAAATCAAAAAAGTCAAAAATCCTTTTTAAATGAGACTTTTTAATCCTAGATTAAAATAGCTAAAAAATCAAAAAATCAATTCACTTTCCAAACGAACCAACTTCCAAAGTTAGGGACTCCCATGGCTTTTAAAATAATGTAGATTAATGTAAATTACACTGACACCTCCTGAGATTTATATTTATTACAGTTCCTCCCTTATATTTTGAAAATTACATCTTCCTTCATGAGGTTCAAAATTTCATTACAGATTTCCCCTCAGCAATTTAATTTTTTTAAATACCAATTTTGCCTTCACTGGCTAAATTACATTGACACCTCTCACATTTTAGAAATTACAATTCATTTCCAAAGGTTTAAAGTAGCATTACTAATTGCTCCCTCGATTAGTATTAGTTAAAAAAAAAATTCATTGAAAAAAAAAATTAATTGGAAAAAAATTTATTTGAAAACAAAAATTAATTGAAAAAGAATTATTTGAAAAAAAAATTAATTGAAAAAAAAATTTGTAAGTAAAATTTTTAAATTTTTGTTTAAAAACCAACGTAAACTCATTTTTTGAATTTACGTTTTTTCCTCAAATTTACAAACTGAGACAACAATTTATAAACCAAAAAAATTATCAAACAAGTTTTGATGACAGTTTTTTAAATTTTTGTAAATATAAATTTAAAACTGAAAACGAAATGGTTACCAAACAGGCCTCAGATGGTAAAAATGTCATAAAATTAACAAATAATTAAATAAGTTACTAATGTAAGAAATGACTTATCAAAAGATTCTTAGGCTATGTATGGATTGATTTTTAGAATTTTTTTAAAAAAATTAAAAATTAATTTAATTAAGAAATAAAAAATAAAAAATAATTATCATTTTAACTTTTGGGCAGGTTATATACATACGTATGATTGTTTCAATTTAATTTGTAAAAAAATATTTGTAACACTCGAGAGATAAAAATTATATAAAAGTGATAATTATTTTTTATTTCTTAACAAAATTAATTTTTAATTTAAAAAAAATATTCTAAAAATCAAACCATACGTACCCTAAGAATCTTTTGATAAGTTATTTCTTACGTTGGTAACTTATTTAATTATTTGTTAATTCACGACATTTTTACCACTTGAAGCCTGTTTGGTAACTATTTCGTTTTCAGTTTTCAATTTATATTTACAAAAGTTTTAAAAACTGTCATAAAAACTTATTTGATAATTTTTTTGGTTTATAAATGGTTATCTCAGTTTGTAAATTTGAGGAAAAAACGCAAATTTAAAAAAATGAGTTTACGCTAGTTTTTAAACAGAAATTTAAAAACTTTACTAACAAATTTTTTTTTTCGATTAATTTTTTTTTCCAATTAATTTTTTTTTCAATGAATTTTTTTCCAACTAATATTAACCGAGAGGACAATTGGTAATGCCACTTTAAATTTTAGAGAGGGGATTGTAATTTCTAAAATGTGACGGGTGTCAGTGTAATTTACCTAGTAAGGACAAAATTGGTATTTAAAAAAATTAAATTATTGAAGGAAGAATCTGTAATAAAATTTTAAATCTCAAGGAGGGAATGTAATTTTAAAAAAGTGAAAAGAGAAATTACAATAAATATAAATATCAGGGGTGTCAGTGTAATTTTCCCTAACATAAAGCTACTAGCATTATACCTAGAAGCAACATGAGTGGCAAAACGTTAAAAACGACTAATAAGAGAGAACTGACAGTGTGAGAACGACGGGGTTAAAAATTATTTTTTGACTTTTTTTAATTTTTTTTGTGAGAGATGGATGTGAGTTAAAAGTTGAGAAATTACTTTTAATCCACTTTTTAAAATAGTCCATGAAAAGGCTAGTTTGTAACCTACCTCCACCTTGTCTTTTCTAAGATTAAGTTTGGCAACTCTTAAAAAATTCAAAAAGTAAAAAAGTAATTATCTTATTTAAGTCACATTATCTTGTTTAAGTCACATAACTTATCTAACATATCACTTCAAACCCAACTCAAACCTAACACATATTTCATAAAAAGTCAAAAAATATACTTACTTAGATCATCCCAAACAAAAGTCACCTTTTATTATGACCTAAAGCATCACAGTGAAATGGCTAAAAGTGTGTTAAGATGTTTTATAACAAAAAGTAAAAAGTGGATCTAAAAAATTGTGCCTTAAGATGTGTTAAAAATTTGTTAATTTTTAAAAATGAAAAGTGATACAATGAATGTGTTAAGAGATGTGTTAAGGTGTATGTTAAGAATATATATATATATATATATATGTGTGTGTGTATATATAATAAATAAAATAAATAAATAATTTTATTTAATCAAAAACTTCAAGTCCAAAATTAAATTTTAAACCAAAAAAAAAATCCCAATAAGTAAAAAAAAAAAAAATTCAGTTGACCGCTAGTTAACCGCCCGGACGTCCCATCGGTCAACTGGTCATATCCAATTTTTTTTTCCCCCTTTTCTTGAAGGATCCGAACGTCTGGGGTGGACTTCCGGCGGGATGTCCGAGGGAACTTCCAACCAGATGTCTATGAGGACTTCCCCAGGCACACAATTCTCTCTCTTTCCCACGTCCCTCCTCTCTCTTGCTGACTAAAACGCTAGTCACAGTTAACAAAGAAGTTAACAGCTGACACTAACACACTCTACTAATACACTCCTTAATACTTTCATTGTGAATCCAAAAATTACCGTATCTTCCCTAAATTTTGGCCACCGACACTAACACCCTCACTAACACGTCCATTGTGGATGCTCTTAGTCACAACCACATGATGCAAAAATACTTAGGTTTCATATGAAAAGAGGGTTGGATTGAGTTTGAGATTATTTTAGTCATAAAAAGACAAAATAAACTTTTTCGTCCAATAAGACAAAATATCACATCTAACCCATAATCATTATATTCTTTCTCTCACAAAAAATCAAAAAAGTCAAAAATCATTTCTAAACGAGATTTTTTAATCCCAAACTAAAGTAGCCAAAAAGTCAAAAAATCAAAAAGTTAACCCACTTTCCAAACGAACCAACTTCCAAAGTTAGGGACTCCTATGGCTTTTAAAATAATGTAGATTAATGTAAATTACACTGACACCCCCTGAGGTTCATGTTTATTATAGTTCCTCCCTTACCTTTTGGAAATTACATCACCTTCACTAAGATTTAAAATTTCATTACAGATTCCTCCCTCAGCAATTTAATTTTTTTAAATACCAATTTTGCCTTCATTGGGTAAATTACATTAACACCCCTCACATTTTAGAAATTACAATCCATTCCCTAAGGTTTAAAGTAGCATTACCAATTGCCCCCTCGATTAGTATTAGTTGAAAAAAAAATTATTGGAAAACAAATTATTTGAAAACAAAAATTAATTGAAAAAAAAATTGTTAGTAAAATTTTTAAATTTCTGTTTAAAAACCAACATAAACTCATTTTTTGAATTTACGTTTTTTCCTCAAATTTGCAAATTGAGACAACAATTTATAAACCAAAAAAATTATCAAACAAGTTTTTATGATAGTTTTTAAAATTTTTGTAAATATAAATTGAAAACTGAAAATGAAATAGTTACCAAACATGCATCAAGTGGTAAAAATGTCGCGAATTAACAAATAATTAAATAAGTTACCAACGTAAGAAATAACTTATCCAAAGATTCTTAGGGTACGTATGGTTTGATTTTAAGATATTTTTTTTAAATTAAAAATTAATTTTGTTAAGAAATAAAAAATAAAAAATAATTATCATTTTAACTTTTGAGCAAATTATATACATACATATGACTATTTCAATTTAATTTGTAAAAAACTATTTCTAACCATTCGAAAGATAAAAATTATATAAAAGTGATAATTATTTTTTATTTCTTATTTCTTAACCAAATTAATTTTTAATTTTTTTAAAAAAAAATCTAAAAATCAAATCATACATAGCCTAAGAATATTTTGATAAGTCATTTCTTACGTTGGTAACTTATTTAATTATTTGTTAATTTACGATATTTTTACCACCTGAAGCCTGTTTGGTAACCATTTTGTTTTCAGTTTTCAATTTATATTTACAAAAATTTAAGAAACTGTAATTAAAACTTATTTGATAATTTTTTTGGTTTATAAATGATTGTCTCAGTTTATAAATTTGAGGAAAAAATGTAAATTTAAAAAATGAGTTTACGTTGATTTTTAAACAGAAATTTAAAAATTTTACTAACAATTTTTTTTTTCGATTAATTTTTTTTCAATGAATTTTTTTTCCAACTAATATTAACCGAGAGGGCAATTGGTAATGCCACTTTAAACCTTAGGGAGAGGATTGTAATTTCTAAAATGTGAGGGGTGTCAATATAATTTACCCAGTGAGGGAAAAATTGGTATTTAAAAAATTAAATTGCTGAGGGGGGAATCTGTAATGAAACTTTAAACCTCAAGGAAGGAATGTAATTTTCAAGAGGTGAAGAGAGGAACTGTAATAAACATAAACCTCAGGAGTGTCAGTGTAATTTACCCTAAAGCTATTACCATTATACCTAACAGCAACATGAGTGGCAAAACATTAAAAATGACTAGGAATAAGGCCTCGTTTGGGAACAGGTTATTTTAGTAATTTTTTGACTTTTTGACTAAAATATGAAGTAAAAAAAAACTAATCACCTTGCTTGTTCCCACTTTTCAAAAAATACTACTTTCTTATTTTCCGTGTTTTTTTGTTTTTACTGAATTTTTTTAATATTTTAAGCAATTTTTTTACTTTTTAGACACACCTAACATAAATACACCTAAAAAGTAAAAAAATTGTAAAAAAAAATCTTTTAAAAATTCACAAAATACCAAAAATATAAAAAAAAATACAAGAATTCAGTACATTTTTTTTTTCTATTTTTATGTATTTATTAATTTTTTAAAATATTTTTTCACAAATTTTTTACTTTTTAGATACATCTAAGCAAGGTGCATCTAAAAAAGTAAAAAATATGTTTAAAATTTAAAAAATATTCACTAAAAACAAAAAAAACACGAAAACCAAAAAAGTCAGTTTTCAAAAAACTTAATCCACAAAACTCAAACCAAATACACTGAATATGTTTGTGATGAATTTTTGGCTTTTTACGAAAATATGTGCAAAAAGTAGAGAGAAAATAATTTTTTTGACTTTTTGGTATAGGTTATAGACTTTTTAATTTTTTTAATAACTTTTTGACTTTTAGACTAAAATAGCTACTTGCTAACCGAGGCCTAAGTGAGAACTGACAGCATGAGAATGATAATAATATGGTTAAAAATTACTTTTTGATTTTTTTTTGACTTTTGTGTGAGAGAAAAAAGTGGGTTAAAAACTAAATAGTAACTTTTAACCCACTTTCCAAAATAGGCCACGGAAAGGCTAGTTGGTGATCTACCTCCACCTTGTCTTCTCTAAGTTACCTTTTATTATGACTTAGAGCATCATAGTGAAATGGCTAAAAAGTATGTTAAGATGTATTATAACAAAAGTAAAAAGTGGAGCTAAAAAATGTGTGTTAAGATGTGTTAAGAGTTTGTTAATTTTAAAAAGTGAGAGGTGTTATAATGAATGTGTTAAGAGATGTGTTAAGGTGTGTGTTAAGAATATATATATATATATATATATATGTGTATATATAATAAATAAAATAAATAAATAAATAATTTTATTTAATCAAAAATTTCAAGCCCAAAATTAAATTTCAAACCAAAAAAAAAATCCCAATAAGTAAAAAAAAAAAAAAATTCAGTTGACCGCCCGGACGTCCTGTCGGTCAACTGGTCATACCCAATTTTTCCCCCCCTTTTCTTGAAGGATCCGAACGTCTGGGGTGGACTTCCGGCGGGATGTTCGGAGGAACTTCCAACCAAATGTCTATGAGGACTTCTCCAGGCACACAATTCTCTCTCTTTCCCATGTCCCTCCTCTCTCTCGCTGGCTAAAACGCTAGCCACAGTTAACAAAAACTTTAACAGCTGACACTAACACACTCTACTAATACACTCGTTAATACTTTCACTGTGAATCCAAAAATTACCGTATCTTTCCTAAATTTTGGCCACCGACACTAACACCCTCACTAACACGTCCATTGTGGATGCTCTTAGTCACCACCACATGATGCAAAAATACTTAGCTTTCGTATGAAAAGAAGGGTTGGATTGAGTTGGGGATTATTTTAGTCACAAAAAGACAAAATAAACTTTTCGTCCAATAAGACAAAACATCACATCTAACCCATAATCATTATATTCTTTTTTCACAAAAAATCAAAAAAGTCAAAAATCCTTTATAAACAAGACTTTTTAATCCCTGACTAAAGTAGCCAAAAAGTCAAAAAATAAAAAAGTTAACCCACTTTCCAAATGAACCAACTTCCAAAGTTAGGGACTCCTGTGGCTTTTAAAATAATGTAGATTAATCATGTATTTTTTATTTTGTTTTTGTTTTTGTTTTTCAACAATAATTCATCCCACTAAAAACACCACCACTAATAGCACTAATGCATTAAAAAAGTAAAAAAAAAAAAAAAACACAACTCCAAGACCAAAACATCACATCATTAATGGCGGGACCCACTGCCACCTAATTAATGGGAGCACTAATTAATGCTCCCAAGCATTTTTCTTTATTTTTTATCTTCTTTTCTTCTTACACCAATCACAAGTAAATAAAAATTATAGAGATTTGTTTTTTCGGAGATGTGTAGCATTGTTGAATTTTTCTCTCTAGTGCTCGGAGGGTTAGGGCAAACAATCCTCAGCGCCCAAATTTCTATCTCTATGTTCTAAAATATTTGCAGTCATTATATTACAAATTATATGTAATTATTTAAAAATTATTATTACACAAATTTGAATTCCAACTACAAAATTAAGCATAATTAACACCACCAAATTCCACCTTAAAGTTACTATAAAATAACAAACCAAAAGTAAAGGAAAGCACATACGAAAAAGACATGAACACAGGGAGAGGCTGAAATTAAGAAAAACAGAAGCACATATACATAGTATATAACAAATCAAGTTACCACATGAAATCAAAACACTTTTCTCCTCCACAGCAGCTAATCATACACCCCCACAAACAAGTGGAAAACAGAGAGCTTTCTTCCCCCACCAAAACATCAAAAAAGAGCTTGGAAAAAAAAAAAAAAAACACCAATCACAACAATTTTCTCTCCTCTCTCTCCCCCTTCAATTACTCTTCTTCATGATTAAAATGTATAATAAATTAAAAGAAATTCAATTCAACTTTCCAGTTAACAATTTTACTCTAATCTAAAATGAACCAACAATCCTTTTTTTTTTCTTCTTCATCTGCAACATTTTGAGATTAGCACCAAGAAAATAATGAGAAAGACTACTGAAGAAAGCCCAATTGCTACACCAAGAACAACCTTACTTGGTCCATGAGTGTGTTGCTTGCTCTTACTATTACTTTCATCACCAAGACTGTAATCATCCACCGGACTATTACCGCCAATACTATCACCACCACCACCACCACCACCACCGGAGTCCTTGGACGGCGGCGGAGAGAGAGGCAGCCCATGCTTGTCACAAGGTGCAATCCCAAGCTTCACTTTGGGAGAGATTGTTGAATGATTGTAACAGAGATTGATATTGCTACCAATCTTGAACACAACCAATCTCTTTATGAACGAGGCATTGAATGGCATTACACCATTGAAATTGTTCTTCTCAAGATTCAAGTATTTCAAATCTCTCATATCTGCAATGAATTTTGGGATTGTCCCATTGAGTTGATTCGAACCCAGATCGAGATTAACCAATCCAGGTATAGCCGCCATTGAATCTGGAATCGAACCAGAGAGAGAATTCGATGAGAGAGAAACGTTTTGGAGAGACAACAAGTCCCCAATTGAACTGGGTATCTCTCCATTGAGCCCATTTGAAGATAGATTCAAGGATTGAAGGTTTTCGAGGAGAGTTAACGAACTGGGAATTTTTCCTCTGAGCAAATTAGCAGACAAATCAATGTGGGTAAGGTTCAAATGCCAGTGTTTTGGCAAAAACCCAGTTAGATTTGCTCGAGAAATAGTCAAAGATTCGAGCTTTTTCATGTTTCCGAGTATGATTGATGGTCCACTGGCGTTGATTGTGACTCCAGAGACGGTTAAATCGGTGAGATTTGGGAAGCGGCTGAGCCAAACGCCGGTGAGTTTGCGGAGGCTGTTGAGGCAGGTGAAGGAGCGGAGGTTGGTGGAGAGAGAGGAGGGGAAGCGGACGGGGGCGGTGGGGCAGTTGATGAATTGGAAGGAGGTGAGGGAGGAGAGAGAAGAGAGGGCGGTGATGGAGAGAGAGAGGTCGGCGGAGCAGTTGGAGAGCCGGAGGGAGAGGAGGTGGCGGAACGGTTTGGCGGCGTCGCAGACGGTGGCGCTGTGGAGGGAGGGTGGTTGAGAGCAGGGGTCGGTGGAGGTGGGGACGTTGAGGGATTGGAGGGCTCTGAGTTGTTTTGGGTCAAGGGTTGAGGAGGAGGAGGATGAGGGGGTGGAGGGTGGGGATGGAGATGAGGAGGGGGATTGGGTTGGGGAGATAGTGGTGCTGGTGGTGCTGGTGGGAGGAGAGAGAGAGGAGGTGGGGGAGGAGAGAAGGAGGAGGAGGAGAGACAGTAAGGGGGGCCATCGTGCCATTGGTGAGCTAGAGAGAGAGAGGGAGAGAAGGGAGAGTGCAGTGGGAAGAGTGAAAAGTGAAGTGAGGAGACATAACTAAAATTGAAATGTGAACTGAACTGAGATCATGGAGGGTATGTTTGTCAAGTTCCTAAAATTGCATTATTGCCCTTTGATTTGGATACAACTACAAAACTAGTTTTTCCTTTTTTGCTCAGCCCACGGCTTTTCTTCGGTCCGAAATTGGACTGAAATGGTCCTATTGGACTGTGGTTGGCCCGCTTTTGGATTAATCCCGATTATTTTAAATGTTTAATTTATAAAATTTCTTGAGTACATCATTATTAAAAAAAATTACGTTAAATCGATATCGGTATCGATAGTTAGTTGATTCGATTATATTAGTTTCAACGTCAATTATGATTTTAAAAATAAATTACAAAAATAAATGAAATCTAATTAAGTGATTATTAATATCTGATTAATTTTATTTTTTATAAGAATGATATACTTGACGAGTTTTACACATTGAACGATTTAAATCATTTTAATAGGCCTAGAGTCAAGCCTACCACGGCCAACAGCACCGTCCAATTTGTTTCCGGACGTGCTGAACCTTTTTACACAATAGGCCATGTGTACGAGCACGAAATAATGTTCTCGTATAATCCTGTTGATCAAGTCCGCGCTCCTCCGAACGTCGTCGCTTTACTCCCTGAAAACACAAACGTGAGCTAGCCGGCGGGTGCGTGCCGGATACCTCTCTGATGCCTAAGTCAGCAAAATAGACAAATAGACAAAAGCCTTTTGTATTCGGGAATCCAAGTTGCAATACCTCTGCAAAGGTTCTGTTATGAGCTTTTGTAGGTTTTACCTGGCACAATCCTAGTAGGACTCTTATTCTGCAATGCAGAGTCCTCCTAGGAATCACATTTGTAAAGGATGATGCTTATCCCTTAACACCATTATCACTGCTTTAACCAAGTGAAATGATTTTACCTCGGTAGTATGACAAAACGACTGAGGTAACACATTTAAGGGGTTAGTTCGGTATGACAAACGACCGAGCTAAAGTTGTTATGTTAAGTGGTAGATTCGACCGAGCTTTACCTAGCTCGGCTCTTCCCTTCAGCTTCCTGCACCTCGGTTCGGCATACTCCAGCTGGGCTCTGGGTTATTTAAGATCGAGCTAACTAAGCCCAATGGTGAAGCCTACTTTACTTAGCCCATAGCTCGGCCCACCTTTAGTTGGTCCTAGCTCGGCCCAGATTTATGCTTTTTACTCTCTCAATTGCCCCTTAATGCCATCTGCAACGCATGATTTGGGATTATTCTTCTCTAGCCGAGCTATAAACATTCAAGCCAACCGAAGTCACCCTCTACCGGGCTACCGATTAGTCCGGTTCATAAACGTCCTTTCACTCTATACATTTGAATCGTTTCCTATTCGTGTGGACACGTGGCTGGCTCCCACTAGTCAAGTACAACTGTCGCCGCTGCCCTCGTACTCCGAAAATTTGAACAGTCCTGCCTTTTCTTTGCCTTATACAAAAACCCTAGTTTTTGAACTCGACACTCTACTGTTCACCTTCTTACTCTTCCCCTCTCAGCTTTTATTTTCACAACCATAGTGCCTGTAACGCTCGTGTTCTAACCTGGCATCTTCACCATTTTGATCTTCGTCCCTTTATCTTAAACTATAAGTGCTCTAATCTTGTTTCCTTTTTGTTTATTTTGCATAGTGTAGTAATACATAGGGGTGTTTGGTGGGGCTTTTTTGAGCCAGCTTATGACTTTTGGTTTTTAAAAAGTTATTTTGGACTGTTTGGTTAAACTTATTTCAAACAGCTTCTGATTCTAACAACTTATTTTAAGTCAAAAAAGCTGATTCTAAGAAGCTGCTCACCTCTTGCTTCTGATTATCAGCTTCTGCTGTGGACATGTTAATTCACGGTTATATTCTTAGATTTTTTTATTTTTTATTTTTTTAAAAATAGAAAAAGACCCAAATGGACTATAAAATATTATTACCATTTTTTATAAAATAATGTAGACAAATAGTGAATAATAAAAAATAAAAATTAATTAAAAAAGTTACTTCACAGTTTATTTAACAAACACTACTCAGCAACTTAAATTTATAATCCAACAGCTATACCAAACAGATAAACAGCTTCTGATTAAAGTCATAATCTATAATCTGTTAAGTTACAATCTATAATATGTTTTAACAGCTACACCAAACAGCACCATAGCATAATACATATATGTTTTTCAAAACACATATTAGTATAGTTTTTCATAGCAATGGGAAAGAACCTCCTGGTCCCAGAAACCATGTGATAGATCTTTCACCAAATTCACAATCTGTTATGAAAATCATTTTGATCCAAAATAATACTTCAACCGAACTAGGAACTTGTTTGTATTTAGGTATGTACCCAGTTAAACTAGATAACTCCCCAATAGCCGAACTTAAACTTCACGCCACACCTTAAGTTTCATTTAGCCGAACTAAAGTCCTTTGCTCCAACCGAACTAAGAACGGATAATATCCCACGTAGCCGTGCTAGGCCTACATTTATTTTGCCTTTGTACTTAGCACGGTCCAACGATCTGGGCTTAACACTTTTCGTCTCCACTTTGCAGACTCTGACTAGGTTGGCCAGACACTTCTTTGCACACTCAACCGAGATACTCAACGTCGTTTCAACACTGAGCTAGTACACCAAGCTAATTTATACATAATTTAAGTCCACATGGGCAAATATCAATTTTTAGTAAATTCTCCAGGGGCCATAGCCAAGTTCCGAAAGGATTACCAAATTCTAGACGACATCCATCTTTTCCTCGCTGAGAAGATACCACGCCCTGGGAAAAACCAGGCTTCGTTCCATTTACCGTACTATCCATTGTTGAAGCTGGTCTCCGATTCCCAAGCTAGCCACTCATTTGTGAATTCCTTAGGCAAACAAGACTCTGCCCCACTCAGCTCTCCACAAACTCATATAGAATAATAAATGGCATCACCGAGCTAAACCGCCGGCTTGGCCTCAACCTCGGTTTAGCCGAGCTATTTCATCAATACTCTCTTGGCCAAAACGAAGACGGCTGGGTATATTATTTAAGAATAAGAAGACGCTGAGAGAAAATAATTAAAAACACACCGGACAAAGACGTAAATGACGACGATTTTTTTTAGATTTCTGGTAATTTTGAAGACCAAGAAGCCCTAATACCGGAATATGGAATAAACTGGAATAAAGAAGTAGTCGGTATGAATACCTTGGCTTAGCTTGTGCGTTCTTTACTTTTTACTGTTTATAAGATTTGCACCGTGCTAACCGTTTGCCTGTTTCTTTATGCAGATTTGAACCAACTAAAGTCGTAGAGCGGGGTCAGTCACGAAGCAAGTGGAGTTTTGGGTGCTTAAAGTCCCATCAATCTACAACTTAATTTTGGACAGGGGTTGGTTGCACGCCATGCAAGCAGTAGTGTCGACCTACCACCAGGTTCTGCGCTTCCCAGCACCAACCGGGAAGGTGGAAGAGGTTTGAAGAGACCAGGTAATGGCAAAACAGTGCTTCATTGCGGTAAACGGTAGCCGAGCCGCCAAGGGCTTCGTTCAAATGATAGAGGGCCCAGAGAGAAAGGAAGTCCTGGAAGACGTAAGAAGAAAGGCCGAGGAAAAATCAGTTGAAGATTTGGTGGAGGTACACGTAGACGAGAATGACCCAAACAAGTTCTTTCTTTTGGGCTCATCCCTGTCCAGCGTCGAGCGACTTGAGTACGTTGACTTTCTGATTTCTAATATGGAAGCCTTCGCATGGACGCCTTACAATATGCTTGGCGTCGACCCTAGTTTCATTTGCCACCAGTTACACGTCTTTCCAAATGCACGGCCAGTCATCCAGAGGACACGTCACTCGGCCTTGCACCATCCTGAGGTAGTGACGGAAGAAGTCAAGAACTTGTTGGAAGTAGGGGCAATAGAAGAAGTGAAATTCCCTCGGTGGATATCCAACACGGTGGTGGTTCCGAAAAAGAACGGCAAGTGGGGGGTGTGCGTTGATTATAAGACGGTCAACTGTGCGTGCCCAAAAGATAGCTTCCCTCTCTCACGAATCGACCAGCTGGTGGACTTGACCGTTGGCTATCAGAGGTTTAGCTTCCTGGATGCATATCGTGGTTACCACCAGATAGCCATGCATGAACCAGACCGAGAAATCACTTCATTCACCACTCCAAGAGGCCTGTATTGTTACAAAGTCATGCCGTTCAGACTGAAAAACACCGGGGCAACTTTTCAAAGGATGGTAACCAAGATGTTCGCTTCTCTTCTGGGCCGCACCATGGAAGCCTACATCGACGATATGGTAGTAAAGAGCAGGGAAAAGTCTCAACACCTCGCCGACTTAGCAGAGATGTTTGTTACATTTAAACATCACAAGCTTCGTTTAAATGCCTCCAAGTGCGCCTTCGGAGTCGGCATCGAAATTTTTTTGGGTTTCTTGGTCACGAATCAAAGAATTGAAGCCGACCCTTCCCAAATCAAGGCAATACAAGAGTTGGAGCGCCCAAACTCCACGAAGGACGTGCAACATCTTGCCGGGATGGCAGTCGTGCTGAACAGATTTATAAGCCAGTCTTTAGATCGTTGCAGGCCCTTCTTCAAATCTTTAAAGGCCAAGTTCTTCTGGGACGACGAATGCAACCGTGCATTGGCAGATCTAAAAGTATACCTTTGCTCTGCCCCTATCCTAGTTACACCAAAGCTGGGCGAAGAACTGTATCTCTACTTGGCAGTCTCTCAACATGCGGTGAGCGCGATTTTAGTCCGTGCTGAGGGTACTCAGCACCTTCCCATCTTCTACGTAGGCAAGACCTTGCTCTTGGCTGAATCAAGATATCTGCTGCTAGAAAAATTAGCCCTGGCCCTGATGATGGCTTCCAGAAAACTGGCACACTATTTTCATGCCCACACAATAGTTGTGTTGACCAAGTTTCCACTTAAGGTGCTCTTTGAAAATGCAGACTTTACCGGGAGAATTTTGAAGTGGGCCGTAGAATTGGGGCAGTACGATATCAAGTTCCAACCGCATACCACGATCAAGGCTCAAGCTCTTGCAAACTTTGTGGCAGAGTTTGCCCCTGGAATTCATCTTATTTGCCCGGTTGATCTGGCTGGCGCGGATTTGGCACAGCCCACGGTTCAAGCAATAGGCACAAGTGGTGGATCACAAATGGAAGAAGGGAAAATGCAAGCCAAAGTGAAAAAGCCGGATAACTCATCGAAAGACAAGCCCGATCAAGACATGGAAAGAGACCAGAATAAACCAACCAGTATCTTAGAGCTGAGAAGCTCCCAAAACCCATCAGACTGCTGGAAGTTGTTTATTGGCGAGATGTGGAAGCTCTTCGTCGATGGGGCCTCCAACAGACATGGCGCTAGGCTGGGTATCGTGCTGACTTCCCCAGACAGGCTGGTTATCGAGCAAGCAATTATGCTCGGCTTCCCAGCATCCAACAATGAGGCGAAATATGAGGCCTTCCTTGCTATATTGAGAAGTGCATTAAGAATGAAAGTATCGGCTCTTATGGTATTCAGCAACTCCAAGCTGGTGGTCAATCAGGTCTCTGGGGAGTATGAAGCCAGGGATGAAAGAATGGCCAAATATCAGGCACTGGTGCGCGTAGAAATCAAAAAGTTCGCCGCAATAAGAGTGGAACAAATCAACTGCGAAGAAAACAACACAGCTGACGATCTGGCCGGCCTTGCATCCATGCAAACAGCTTTCCCCAATCCTTTGATAATAGAATTCCTACCTCAGCCAAGCATTGAGGAACCAGAAGTGTCCGAAGTACTTTGCGCTAACTTGGGACCATCCTAGATGGACCCCATCATCGCCTTCCTAAAAGACAAGAATTCTACCAGAAGAAAAGAAGGCGGCCAACAAAATCTGGGCCAAATCAGAACGGTTTTGACTCTCTCCATCTGGAGCCTTATACAAGAAGTCTTTCACTGGCCCGTATCTGAAGTGCGTCCACCCCGACAAGGTGGAAGCTTTCCTTTCTGAGGTTCATGAAGGCATCTGCGGGACTCATATTGGGGGCAGGTCTTTGGCTTACCGAGCAATTTTCCAGGGTTATTGGTGGTCGTGCATGCAGGCGGACGCACAAAAATACGTTCGCAGGTGTGAAAAATGTCAAATATTTGCTCACCAAATCCACTAGCCGGCCAGAGAATTGCTCCCCCTTACAAGTCCTTGGCCGTTTGCGCTTTGGGGGTTGGATACCGACAAGGTGGAAGCTTTCCTTTCTGAGGTTCATGAAGGCATCTGCGGGACTCATATTGGGGGCAGGTCTTTGGCTTACCGAGCAATTTTCCAGGGTTATTGGTGGTCGTGCATGCAGGCGGACGCACAAAAATACGTTCGCAGGTGTGAAAAATGTCAAAAATTTGCTCACCAAATCCACTAGCCGGCCAGAGAATTGCTCCCCCTTACAAGTCCTTGGCCGTTCGTGCTTTGGGGGTTGGATATTGTGGGACCACTCCCAGTAGCTCCGGGCAACCGCAAGTTCTTTATCGCTGCTACCGACTACTTCACCAAGTGGGTTGAGGCCGAGCCATTGGTGACCATAAAGGAAAAAGATGTGAAGAAATTCGTTTGGCAAAATGTTATCACTCGCTTCGGTATACCAAAGGCCCTCATATCGGATAATGGCACTCAGTTCGATAGGAAACTCTTTCGCGAATTTTGTGAGGAGTTAAAGATCAAGTTCTACAACTCAACACCGGCCTACCCTCAGTCAAATGGTCAAGCAGAAGCCTCAAACAAGACCATCCTGGATAGGCTGAAGAAGCGGCTAGAGAAAGCCAAAGGGAAGTGGGCTGAAGAACTCCCCAATGTGCTCTGGGCATACCGCACTACACCAAGACGCTCGACTGGGGAAACACCATTCGCCTTGGCCTATGGCATGGAGGCCGTCATGCCACTAGAAATCGGCATGCCAACCATCCGGTCTGAAAGTTTTCAGCCAGACCTGAACAATGAAGCAGTGGCCTTGGAACTTGACCTATCTGAAGAAAGAAGGGAACGGGCTCTGATCCACATAGCAGTCTATCAGCAAGAGCTCTCCAGAAAATACAACAAGGTCGTGCATCCGAGACTGTTTAAGATCGGAGACTGGGTATTGAGAAAGGTAATGGGCAACACGGTGATCTCTGGCGAAGGCAAACTCGGTGCAAATTGGGAAGGGCCGTATAAGGTGACTGGCCTTGCAAGCAAAGGGGCATACCATCTGGAAGACTTGGATGGTAAAGCTATCCCCAGACCATGGAATGCAGCTAATCTTAAGATTTTTTACTTTTGAAATGTAATCATTTTTGTTACTTAGCCTTTTGAACCTTTAGCCTTTTGACATTTGATGTAAATCGCTAACATGTAATAAAAGATAGCCCTACTTTTTTCTTATGTTATGTGTTTCTGTACAATGACATCACAAGGATATTGGGCCACTATGGATGCCAGGGGCAAGAAGACTAACTTACACTAGGCCAAGCTGATTTTTCCTCGCCGGTGTAGAGACATGCCGCACAAACAGTTGGTGTTCTGCCTAACTTGCCTAAGGGCCGAGCTAATTTTTGCTCGCCTAAAATGAAATGTTGGCGCTTTATCCAACTTTCTTATGGGCCAAGCTGATTTTGCTCACCCGAGTGAAATGTTGGCGTTTTGCCCAAATTGCAAATGGCTGAGTTGACTTTGCTCGCCCGTGTAAAATGTTGGCGTTCTGACCAACTTGTAAGGGCTGAGTTGATTTTGTTCGCCCGAGTGAAATGTTGGCGTTTTGCCCAAATTACAAAGGGCCGAGCTGACTTTGCTCGCCCGTGTAAAATGTTGGCATTCTGACCAACTTGTAAGGGCTGATTTTGCTCGCCTAAGTGAAATGTTGGCATTTTTCCCAAATTGCAAAGGGCCGAGCTGACTTTGCTCGCCCGTGTAAAATGTTAGTGTTCTGACCAACTTGTAAAGGTGTAGACACGCCCGTGGGCCTCATGCTACAGTTCGGGCTCGATTCGTGTCACGGTTCTTAATCTGAACCAAAGAGTCTAAATCTGGTAAATCGTTTTGAGAAACAGATTTTTGAAAAGAAGTGCCAAACATGGACTGCTTTGCCAGATACAGAGTCGCCACCTAAATATTTTATTTTGGGGGAATTTAGGAAACCCTGACTCGGTGCCAAAGGCCACGTGTCCGTCTTCACCAAAGTTGCCTCGACTCGGGAGCTTGGATACGATTGGGGAAGTTCAGCTATGAGCACCCCCTCTCGCCCGATCCAAAGATCGGCCTCTACTAACCATGATATCTGTTTTTGAAAACGTTATGTGTTCTTATTCCATTTATTAGCCTAGAATTACTATGTTATGCGCACAGCAAACAAGTATAGACCAAATCGCCTAAATTGGAACAAAACATTTCATGTTTGTTTTGAAAATGGTTTGAAACTCGCAAGTAGGCTAAAATGCAGGTTTTGCCACCCTCAAGTGGGCTTTTAGAAAAGATGATTTTGCCACTATCTAGTGGGCTTAAAACTCACAGTTTTAATGCATTATTCCAATTTAGGTAATTCAACCTCCATCCACAGGCATTCAAGCAGTTATATCACATAAGCATCTAGCCACATGGTAAACATACTGTCATGTTAACATTCACACGCATGCAAGGATGCTAAAGCGTAAATACTTACATCGTACTCCGTGCCAAAACAAAGAATCGTTAGCAATCAATGCATGATCCAAGTCCATGTTTAAATGTCTAATGCAACGCATACGGAATGTCACTAGAGTAGGCTCGGCTATTCTATGAATGACATGTGAAAATGCACAAGTAGCATGTATTCAAGTTAGATTTGAAATACTAATGCAGTTAGCATGATGCGCCGAGCCGGTGCATGCAAGACAAATTGTGGATGCATGCATGCATAGCATAAGGTATGCTAAATTAAACATGACCTATTACTAACCATCAAAGCAGGTAAGTAAAAGGGAGAAAGAAGTGGGGGTTGGAAGACATGCACACACTCACCTACACTTATTACAAATTCGCCCTCGCTCGAGGGACCAAAAGAATAATACAATACGAATAATGAATTAACTAACCTAGCTAATTAATTATTACAGACCAACTAAATTAATTAAACAAATTAATCAACTAAGAAAGCAAGGAAAAAGGGCCTCGGGAAGAGGGCTAATGCATGCGTGCTCGGGTCTCGCTCGGAAGTCCATTGCCATGCGCAAGTGCCTCTGTTTTCCCTGCTCTGCCCCTCTGAAAACTTCTAAAGTCTCAAATTGCTTCCCTGGACATTGGGGGACACCACCGGCTGAGGAGAATAGCCACCGGCAGTAAGATGTGATCATCGGCTGTTGATAGAATGCTGGTCGGCACTATGTGCAGTCGATCGGCAGAAAGTTCCTGCAGAATCTGTTTGACAGCAGTAGAGACAGAGCTTCGCATGGCAATGCAATTCATGCAATGTATGCACCAACCATATCCCTTATCATGTTTATTACTCAAAGGGACATGGTCCTTGGTTCTCGGACCATCCATCGCGCATTTCAATGTGTGATGCCCAAGAGACCAAATTATGCATTTTGATTTCAAATGACATGCAAACAATTAAACACATAAAGCCCCAACCTCTATCATACCAATTCAAAAGGCGCAAAAGCCAAATTTCGA
>NW_021025748.1:1415598-1476853 GCF_004153795.1 Camellia sinensis
CAGTAAGATGTGATCATCGGCTGTTGATGAATGCTGGTCGGCACTATGTGCAGTCGATCGGCAGAAAGTTCCTGCAGAATCTGTTTGACAGCAGAGAGAACAGAGCTTCGCATGGCAATGCAATTCATGCAATGTATGCACCAACCATATCCCTTATCATGTTTATTACTCAAAGGGACATGGTCCTTGGTTCTCGGACCATCCATCGCGCATTTCAATGTGTGATGGCCCAAGAGACCAAATTATGCATTTTGATTTCAAATGACATGCAAACAATTAAACACATAAAGCCCAACCTCTATCATACTCAATTCAAAAGGCAAAGCATGCATGCTCTATGCAATGCAACCTAGGCATGGAGGCTAAGTATGCAAATGAACATGAGGACAAGTATTGCAAGTTAGCAAACATGCAAAGTGTAATCTTAACCATGCACACATGCAAGGCATGTAACATGTTAGGAAACTTAGCAAGAAATGCATGCCAAATGCAACACCATTTAAACATGCAACAAAATGTCATGAGCCAAGTACCTAAGCATGCAAACATGCATGCAAACATGGTTGAATACCTAAGCATATAGAAGTAACTTTCAAGCACACTTAAAAGGGGCAAACATTGAGCATAAGATACCAACCTCTTAAAGCATTAAAGGAGCATCAAATGCAAGCATACAAGCATGTTATAAGGACTGAAATGACATGATAAGTGGTTCCAAACCACTAAAACAAAGCAAGTAAAGCATGCTAGAAGGGCAACACTCAAGGTCTACAAGGGAGATTGTTCATGGTAGCTATACAAAGCAAAGCATGGATGACCCAAATGACCAAAAACAGACCTCAAGCACACTAAAACATGCATAAAAGCTTCACAAAGCTAAGCCAAAACAAGTAAACATAGTGGTCTAAATGCTAAGCACATGTTAAGGCAATTCATGGCATTACAAGACAAGTATGCATAGCAAGCATGGTGTGTCTAAACCAACTTAAAACAATGCCATTCCATGGCAAAATAAGCATAAATAACAGCTAAGGCATGGTCAACAAGAGCCTAAGCTAGGTGCTCCCTCAAGAGGCAAAAAGTGCCCTTTTAAGGACAACAAGGAGAGGGGGTGGCCCTCTCCTTCTTGGGACCTCAAGGCACCATCCTCACCTCTAAAATCCCTCAAGATTTCAGTGGTGAGGAGGCCCAAACACCAAGGTCTCGGAGCTCACCCAAAATGGCACAAAATGGAGCCTTGCAAGGCTTAAGAGGGGTCAAACAACCCCAAAGCTTGAAACAACCTTAAACAACTATGTAGAGGACCTAAAAACAGAACTTTTTTATGTTATACACAAAGCTCAAATACAGTTGCAAGGTAAGCTAAAAGGCTATACAAGAAAGGGGTAAAAAAGGGGAAAGTTGTTACCCTTGAAGACTTCCTTCACAAATGAAGCTCCAACAGCTTCTTTAGCTCCAAACCGGCTCCAAGAACTCCAAGAACACTCCTTTGGCCCTCAATAACCAAGAAAAGGTGTAATGGTGGGTGTTTGTGTGCAAAAGTAAGACCAAACACACACTAAACTAACAAGAAAAGGAAATATAGAGATGGAATAGATACAAATTCCTAACCCTAATGTCAAAGCTCTCTAAAAATGTTGTCTAACCCTAATGCCAAGAGAGGAGCCCTCTTCTTATAGGCAACTCCCTCTTGTAAGGCTTCCAAAACAAGCCATCCAAGAGGAAAATCCTTCCATACACATGTATGGAGGGGAACAGAGTGGGTGCCAGTTATCACAGCTGGCACAAAATATCTACTAAAAGTAGATGAACAGTGGTCGGCCATCCAAAATTTCCATTTTGGCAAAATAAATGGCCGATCGGCAACAAAGAGTGCCGACCAGCAATATATATTGCCGATGGCATAGAATCACTGGCCGGTGGACTCAAGCCATGGCCGGTGATGTGTGAGGATGCCTCACAAGGCACTCCTTGCCCCTCCAAGGCAAAACACAAGTGTTTGGTGCAAAACCAGACACAACACGGTCGAGTCGAGAGATCTTGAGGCAAGGCGCGCAACCGAGACCTCCGGGAACTCAAGACGAACACAAACAAGGGTAATCACCAAGTGTTCCAATGGTGACGTCCAAGTATTGAGGACGGTCAAAAATGGGGTGTCTACAAAGGGCTGAGCTGATTTTGCTCGCCCGAGTGAAATTTTCCCAAATTGCAAAGGGCCGAGCTGACTTTGCTCGCCCCTGTAAAATGTTGGTGTTCTAACCAACTTGAAAGGGCCGAGCTGATTTCGCTCGCCCATGTAAAATGTTGGCGTTTTGCCCAACTTCCTACGGGCCGAGCTGATTTTGTTCGCTCGACGAAAAAGTTTGCGTTTTTTCCAATTGGTGTAAGGGCTAAGCTGATTTTGCTCACTCGAGCTGGAACTTGTATTCGACAGACATTTCATAGACATTTCAAGTCAAAGAAAATTTGCTCATTATCACTGAGATATTAACGATCGCACAGAAATAGATACAAGGCGAGCAAAAAGTTGAAGTTTTCATTGATTGAGCAAGTTGGATTACAAAAGTGGGGCCAAGCCCGGTTACATAAAAAATAAAAAAAAAAGAGAGAAAAAAGAATGGAAGATTAGTCCAAATCTACGTGAGTAGACTACTCGGCCAATCCCTCCTCAGCCTCGTCTGCCGCAGCATCCACCACCGCGACAACCTCCTGCTTGGTCTCTGGCTCTTCGGCCCCCTCAGAAGCTTCAGGAGGATTTTGCTCGGTTAGTTGCACGGTGGCAGCTTCCGCTGCGGCTGCCTGCTTAGCCTCTTCGATGAGCCTCTTTTGCACGGCGCTGGCATAAGCTTGTATGTAGGTTGGGATGAAGGCAGCAGGCGGGCTTTGAAACACCTCGGCGTCTTAACCAAGGCCAAGTTTTTCCACGGCGGCTTTCCAACCGCACTAAAAAAAGATGTCCTTGGTCCCTTGAACGTGCCGCTCATATGCTCTTTCACCTTCTGCATAACCTCGATCCTCAGCTTCGTCGACCTCCTTGTCTAACGCGGCCTTGTTCGCGTCACGGAGTTTGTGGAGCTTGGCGATGTATCGAGCCTTGGTCATCTGAAGGGCCCTCTGCTTCTCTTCATTTGCCCGGGACAACCGTTCAAAAAGCTTATCGCGCTCAAGTGCTGTTTCTTCTTGCGCAGCCTTCAGTTTCGCCAGCTCGGCCGTCTTGGCCTTGTTGTCAGTTATGGCCTCCCGTAAACTTTTTCGCATGGCAATCATTCGATCATGGGCCAGATAATTCTTTTGCGCGGCCTGCACAACGAATGAAAATGTTAGAACTTTGCAACCGAGCAGACACTTGACAACAAAAGAACTTACAAACTTACCAATACTATTGACTTTGCTGTCGAGCAGAGCACCTTTAGGTCAGACAGCTCCTCGTGCTTCTTCATGTCAGCGAGAAGGAGCAGCCCCTTGGTAATGTTGAAACCGAGAGAGTAATCCTTGTCCGCATAGACTAAGTCCGTAGTGGAGACAACCCGACCTTTGTATGTTAACTCGGGCAACCAAACCGAGGAGGCACTGGATCGTGCGAATGGCCCGGTGATCGGTTGTTCGGTCTGGTCACCCAAGTCGGTGGAAGCATGCTCGGTTGAATCTTCATCGGCTAGATGTTGTTCGGTCTGACTTTTTCTCGGTCTCTTTTTCGATCGACCTGCAGCTTGTTCGCTGGCCAGAGCCAGCACAACCCCCTTCTCTTGCACGGCCGGCGTGGAAGAAGTTCCCCCAGATGCCTCCGGTGGCTGGGAGTCGATCGCCTCACCGGTGATCATTGACTTGATAGCTCGGATCTTGGCCATTTCTTGCTCGGCAGTCAAAGGGACTAGTTTGATCTGTGGAAGGCTAAGATCTGGTTTTGAAGAAGATGCACGCAGAAAGTCGGTCACCCTACGCTTGCGCGGCGCCGTGTAGCGGTAGCTTGGTTCGAAGCCGAGCAGCTTGGGTGATTCTCGCTCCTCAACCGGATAGCGCAACAAAACCCTTATAGCCTCTTGGTTAGTGCGGGAGTAATCCTCTGCCAAGAGTTTATAATCTGTAACAAGAAGACAAGTGTTAGATCGACGGTAAAAAGATCAAATCAGAAAGAAAACAATACATATTCGCCGAGACACTCACCGGCGCTCCCAAAATCTTTTCTAATGTGCCAGCCCAGTATTGGCGCCTCGGTGTCCTCATAATGACCGGACACCCATAGGAAGTCATCATCGTTTGTTTCTTTGTCCGGATTACCTTCGATGAGTTTTGCTCGGCCTTTTCTGACTTTCAGATACCAGCAAAGCCTACCTTTATTTTTGCTAAGACTATATTGGTGAAATATCTCAGCGAAGCTGAGATTTAGACCGAGTATTCTATTTAGCTCGATCACACCGTTTATTATTTTGTATGTATTTTTGGAGACTTGGGTCGGGCACAGCCTTGTCTGTCTTAAAAACTCGCAGATCAGCAGTTGGACCGGGAAGCGCAGGCCTCCTTCTACTATGGACACCACCATGAAGGGGCATTTGTCCAGCTCGCCCCAGGGAGTGTCTCATTTCTTGGCGAGCTCCAAGTGGACATCATCTGGAATGTTGTACTCTCTATGGAACTCGGCCAGTGCCCCGGGAGAATTCACCATGAACCGATACTTCCCCATTTATCTCGATTTTATTTATTGGGGTATTTTAGGTCGTATCCCGGTGAAAAGTTTTTGAGTGTTTGCTCGGACTTTGAGCTTCACTGGTGGTAACGCTGGATGGGCCTGGTCAGTCCTAGTTTGTTCTGCATTATTAAGAAATAAGTCCAAGGATTAGCGCGGCATAAATTGTACAGCTCCAACAGGGAAGTGTCTAGCTCGGTTTAGGATCTTGGGGCGTTTGATCGGTTTACTTTTCCTATCTCAACTTCACTAACTGGCCGACCTGGCCTTCCTAGATCGGTTCTGGGCCCCTAGTTGCAGCTCGGTCTCATCCTCAAAACAAGACCACAAACAGGTTTTTGCCCGGCTAAATCCTATTTATAGATCAAAAGGTTGAGTTTTGCTCGGTCTCGCTCGCAGTTCAGGATGTTTATCCTAAATTTGGAATTTGTGCATTGAAACTTGGGGAAACAAGGGGCATGGGAGCCCCATCTACTTCTCCGATTCTAGTTTTCCCTAGGGTGTACCAGTGTTACCCCAAACAGGGGGCACTGGTAAGATTCTAACAGTCCAGTTAAAAACTAGGAAAACAGAGATGAAGAACTTGAAGAACGTAAACAGAAATACGAGGGAAGGGTAGAGAAACTTACTGATATCGGGTGCCAAGCAAAGATCAGTCGACAACAAGCTTGATTGCAGCTTCTGAAGGAACAGAAATGGACGAAGATGAGGCGAAGAGCAGTAGTGTCTGTGATGGTAGAAGCTTGGAGATTTGGAGGCTAGGGTTTTGGCTCGAGAGAGAAGGTGAACAGTAAGGGCGTGTGTGACCCCTCGTGTGCGTATATAAAGGAAGGGGGAAGCCAAAGGGCGGCAACTGTTTGAATTTTGCGTGTGAGGAAGACAGTTGTGGGGCTGCACGGGCCCAATGATGTGAAGCCATGTGGCGGCGAAAAGACAGTTCTGTCAGTACGGCTGTATGATCGATGACAAGACTACTGGCGCAATTTAGAAGACCAACCAAATAAGATAGCTCGGTCATGGCGTTAATCCCAATCACGCTCAGCTCAGATGGGATTAAGGAGCAATTGAGAGGGAGATTTGCGCCGGACAAGTACGACCGAGCTACGGTAACGCGAGTTATAACGGACCTTGTGAGAGCCGGACTATTTGCTCGGTCGGAGTGGTTCCTCGGCCCATCACGCTGGGCCGAGCTAGATTTGTCGACCGGAGCATGAAGTCATGCGTGTGCCAGACCGAGCTGTGATTAGGCTAGGCATTCGGTTGGATCCACAATGGTGCGTCTGGACCGAGCCAAGCACAGTCCGGAAAGAATTTAGGTCGGGGCGAAGGCCGGTACGCCTTACGGCTAATCAGTCCGGAAGGACTATCTTCTTATAGCCCGGCCGTGAGGATCATGGTTGTGTTTCTTCCCAAGGGATAGGTCGGTTGTGATATTTCGGTTGAGTGTACCACCTGGACCAATGATGTGATGGAGGAGAAATCCACTCCTGGCACGTGTCAATACCATTCGGCAGTTCCACACATGCTGTTTGGAGGTTTTAGCCTTTACACGCGTAAGGTAGTGAGAAGCGAGCACTGCCATCTGTCCAGGGAAGGACAACAGAGGTAGTGTGAGCACAATCCCTGAGGCTGCATGGCGAGCCTAGAAAAATGAGAAATGGGGGACGTTGAAGGTAAGCAATCTGAACAACTCTCTCTCTCTCAAGAAAGTGCTTTCTTCTTCCTCTTCAAGTGGTCTGGCTTGATCGTCGGAGGGTCTATTCGGCAACACACCGCCGGGCAGCTCATCGTTTTTCTGTTTCCAGGTCAGGCGTCGTTACGTGAGGCTTGAGTTCAAGGAGTACGGAAAGCAAAGGATATTTCACCCCCGTACAGTACCAATACCCTAATTTAGATGCACTCCGTGCTGCGCTTCGGTATCGCGATCGAGGTTGGGCCCAGCTACTTAATTTTGAACCGACATACAGATACAACAGTAAGAGGAAGACCAGGATGACAAATTTCCTTTTGGAACCTTCACCAGAACCAGATCCAACCCTTCCACAAATCAACCTTATTCCACTAACCGAAGAACAAGAGATGGCAAAGCGCCGAGCTGTGCGAGCCCTAATCACTGAGACAACTTCAATTCCACATGGTGGGTTTCAAACTGAGACAACTCCAACTGGTCAAACAGTTGATGCAGTGGTGGCCTTCCCAACAGCCCAAGTCTTGTCTACCCGGTCGAGGAAGCGCGCTCGCACTTCGTCAACCGAACCACAACACCTTGTGGACAACGATGACACCTTGCTCCCTCAATCTTCGCGACCGAGCCCAGAGCCCGTAGGTTCTGACCGGGCTAGGCCTTCTGAATGGGCACCAAAAATAACTTTCAAGAATCGAGCCATCACGAACACAGACTCAGTGGTGGCTGACAAAGACAACACACTTGCTTTCAACTTGGCCAAGAGCGTATGTCTGCCACCCAACATGGAACACCATGACCATCTTACCGAGCTCAAGGCCATCTGCTCGGCTACTAAGTCGATGGTGCTGGTAAGTGCTTAACTCTATTTGTTTCTCCATTTCCATTTTTCCCGGCAGTTTGCTCGATTTTTGTCCTGATCTCACATTCCCTCTGTAGGCTATGCAAAAGAACTACGTTGCTCATAAGCGCACGCTAGAGCTACGTAAGACAGCTCGGTTGGCCATGGTAGATGTCAATACTAAAACAGCCGAGCTGAAAAAAGATAAGGAAAAAATGACCGGGCTCGAATCTGAAGTAGCCCGTCTTACTGAAGTAGTTAACTTGGTAGAGGCAAACAAACAGAAGGCTCTGGCAGAGCGGAAAGACCGCTATCTGCGTGAGTTGGCCAAGCTCGAGAGAAAGAAAGACGCCGAGATTGCCGAACTAAACAAGAAAATGGAGGACGCTGAAGACAAGGGCTTCAAGGAAGGTAAGGCCACTTACATCCTGCAATGTGAAGCTGCAAAAGATATATTCTTCAAATACAGATGGAAGGCGGCTGTAACAAAGCTCGGTTATGGTGAAAAAACCAAGGTCTTCCAGAACCCTCCTCCCCATTTCATTCCAACCTATATGGTGAACTATGCTAACGCAGTCCAACAAAAGTTCCTTCAAGAAGGGGAGGAGGACGAGGTCCCTATTCCTAAAAACAACACCCAGCTCGGCCGCCAGTCTATCTCTCCCACTCCAGTGGACTTCATCCCACCTTTGCTTGTTGTGACTAACGTGGTGCCTTCGACCAAGCTCAACCAAGGTGCGCTTTCCACAACCGAGCTACCTTTGGGTGAAGCCCGGGTTGATTTGGACGTCGATTTGGAAGATCTTTTCTCCTGATTGTTCTTTTTCTCTTTTTTTTTTCCTATTATCAATAGAGTTTGTAACCGGGCTATAGCCCCACCTTTGTAATGCACTTTGGAATGAAATCTTCAATTTCTTCATCTTTTGGTTCGGTTATGCTTTGTCTTGTAATTTATCTTCTTTTTGTGGCCGAGATAAGAGCTTTGACAACTGCTTGCTGTGTTGGTTATACCTGCCTACTTTTTCCAGCCAACCACCCTTCAGCCCAGATCCTTATCTCGGCTGAAGAGTACTCAAAGTTGGTTTTTTCAGCCAACCTCTCTTCAGCCGAGATCATTATCGCGGCTGAAGAGTACCCAAAGTTAGTTATTCCAGCCAACCACTATTCAACCTAGATCATTATCCTGCCCGAAGAGTACTCAAAGTTGGTTATTCCTGCCAACCTCTATTTAGCCTAGATCCTTATCCCGGCTGAAGAGTACTCAAAGTTGGTTATTCCAGCCAACCACTCTTCAGCCTAGATCCTTATCTCGGCTGAAGAGTACTCAGAGTTGATTATTCCTGCCAACCTCTCTTCAGCCTAGATCCTTATCCTGGCTGAAGAGTACTCAAAGTTAGTTATTCCAGTCAACCACTCTTCAGCCTAGATCCTTATCCCGGCTGAAGAGTACTCAAAGTTGGTTATTCCAGCCAACCTCTCTTCAGCTTAGATCCTTATCTCGGCTGAAGAGTACTCAAAATTGGTTATTCCAGCCAACCTCTCTTCAGCCTAGATCCTTATCCTGGCTGAAGAGTACTCAAAGTTGGTTATTCCAGCCAAACCTCTCTTCGACCTAGATCCTTATCCTGGCTGAAGAGTACTCAAAGTTGGTTATTCTAGCTAACCTCTCTTCAGCCTAGATCCTTATCCTGGCTAAAGAGTACTCATAGTTGGTTATTCCAGCCAACCACTCTTCTGTTGCCCCTAGCTAATACTGTCTAAGAACAACTTTACAATAAAAAGAGAAACTACTTGTTTTACAGTGAGAAGATTTATGCTGAAAGAGAAATTACTTGTTTTATTAGAGAAAGAAAAATTACAAGTATTTCAAGGAAAGCTAAAAATAAAATAGTTTGAGATTGACAGTGTTCCATAGCCTGGGTACAGCCTTGCTGTCTCTATCTTCCAAGTGATATGCCTATTTTCCTGCTAAACCAAGCACTTTGTATGGTCCTTCCCAATTAGGCTCTAACTTGCCATCTCCGGGTACCAGAGTGTTTCTCATTACTTTGCGTAGCACCCAATCTCCAATCTTGAATTGCCTCGGATGTACCGTCTTGTTATATTTTCTGGATAACTCTTGCTGGTATGAGATAATGTGAACCAGTGCTCTTTCTCTTCTCTCTTCTCTCTTCTACTAGGTTAAGTTCCAGGGTTATGGCTTCTCCATTCAAGTCCGGGTCAAAATTTTCACTTCTAATGGTGGGGAGGCCTACTTCCAGTGGGATTACTGCCTCCATATAGGCCAAAGAAAATGGCGTTTCACCAGTTGACAGCCGAGGGTGGTGCGGTAAGCCCATAGAACATGAGGAAGCTCCTCAACCCACTTGCCTTTTTCCCTTTCCAACCTTTTCTTCAAACCATCCAAGACAACTTTGTTTGATGCTTCTGCCTGGTCATTTGCTTGAGGGTATGTTAGTGTAGAGTTGTAGAATTCTATCTTGTATTCCTCGCAGAAGCCCCTAAAGACCTTGCCGTCGAACTGAGTGCCATTATCGGATATCAGAGCCTTTGGTATGCTGAATCGAGACGAAATTTTTAACATATTTCTCCTTTATTGATGCGAGCGCTTCAGCCTCTACCCACTTCGTGAAGTAATCCGTTGCTGCGAGAAAGAACTTTCTGCTGCCGGGTGCTGTTGGAAGTGGTCCTACTATGTCCAAGCCCCACATTGCAAAAAGCCATGGGCTAGTTAATGGTAGAAGCTCTTTGGCTAGTTGATGTATTTGGTGTGCGAACTTCTGACATTTCTCGCACTTCTTGACATACTTCTCTGAATCTGCTTGCATGTAAGGCCACCAATATCCTTGTGAAATTGCTTTGTAGGCCAATGATCTTCCCCCTTTGTGGCTTCTACATTCGCCTTCGTGTATCTCGAATAAGAATGCCTCGACCTTGCTAGGATGGACACATTTCAAGTAAGGTCTTGTGAAGGATTTTTTGTATAACGCCAAGGATAGAGAGAGCCAAAATCGCTGCGACTTTGCTCTGATCTTGTTGGCCTCTTTCTTCTCTTCAGGTAAGATGCCGTCTTTTAAGAATACAATAATGGAATCCATCTATGAAAGGCCTAGTTCGGCACAGCATACCTCTGTTACTTCGGGTTCTTCAATACTTGGTCTGGGTAAGAAGTCAATCAGTAATGGATGTGGAATAGATGTGTCTGCCATGGAAGCAAAACCTGCAAGTTCGTCTGCTCTGCTGTTTTCGTCTCGACTGATCTGCTCTATTTGCACTACTTCGAACTGCATGATCTCCTTTCTGACTAACTCTTGGTACTTAGCTATCCTCTCATCTTTTGCCTCGTAGTCATCTGAAATCTGGTTTACTACCAGCTGGGAGTCACTGTAAACCATTAGCTCGGTGGCCTTCATGAAGAGTGCTGATTTTAGGCCTGTTAGAAGTGCTTCGTACTCTGCTTCATTGTTTGATACTAGGAAACCAAGGTTGACTGCTTGTTCCACTATCAGGCCATCTGGTGAGACGAGGACTATGCCAAGTCCTGCACCGTGCCTATTGGATGCTCCATCTACGAAGAGCTTCCACATCTCTCCAATGAATAGCTTCCAGCAAGTGGAAGGATCCGATGATATCTTGGGGTTATGAGTGTTGCTGATGTTTTCTTTCAAGTCCATGCCTACTGTTGGGGTTTGCTCTTCATTATCTGACTGTACCAAGTTTTTACTTGTTGATGAGTCTTTGCTAGGTGTAGCACGATTTGCCTCTTCCTCTATTTTTTCAATCCAATATGACTTGGGATGTGGCCGGGTGCCTTGTTTGGGGGGTTGCGCAATTCCTGCGGCACTTTCCATCCCTTTTTCAGTTATATCAGTTAAGTCAACTGGGCAGATGTAATGGCTTCCTGGTGTGAACTCAGCCACAAAGTCTGCCAGAGCTTGGGCTTTTATTGCGGTTCTAGGTTGAAACTTGATATCGAACTGTCCTAACTTCATCACCCATTTCAAGATTTGTTCAGAAAAGTCCGCCCTCTCAAACAAAGTTTTTAAGGGAAAAATTGTCAAGACGATTATGGTGTGGGCGTGGAAGTAATGTGATAACTTCCTTGAGGTCATCATCAAAGCTAAGGCCAGCTTTTCCAATGGTAGGTACTTGGTTTCTGCCCCCAGTAAGGTCTTGCTAACATAAAAGATAGGCAGGTGTTGGATTCCTTCCGCTCTGACCAACACTGCGCTGATCGCATGCTGTGAAACTGCTAAGTACAAGAAGAGTTCTTCTCCAGGTACTAGGGTTACTAGCAATGGAAGAGAGGTCATGTACTCTTTCAAGCTCTCTAGGGTGCGGTCGCATTCTTCATCCCATTCAAACTTGGCCTTCAATGCTTGGAAAAATGGTCGACATCTGTCTGATGACTGACTTATGAACTGGTTGAGTGCGGCAGCTAGGCCAGTGAGATGCTATACCTCTTTTACTGTGTTGGGCCTCTCTAGATCCTGGATTGCTTTGATCTGAGAGTGGTCTGCTTCTATACCTCGGTTGGTCACCAGGAAGCTTAGGAATTTGCCTAATCCTACGCCGAATGCACATTTAGATGCATTTAGACGCAACTTGTTCTTCTTTAGTATTTGGAACATTTCGTCTAGGTCCCTGAGATGGTCTTTCTCATCCTTGCTTTTGACCACCATGTCATCTATGTAAGCCTCCATTGTTTTGCCTAACAATGGTTCAAACATTTTGATGACCATCCGTTGGAATGTGGCCCCTGTATTTTTTAGGCCAAAGGGCATGACCTTGTAACAATATAATCCTCTGGGCGTTGTAAAAGATGTGACCTCATGGTCTGGCTTATACATAGCGATCTGATGGTAACCTCTATACGCATGAAGGAAGCTAAGTCGACTGTGCTCTGCTGTCAAGTCTACCAGTTAGTCTATCCTGGGTAAGGGAAAGCTATCCTTTGGGTATGCCTTGTTGACTGCTTTGTAGTCCACGCAAACACGCCATTTTCCATTCTTCTTTGGCACTACTACAGTATTGGATATCCACCTGGGATAATGCACCTCTCTGATGGCTCCTGCCTTCAGCAAGTTTCTCACTTCCTCCGCCACTATCTTCGCGTAGTTGAGTGCTGATCTGCGAGCGCGCTGTATGATTGGTCTGCTGTTTGGGTGGACATTAAGTTGGTGGCAGATGAAGGTAGGGTCTATGCCAGGCATGTCATATGGCGTCCAGGCGAACACTTCGATATTTGAGATTAAGAATTCCATTAACTCAGTTCTCTCAGTGTTAGACAAAGACGAACCTAGCAAAAAGAACCTTTCTAGGTTCTTTTCATCTACCCTTACCTCAAACAAGTCCTCAACTACCTTCTGTTCTGCTGCCTTGCCAACGTTCACAAATAGTTCATTGCTCTCAGGCTCTTCTACCATCTGTACATATCCTTTTGTAGCCCGGCTGGCATTTACTGTGACGAAGCACTGTTTTGACATGATTTGGTCTCCCAAGACCTCTTTAATTACTCTGGCTTTGTTGGGGAACTGCAGTGCTTGATGGTAGGTTGATGCTACTGATCGCATGGCGTGCAACCATGTTCTTCCCAGGATTATGTTATAAGTGGAAGGGACTTTCAATACCCAGAATTCCACGTGTTTAGTCATGGTCCCAGCTTTGACTGGGAGGATTATCTTGCCTACTGGCCGTTCTGGCATTGAGTTGAAGCCAACTAGGGGAGATGTTGCAGGGGCTAAGTCTTTGTCCGCTAGTTTCAGCTGTTTGAAAGTTTCATAATATATTATCTCGCACGAACTTCCTTAGTCAATCAGGATTCGCTTGATGTCGAAGTTCTTGACGCGCAAAGTTACTACCAGTGCGTCATTGTGAGGGCAATGTAGCCTTGCTAGGTCCTTGTTTGAGAAGGATATGACGTTCGTAGCCTCTATTTTTCCCTTTTTGATGGCGGGTTGTGCACTTAGTACCTCTTTCAGGTGCTCTGCCTTCTTTATCATCCCCCTGAGTTCACATACCTGCTCAGGTTCAATGATCCCATGAATAACATTGATTACGCCTTGGGGTGGTTCGTCCACCGGCATCCTGTTTGGCCCGTTGAGGTCCTGGGGGGCTGGCTGTGTTCCTCCTTTAATATACTGGTCTAGGTGACTAGCAGCTACTAATTCTTCCAGATATTGCCTCAGGGGTGTGCAGTTTTCAGTTAGGTGCCCTTTCTCATCATGGAAGGTGCAGTGGGACCTCTCGTCGTAGCCCTTTTGTGTTACTCCCAACTTGGCTGGCCGCCAAACGAAGGGTTCATTCTTTATCTCGCTGAGAATTCGATAGATGGGTTTATTGAACACGGTGGTGATGGTAGTGCGAACTCTTAACCTTCTTTTTTCTAGGTCCTCCCTATTGGCTCGCCTGCCTCGCCCATTCCTGTTTGGTTGTTCTACCGTGTTGACTTTTGTTGCAGTCTTTTTGTTTGGCATTATTGTGAAGCCAGATTTTACTTTAGCCTGGGCGCTATCTTCCTCCATGCGGATATGTTGGTGCACCCTCTCTATTAGGGCCTCCATCGTAAGGGGTGGCATCATTGTAATTGAGTCCTTCAATTTGTTTCCAACTGGTAGACCCCTTTTGTATTGCACGATGGCGAGATTTGTTGGGCAATCTCTTTTCTGGTTGAAAGTCTCCCAATATCAACTGTTGTAGGATCTCAACGTCTCCTTGTCGCCCATGTCAATGAAGAGTAGCTGATCGATCTCCACTGGAGTCTTGGTGTTCGTTCTGAACCTAGTCACGAACGCCTCTGCCAATTGTGCCCATGAGGCGATGCTGCCTTCTGGTAGCCTTTCGAACCAGGTTAGACCTAGGTTGCCAAGGCTGGATGGGAACAAGATACACATCAGGGCCTCATTCTGTCGGTACACTGCTATAACCTGGCGAAAGTGGCTCAAGTGTATGTAGGGGTTTGTCTTCCCCTCATAAGTGGTAAATTTGGGCTGGTGGAAGCCCGAAGGTAGTGGTGCGTTCTCTATCGCTGGAATGAACAGCGAGCTCTGTAACCTTGCTAATACCTTATCCGTTAGTTCATAAGCAAGGCGCGGTATTGGCATCCCTACCTCGATGCTCCCGTGTGTCCTAGGGGCCAATCGCTGTAAGACTGAAACTCTGCGAAGGTCACGAGCCCTTGTGTCTTCTTTTCATCGGGCCTTCTCCTCCAGTACCGTTCGTAGGTCCGTAGACCTAGGAAATTCTGAGTGCCTTGATGTCGTCCGATGCGTGTACGAGGGCCAATAAGTGCTTCTCGATGTATACTGTAACAACCCTCACTCTGTCGTAGTCATGCTCATATGCATTTATATGATTTTGCCTAGTTAAGTTTGTACGTGCAGACTTTGACTTGTTTCGCCTAAGTAAAGGTCCCTGTCTTGTTTTGTGCTTATGTGACTTGCCTAAGTGTTGATTGCATGCTTTGTTTCCTCCCTTGCTGTCTCAAGTCTAGGTCATGTTAAGCCTAGGTCATGCCAAGCCTAGGTCATGCTAAGCCTAGGTCATGCCAAGCCTAGGTCACACCTTTGAGCCTCTTACACCTAGACCGTCAAGCGCCAACACCTAGAACCATCTTGGAACCACTTTGGTTGACCTCTACCTTCACCCTGGCATATTGGCCGAGATGTCATCATCTAGGCCGAGGTGTGCATCACCTAGGCCGAGATGTTATCATCTAGGTGTCCTAGATCTTTGATCCTTGCACCTAGTGATCTTGTTCCTAGACTGGTATGACCTAGACCGAGGTGTGGCACATCTAGGCTGAGGTGTGGCACAGCTAGGTCAAGTGTTATCCTTCCTAGCCGAGATCATTGAAACCTTCTTACCGATGCCTATGTCCTAATCTGAGATCATTATCTGCCGGAGTGCCCATGCCACCTTGCTTGTTATACACACTTTGTCATACCCTTGTCTTGTCATTCTGTCACCTTTTGAGGAGACCCAATCTGGCGTTGCCACGTGTCCCAGCAGAGGGTTAAGTCAGCTAGCAGTGGGAAACCCACATCATTTGTCATATCTTTACCCTAGAAGAGATAGAAGCTCTAGGAAGTGAGGAAAAGGAGTTCTTGAGAGAGAAGTAGATTTCCAAGTTTAATCTTCACACCTTGAACCGTTATATCCGTGTTTTGAGATTAGATTCTTGATCTACTCTTGTTATTCTTTATGTTGATCCGATCACATTGCATGATCTAGCATGATTCATGAGCCATGCATTGATTTAAAGTTGTTTTAGAAAGAGAAAATGATATTCATGTGTTCTTGAAATAAAACCATGTTTTGATCCGAAAGTTTGTATCAAGATCCATGTTTTTGTGTTTGTTTTCATGAAATCTTCAAGTATGGGTACCCAGGTCCATGTTTTCGAACTCATCTCATGAAATCTCAAGTTTTGAATAAAGAAGTTATGATTTTAGTATTCATGTTCTTCATGTTCTTATCCTTCATGTTCTTCAAGGGAAGAAACCTAGATTTCCAGACCTCATTTCCTTAGGTGTGGTCACAGAGACCACTCTTGCCTAGATCTCACACCTAGGCCAAGCATCGTATCTCACCTTGGCTTACCTTGCATGATCACTTGCACCTTAGCCTATTTTGCATGCACACCTAGGCTAACCACTGCACACCTAGGCCGACCATGGTACACCATTGCCGGCACCTTGCAACACCTCGGCAAACAGCAGCACACCGAAGCCTAGGTAACCACACCTCGGCCAAGAGGTGTGGGACCTCGGCCAAGACCTCCTGAGTTCACCCAGCTAGGTCATTTTGCCTAGATCATTTTTGTGCATCCATTCCAGGACCTGGTTGGTACCCAGCATGTTTTCCCTAGATGAAAAACAGTGATTTAACTCCCAGCATGCTTTACTTTGTCTTGACTTGGTTTTGGAAAGAAATGCCGGGATCATTTTCATTCATGTAAAGCTTGTTTTAAGAATGCATTTCATATCCATCTTTGAGCATCTCTTCTTGTCTTCTTGAAGTGCATTCTGTAGACTTTATTATGTATTTGTAGGTCTTGGATCCTTGCCTTAATCCCTTCACCCGAAGAGCTATGTGAGTGGTATTTTTAATAAAGCTATGTCATAAAGTTTTGATAAAGCTTTGCTTCGTTTTGGAAAAGGATTTGTTCAAGTATGAATGATTATCCCTAGTTTTGTATCAAATATTATCTTGTTTTGATACCATTCTTGGAAAGTCTTTTTATGCTAGGGGACTATAAGCCCATGTAGCACCATGTTTGAGAGATCTTTGTCATCGACGGTCTTGTACGGATGGCCCCACTGACGGCCTTGTGCGGGTGGATTTGTCTAATCGATTCTGGGTCGATTATTCCCTTGTTTTGTCTGGAATGTCATCCCCCATGTATTATATAGATATTATTAAACATCCCAAGAAGATTTGAAAGATTTGATTGATGAACTCGATTCATCCCATGTTTTGTTACAAGCTATGATATGTATTATTTTGATAAAGATCTCGAATATCATTCATTCAAACCTTTATTAA
The DNA here is from genome assembly GCF_004153795.1 of Camellia sinensis. NCBI lineage: Eukaryota > Viridiplantae > Streptophyta > Magnoliopsida > Ericales > Theaceae > Camellia > Camellia sinensis. The sequence continues at coordinate 1,432,354 of NW_021025748.1, forward strand.
TTATATCATTCACTGAGTATCCAAGCTCACCCTCCCTTTTATATATATGTAGGTGGCGAGCAAGAAGGGGGTGACGCCTAAGATGTTATGTGCAAGATGTTTTGATTCATATTTTGTATCATATTGAAGATTATGTTTCTTAGTTTTAATTCACTTACCTTCTGGTAACCTTTCAAACCATGTTAAACCCAGGTCACCAAGGTTGGAAGGAAACAAGATATACATTAGAGCCTCATTTCGTCGACATACGGCCATAACCTAGCGAAAGTGGCGAAAGTGCATGTAAGGGTTTGACTTCTCCTCATAAGTAGTGAATTTGGACTAGTGGAAGCCTGAGGGTAATGGTGCGTTCTCTATCGCGGAATGAACGGCGAGCTCTGCAACCTCGCTAGTACTTTGTCTGCTGGTTCGTAGGTAGGGCGTGGTTCTAGCATTCCAACCTTGACACTCCCATGTGTTCTGTGAGCCAACCGTTGCAGCGCTGAGACTCTTTGGCGGTCATGAGACTGTGTGTCTTCTCTCTTTCGAGCCCTTTACTGTAGCATTGTACTCAGGTCCGTCGACCTAGGCAACTCTGTGTGCCTAGATGTTGTTTAGTGCGAATACGAGGACCTATAACTGTTGCCTTTCGTATAAGACCTTTCAGTCCTCATTCTTTCAGACATAGAGTAATGAGTCTTGGAAGTCCTTGATTGTGTATCACCTATTCTGAGGTTTCTACTTTCAGTTTGTGATAGTGTGACCTGCCTGTCACGATCTTCTGAGTGGCGAGAAGGCATGTTGCCTTTGCGCCTCTCTTCTGTCGCCACCCCTTTTCCTTTTATCTAGCGTTTCATTGACTGCATGTTTGCCGCCATCCTCCTTATTAACTCGTCTTGTTCTTGTTATTCTTTATGTTGATCCGATCACATTGCATGATCTAGCATGATTCATGAGCCATGCATTGATTTAAAGTTGTTTTAGAAAGAGAAAATGATGTTCATGTGTTCTTGAAATAAAACCATGTTTTGATCCGAAAGTTTGTATCAAGATCCATGTTTTTGTGTTTGTTTTCATGAAATCTTCAAGTATGGGTACCCAGGTCCATGTTTTCGAACTCATCTCATGAAATCTCAGGTTTTGAATAAAGAAGTTATGATTTTAGTATTCATGTTCTTCATGTTCTTATCCTTCATGTTCTTCAAGGGAGGAAACCTAGATTTCCAGACCTCATTTCCTTAGGTGTGGTCACAGAGACCACTCTTGCCCAGATCTCACACCTAGGCCAAGCATTGTATCTCACCTTGGCTTACCTTGCATGATCACTTGCACCTTAGCCTATTTTGCATGCACACCTAGGCTAACCACTGCACACCTAGGCCGACCATGGTACACCATTGCTGGCACCTTGCAACACCTCGGCAAACAGCTGCACACCGAAGCCTAGGTAACCACACCTCGGCCAAGAGGTGTGGGACCTCGGCCAAGACCTCCTGAGTTCACCCAGCTAGGTCATTTTGCCTAGATCATTTTTGTGCATCCATTCCAGGACCTGGTTGGTACCCAGCATGTTTTCCCTAGATGAAAAACAGTGATTTAACTCCCAGCATGCTTTACTTTGTCTTGACTTGGTTTTGGAAAGAAATGCCGGGATCATTTTCATTCATGTAAAGCTTGTTTTAAGAATGCATTTCATATCCATCTTTGAGCATCTCTTCTTGTCTTCTTGAAGTGCATTCTGTAGACTTTATTATGTATTTGTAGGTCTTGGATCCTTGCCTTAATCCCTTCACCCGAAGAGCTATGTGAGTGGTATTTTTAATAAAGCTATGTTATAAAGTTTTGATAAAGCTTTGCTTCATTTTGGAAAAGTATTTGTTCAAGTATGAATGATTATCCCTAGTTTTGTATCAAGTATTATCTTGTTTTGATACCATTCTTGGAAAGTCCTTTTATGCTAGGGGACTATAAGCCCATGTAGCACCATGTTTGAGAGATCTTTGTCATCGACGGTCTTGTACGGATGGCCCCACCGACGGCCTTGTGCGGGTGGATTTGTCTAATCGATTCTGGGTCGATTATTCCCTTGTTTTGTCTGGAATGTCATCCCCCATGTATTATATAGATATTATTAAACATCCCAAGAAGATTTGAAAGATTTGATTGATGAACTCGATTCATCCCATGTTTTGTTACAAGTTATGATATGTATTGTTTTGATAAAGATCTCGGATATCATTCATTCAAACCTTTATTAATTATATCATTCACTGAGTATCCAAGCTCACCCTCCCCTTTATATATATGTAGGTGGCGAGCAAGAAGACGGTGACGCCTAAGATGTTATGTGAAAGATGTTTTGATTCATATTTTGTATCATATTGAAGATTATGTTTCTTAGTTTTAATTCACTTCTTTTGTATATGTCGACTTGAGAAGCCTTTTGATCAAGATGTAATATGTACTTTATTTTATTTGTATCCAAGTTGTAAACCATATTAAAATGTATGTCATTTCATTTGATCTATGCACAGCTCTTATGGACTACCTAGATTTAAATTTATTGCTTCCGCACATGAAAGCCCCATATGTATACTTTGATTATGTGTGAATCTTTGTAAGTTGGCCTTTGGTAATCTCGGATTACTGGCCATCACGGCACCATTCTACTAAGGGCGGAATGGGGTCGTGACATATACGACCTCTCAGTCCTCGTTCTCTCAGACCTGGAGTAACGAGTCCTGGAAGTCCTTGATTGCGTATCGCCTGTTCTAAGGCTCTTGCCTCTTGCTTTCTGCTTGTGATGGTGTGACCTGCCTGTCACGATCTTCTGAGTGGCGAGAAGGCATGTTGCCTTTGCGCCTCTCTTCTGTCGCCACCCCTTTTCCTTTTATCTAGCGTTTCATTGACTGCATGTTTGCCGCCATCCTCCTTATTAACTCGTCTTGTTCCCTAACCCGATCCTCCAGAACCTGGGGGTCCAACCTCCACCTCTTTATTAACCCGTCTTCCCCCTTGCATCCCTCCGGGGGTTCTATCGCTGGGGTTCTAGATCCGCCATAAGTGGGATAGAAGGTAAACCTTCGCGCCTTCCATCCCCCTCCGGGGTTTGTCCGTCGATAGCAGACTGCGGCAAATCTTCATTGTGCGCCATTGGTTTTATCTAGAGAGAAAAACTCGATCAAAAGGTTTTGTTCTTTCTGTAATTCCCACAGACGGCGCCAATTGTACGAGCACGAAATAATATTCTCGTATAATCCTGTTGATCAAGTCTGCGCTCCTACAAACGTCATCACTTTACTCCCTGAAAACACAAACGTGAGCTAGCCGGCGGGTGTGTGCCGTATACCTTTCCGATGCCTAAGTCAGCAAAATAGACAAATAAACAAAAACTCTATGTATTCGGGAATCCAAGTTGCAATACCTCTGCAAAGGTTATGTTATGAGCTTTTGTAGGTTTTACCTGTCACAATCCTAGTAGGACTCTTATTCTGCAATGCAGAGTCCTCCTAGGAATCACATTTGTAAAGGATGATGCTTATCCCTTAATACCCTTATCACTGTTTTAACCAAGTGAAATGGTTTTACCTCGGTAGTATGACAAAAAGACCGAGGTAACACATTTAAGAGGTTAGCTCGGTATGACAAATGACCGAGCTAAAGTTGCTATGCTAAGTGGTAGATTCGACCAAGCTTTACCTAGCTCGGCTCTTCCTTTCAGCTTCCTACACCTTGGTTCGACATACTCCAGCTGGGCTCTGGGTTATTTAAGACTGAGCTAACTAAGCCCAATGGTGAAGCCTACTTTACTTAGCCCACAACTCAGCCCACCTTTACTTAGTCCTAGCTCAGTCCAGATTTATGCTTTTTACCCTCTCACCATGGATTTGGATTACTTAGAGGCCATGACAAATAGGATAAATTATAAATTAGTAGGATAGTAAAAAAATATTTAGATTTTCATAATGTATACATTTCTGGTTTGAATGGTGCAAGTTTTTATTGTGTTTGGTACAAATTTTTTATGTGTGTCAGAAACAAAAAAAAATTCATCTATAATGTAATTATTATTTTTTACTTAATCACTGATTTGTAATTTTCCCCTAAAAATACATGATAAATTCAATATGAAACTAACCCATTAATCTCATTATGGGTTTGTCTGCGAATAATTTTTCTAGTTTGATTTTTTTGTTTTTTAAGTAATTTAGCCTGGTTAAATTAGTTTCGTTAAAAAAAAAAAAAAATTGACTTTTTTTTGATATTTTTGTTTTTGTAAAAAAAAAAAATAATGATTTAAATATAATATAATATTTTATTAATTTATTTAATTAATTTTTTTTTATATATTTTTTAATCTCGACTCACTTGTGAAACGATAACCATATATAAAAAATGAGTTAGTTTGTTGGTTAAAGAGTCTTCGCATACTACTACAAGATCACAGATACAATTTTTCTACCTACGTGAATCTTTTCCATTTTATTCATTTGTGGTCTTTCTTTTGTTTTCGTACATTCGTTGAAATTGTTAAATGTTTGTCACCATGTGTTTATATTTTTTCTTTTATAATTAAATATTTAATTTGATATAATTTTTATAATATATGTAATTTATAGGATTGATCAAAAGAAAAGGAAATTACATACAACAAACACTGAAAGTATCAAATTCTCTTAAAAAAAATTAAGAATTCTAATTGCTTTTGTTTACAGATTTGGGTCCTAACATGCAATTGACAAAATAAAAAACCTCACAAGTGATCATGGTGAACATCACAAGGATATATGTCAGATTCATGGGCAATGTGTTGATTTTTGCTTGTGTAAAAAATCACACATGTGGTTCAAAAGTCAAAGGGCCAAACATCATCAACCTTTTAAGGGGTTAACAATGAAAATGAATTATCAATACTTTCTTCTTAACAGCTCATATGATAAATGTTGCATGGAAATGAAGTCATAACCTACAAAGGTCAAATGGCCAACCCCTAATTTCAGTAAGTTCCTTCTTATTCCAACAATTTTAATTTTATTTTGAGAAGTACTTATGCATTATTAATTTTATTTTATCATTTTATTTTACGTTTCAAGTGTCTTGATGCAATAAAAGTAATGTATTTGTGTAAAATTTATCATATTTAAAGACTTACCATGCTACATAAGAATCACCGTGACAGCTATTTTCTACTTTTTAATTTTGATTTATGATGACTTATTCAGCCCTCATTTGGTAATGGGTTAAAATGAGTTTGGTGGCTTTTTTATTTTTAAAAAGATAAAGTAAATTAAAAAGTCAATAAGATAAAATGTCATATCTAAATCATAACCATTTCACTTTTTTTTTTTTTTAAGTCAAAAAAGCCAATCCAAACAAACTTTTTTAACCTTACGTTAAAATAGTCAAAAAACTAAAAAGCCAATACACTTTCCAAACGAAACCTCAATAATGTTGCAGCTACCATATTTTTCACCACATAAATTATAATCTCTCATAAAGACATGTTTCATATCATGATGTGGGAATTGATATGTGTTGGCTCTATATTTTATTTAATTTTTTTTTTTTTTGGAGGAGTGAAGTATAAGATATATATAACTTACTCTTAAAATGATGAAAGGGAGCCACTAAACAATGAGAACATGTGAGCTTATAACAATTGAGTGATGGTTCAAATAAAAACCATCATGAAGCTTATATATCTTTAATCTTTGCTTTGGACTCTCAACTTAACGTCCACTTATAACTCTTACTCGTCGTGTTTTTGAAGAATTATTTAATATTAAAATTTGTATAAAAATAATTTAGAAACAATGAAAAATTAGAAAAACAAATGAAATCATTGAAAATGTTTTGAAATAAATGATGTCTGGTTTCTTTTTCTTTTTTTTTTTCATATACATGAATCATGATCACTTGTTAGCAATTTACCTTTGTAGATAAGCAAAAGGGTAATGTAATATAATTGTTATAGAAATCATTGAAAATATTTTGAAATAAATGACGTCTTGTCTTTTTTTTTTTTTTTTTCATATAGATGATCCCTTGTTAGCAATTTACCTGTGTATATCACCGAAAGGGTAATGTAATATAATCGTTAGAAAGGGGATTTAACAGTAATTGTGTAAAGGTGTAAAATCCAATGTGTTGACCATGTGTTGAGTGCCAGCTATAAACTCTCTGTTGGATTGGGAACCCCTTCAAATTATTCCTGTGGACCACTAAATTATTCCTTTGGAGCAGTTATTCGGTAGTCTTGTAATATTGTTTTACATTATTTATTATTTGATGGGTGTTAAATTCTCTCTCAAAACATAGTACAAGTAGAATGGTATTATTATCATCCTATTTAATATTTTAGATTTTTTATATTTTTAGATTCTTATAAATTTTGAAAATTTTTAAATTTTTTTCTCTCTTTAAATAATATCAAAATTATTATTGTGAAAACATTCTACGCATTCAATTGAATGCATATCCCTACATTCTAAAAAAACATCTTCTCCAAAAACTCTAACAAAACTCATGAAGAAGAAGAAGAGTCAAATGTGATTACTGTCTCTGCTCTCTCTCTTTCTCTCTCTGCCGCCTCATTCTTTTCTTCCGTGATTAATGTTCGGTTACCGGTTTCCGAACAAATTATAAATGTTGGTTACTGGGTCTTGAACAAATAAACAATGTTCGGGCCCGTGTTTCTAAATCTCTATCACATGTTCAGGAGTTCAGTTTCGAAAAAATGACAAATAGACTTTATTATTTTTGTCATTTTTTATAAGAAACTTATCCTTATAAGGTCAATCTCCTCTGAGTTAAGAACACTATAAAAGTTATGAATTTCCTCTAAGCTTTTATTGTTGTACTCTTCTCGTCTTATAGAGTTGTGGTTGTCAAAAAAACTTTCACTCATTATCATTGCTGGAGAAGTTTAGGTAATCAAATGGTTACTACCGTTATTGCCGGAATATTCCCGTCAAAGAGTTTTCAAGATTTTGAGGGTGGGTAAGTTTTAAATGTGAGATTTGGGAAAGATGGATGGGTGATGATGAAAGTGGGTGCTTCCATAAATCCTAATTCATGATGTAGTTATGTGTGAATTTAATTGTGAGATGGAGTGTTTCAAAATTAATGATATCTTTTTTAGTAACTTTATTTGAGATTATTATTGTAATAAAAAAAAAAGGTTAAAAATTAAAGATTCAAAATAATACATGAAATGCTAATAACAGCACTCTAAAAGTATTATATTTTACTATTTTAACCAACAATTTTTAAGTTAAAATACCAAAATGAATTTACCTAAATAAATTTACCTCCAGCGGACCACTAAATATATTTTTTTTGTAATCCAAAAATCTGCACATGCATACATGTAATGAAGTACATTTTATAAAATTGCATCCCAAGGAGCGATATTCACTGCAAGAAAAGTGGATTTATGAGACGAAACTATTTACGACGGTACACTTATCGTCTCAAAAAGTTACTTTTTACAATGGCAGAAAATGCCGTCTAAAAAAAGTAGAGTATTTGCGATAGCACCATTTGCCGTCTAAAAAAAGCAGAGCATTTGCGACGACATTATATGCCGTCTCAAAAAATGAGAGTATTTGCAACGACAGAAAATACCCTCGCAAATACTCTCATTTTTTGAGACGGTAAATAGTGCCGTCGCAAATGCTCTTCTTTTTTGAGACGGCAAATGGTGCCGTCGCAAATACTCTGCTTTTTTGAGACGGCATTTTCTGCCGTCGCAAAAAGTAACTTTCGTGTTTTTTTTTTTAATGAATATTTTTAAAATTTTAAATATTTTTTTAAGATGCACCTTACTTAGATGTATCTAAAACATAAAAAAATTATGAAAAAATATTTTTAAAAATTAATAAATACATAAAAATACAAAAAAAAAATGTATTGAATTATTGTATTTTTTTTTTAATATTTTTGGTATTTAGTGAATTTTTAAAAGATTTTTTTTTACAAATTTTTTTTTTTAATTTTTAGGGGTATTTATGTTAGATGTGTCTAAAAATTAAAAAATAAATACTTCAAATATTAAAAAAATTCAGTAAAAATAATATAACATAAAAAATAAGAAAGTATAATTTTCTCAAAAGAGTTTTTTGAAAACTCTAACCTAGCATAGTGATTGTGGTTTTGAGATAGCTTCATATATATATAGTCACAAAATGGTTTGAATAAATTCAACGGTATTTTTCTATCGCAAAAAAAAATTAAAAAAACAATGTATTACTCTTTTGGTATAACATTTCTCTTTTCATTTATTTTTTCATCTTCATGTCTATCTGTCTTTATCTCTTTCTCTTCTCTTTATCTCTTTTACTCATCACTCTTCTTTCTTTATCTGTTTGTTTCTTTCTCTCTCATTTTGTCTCTGTGTCTCTCGCCTATCTCTCTTCTCTCTATCTCTCTCATCTGTTTTCTCTCTCTGTCTCTCTCGCTCATCTCTCTTCTCTCTATCTCTCTCATTTCTTTTCTCTCTTTCTCTCTTATCTTTCTACCTTTCTCTATCTCTCTCGTCCATTTCTCTTCTCTCTCTATCTCGCTCATTTCTTTTCGCTCTATTTCTCTCTTTTTTTGTCTATCTCTCGCTTATCTCTTGTTTCTCTCTCTTTTTTTATCTCTATCTCTTTCTCTTTCCATCTCTTTTTTTGTCTATCTTTCTCTTTCCCTGTCTCTCTCTCACTCATTACTCTTCTCTCTCTCTCTCTCTCTGTCTACTTGTCTATTTGTCTATTTATCCCTCACTATATTCGCTTTGCTCACTCTCTTACTCCCATCTTCTCTATTTATCGAGCTCTTTCTCGATTTATCGATCCACTATAAGAAAATACACTTTTAGCAACCACTTTGCCTTTCTCTCTCTCGCTCATCACTCTATCTCGGTCTCTCTCTCTCTATCTCTCTTCTTTATCTGTCTCTCACAAAATTAAAATATTAAAAAAATTGATTTGAATTAAACTTTGAAAAGAGTTTTGAATTATGTGTTTGGTTATGAGTTTCGAAAAGTAGTGATTATATTTTGAATTGAGTTTTGAAAAATGGATATAGAATTATGATTTGAAAGCTCAAAACAAACACCATACTTAAATCAATAGGTGGAACTATGACCACTACCACTACCACTCTCTCTGTCTCTTTTTTTTTATGTCTCTCTCGTTAATCTCTTTTCACTTTCTTTCTCTGTCTTTTAGTTTATCTCTTGCTCATCTCTTGTTTCTCTCTCTTTTTCTGTCTATCTCTCTCTCTATCTCTCTCTCTCCGTCTCTCTCTCTCTCTCTCACTCATCACTCTTCTTTCTCTCTGTCTCTCTCCCCCACTATGTTTGCCTTGCTCACTCTCTCCATCATCTCTTCTTTATTTATTGAGCTCCCTTTCGATTTATCGATCCACTACAAGAAAATGCACTTTTAGCGACCACTTTGTCTCTTTATCGCTCATCACTTTGTCTCTTTCTCTGTCTCTTTATCTCTTTCCTCTATTCGTCTCTCACTCATCTCTCTCTCACCATCCATTTTCTCTACCACATATACCACTACTGCAAATGCCATTCAACTACCACCATTATTCTCTTTCTCTCTTTCACTCATCACTCTTCTTTCTCTGTCTGTTTGTCTATCTGTCTGTTTGTGTATCTGTCTGCGTGTCTTTCGTTCATCTTTTTTCTCTCTATCCCTCGCATTTGTCTTCTCTCTCTATCTTTCTCGCTCATCTCTCTTCTCTCTATCTCTCTCATCTCTTTTCTCTCTCTCTCTCTGTCTCTCTCGCTCATCTCTCTTTTTTCTCTCTCTCTGTCTCTCTCTGTCGCTCATCTTTCTTCTCTCTATCTCTCTATTTTTCTATTCTCTCTCTCATTCATCTTTTTTTGCTTTCTTTCTCTCTCTTTTTGTATCACTCATCTCTTGCTTCTCTCTCTTTTTCTATCTCTCTCCCTCTATCCCTTTCTCTCTTTGTTTGCTTGTTTCTCTCTCTCTCTCTCTTTCCATCTTTTTCTCTCACTCATCACTCTTAATAGAAAATATTTTTCATTAAAATATTATCCTTACTTCTACCAAATAAAAAAAAAATAATTTTTCATTTATATTGAAAATTATTATTATTATTTTTTTCATTTATGATGAAAATGAAAATTATTATTATTATTATTTTTTATTTAAATATTCATTTATATTGAAAATTATTATTATTATTATTAGATATCTCTCTGATCTGATCTGTCTCCCTCACTCTTTCATCTCATTAGTCTCACTCTCTGGTTTTGCATCTCTGCACCGATCGACTCACAGGTAAGCCTCTCTCTCTGCCTCTCTCTCTCTCTCTCTCCCCCTGATCTGTCATCTCTGCACCGATCGAACATATCTGTTCTGTTTGTTTGTTTTGGACCAACAGATCTGTTCTGTTTGTTTTGGAATCTGTGTGTTTGTTTTGGACCAACTTCTCTTTTACTACAATTTTAGGCTGATTCAGTATCATCAACACGAAAATCGACTGCTCAACGTCCACAGAATGAGGAGGTATCTTCTTCACAACTTTCTCTACTACTTTTTTTGGGGGGGGTCTCATTTCAGTGCTAGCTGTTACATTCATGGTTGTTAGAATCATCCGATTTGATTCATATAATTTGATACGAGTTTCAACAAAATACGGTTTGAATTGTTCTCTTGAATTGAAACATGAGTGAATCGTAGGATTCAATTCTATTTCTATTTTTTGTTTACGTAATGCATAAAATAAGGTCGTTTTCCATCAAACTATGGAGATATATAGAAGAGATTAATTAGTTATATTGATATATGTGATTTTATATATATACATACATAATTTAGTCATATTGATAATTTATTTTATTTTAAACATTATATATATTTTTAAATGTATATAAATATATAGAGTTATATTTAGTAATTATAGTTCGAAAAAATTGGCTTGACTTTGAAACTATAAATTGTAATTATATTTAGTAATTATAGTTTCAAGATTTAAGGTTCTAATAAATTGTAAGAAAAGGGTAGTAGGTATGTAGATCAAATATGACTGAAATTGGCTTGACTTTGAAACTATCAGGTTACTGGATTTCAGAGAAAACATAGCTGGAATTCTTTGACAGTAGCTCTTCTTTTGGTTTGTAGAATTGAAGTAGATGACAACTGGTATGGGAATGGATTAAGAAACATTTTGTCTCTATTTATGCAGAGACTGTTTTTTGATTGTGGTCAGTTCGTAAATTGGGGTGTCAGACCTCCCTAAACCCTTTAATCTTGTGATATAGGCTTATGTATCTAGAAATTGGGTATGGATACGTGGAGTTGTGGACACTCCCTGAACATTAAAATATATTGTCTATTGTATGATATTATGACATAAGATGATGTTATTATTTGGAAATATAGTTGAAATAAAATGTGATTTACGGGAAAAGGAGATACCTATCCCCCATTCATGTGAGAGGCTAAAATTTTTTCTTTACTATCAAATGTGAGCTTCTGTTTTGAACATTGTTAATTATTAGAGGATCCAAGTATCTAAATTTGAGTACAAAGGTTGGACGCATTTACCATGCAACGGTGTTGGACCTTAATGGATTCTTCATAATTATTGGACCTATTATACTCTTCCAAAGACTATTATATTTGTTTATCCATTCAATAGCTGTGGCACCACCCAACCTGTTACAAAATTATAAAAATCATCTTTTTCCTAGTGCTTAGCATGAAAATTAATGGTATAACTTTCTTAATAAGGGATTGAAGTAGTACCTGATTGCTCAGTTTTTACTAACTACTTTGCTCACAAATCAAAAGCAACTTGGACTTGCAATTTCTTATAATAGTTTCATATATTGTACTATGAAAGCAAACTTCATGGTCTACCATGCTAATTTCTTGGTACATCATTCATTTTCTTAAAATCAAACCTCAAGATTATCACCAGGTTCAATTAAAGCCTTCAGGACGCAGTTCTCACCATAGAAATTTGGGGCTTTACAGCAAAAATATTTTACTCATCTAAACTTTTCATTTTTGTTAAAATGATGTGGACTTTTAACCAAGTCTTCCTCTTGGGTAGATTCAGCACTTGGATTGCACGGCTCAAACCCCCTCATACACAAACGGAAAAAGTCCTAACAAAATCAACAACAAAACCAAATTTCTTCATCCAAGATTTCACCAGTAACTATGAACATTATAATAAACTCCCACTACAGGGGCATGTCAAAACAAACACTAACTGCAGATGGGCAATCAAATGGATTCCTAATGTAGACAGTGATGAGCTGGGTACCTCAGGAACTTCATCATGAGGGCAGTGACCCGTAGGCCTGATCTCATAATATGGAGCTTCTGGCAGCTGTCTTTTCACCTGAAGACCCCACACAGGCTTCACCCAGGGGTCTTCTTTTCCATATATGAGACAGATTGGTACATCGTTCGCTTGACACCTGTGAATAGAAATGAACTGGTAGTCCATAATTTAGAGCAAGAAAAGGGAAATTTTACATGAATTACCTGCAGGAGTTTAAACTTTAACAATACGTACCTAGATAAAGCCTCCCAAAAGGATAGTTGTGCCCGAGGAGCACACATAATTGAGACAAAGGATGCAGCAGCTGCTGGGTGTTGTGCTGTCTTAAGGATACGGGAAAACACTTTATCAACCTCTGTTGAGTGATCTGCATAAACTTGCTTAAGTACCTCTGCAATGCTTCCAGGATCACTTATTTTCTGCCAACTACAATCACATAAATAAAGCACTTGCTTAGTTAACTGCAACAATCGGACTTCTTGTTTTTTTTTTTCGAACTATAATTACTAAATGAACATGGTATCATGCCCTTCTCTACAATTTCAAGTCATTTAGGCCCCTGCTAGCTAGATCTTTATTTTGTAATAATTTCATTTTATGTATGAAATGATTAATTTGATTACTTTGTTAATTGAGTGAGTTTGATCCATAAACCCTCTTTTTTGCAAAATGATGACACTGTTTGATATATCTTGTTAGTTTTTTAAACCCTCTCCCCATCTGCGTGACATTCATTTCATGTGTAATTTCTGGCATTTCACAATTCCATGTTGCTTGCATACGTTTCTTATATAAGCATAGTTGATGTTGAAATCAAAATAAACATGTTTACATGGGATGTGTCCTAACAGATTCATTTTGGGCGAAATTAAAGATGGCTGCAGAAAAGAAGGTAAGAATGCTTGTGGTGGTCATACTTTATGAACATAATAAATGTACTCACAGCACAATAATTAATTTTAATGTGTGATTACTGTGTGCATGGAAATTATAAATAGCAATCTTTTTTTTTTGGCTTTGAAGTTAACTCTCCTTGATGTCACATTACAACCAGAAGAGTTGGAAGTAATGAACAATGTCTTGCATGTAAAGTAAGTCCGAGTCCTCATAGTTTGTTTAGTGTCAGTATCAGTATCAGTACATTAGCTACAAGGCGCTTAATTCATATTTATTTTGCATTTCACAGGTATAAGGAAGCAAGGAGGAGGAGAAACTGCGTAGTCAGCGGGAGGATTTCAGTGACATGATTGCCGAGGTGTGCATCTCTCACAATCTTTCTGATTTTGTACTTGTTTTAATTAGTATTTATGGACACTTTTGTTCTGATGAGATGGAATTTTTCAGAATGAGAAAAAGTGGAAACAGAAAATGTAGGAAATGGATGGAAAATCGAAGAAAAAGGATTTCAAGTTATAGGACGTGCTGCTGGTTTTGTGATCGGAATCTTAGAATGCCAGATCCATTATGTTTTTCTTAGGCACCTCTAAATTTTTATCATTCGGAATCATAATTGTTGTGTGTCCATTGCCAAAAATGTAGTCCCATTCCATGGCACCAAACACAGCCTTTGTGTTATGGGTTTGGTTAATGAGAAATTTGTTGGTGATTTTATATGTTGCTACTTTCTATTTCCCCATTGCTTAGGATGGAAAATATGTTATATATCAAACTTGCTTGATGGATTTCATGTTTCTCGTGTGAATGCATGCTTTTCCTCGAGGCTAGATAACCTGAATCATAGTTGAGACCAACAATTCTGAATGAAAATATTTTTAGAAATGCAGGAAAACAATTGTATACACAACTCATAATTTTTAGAAATGCAAAAAAACAATTCTGAATGAAAATAATTTTTTTAGTTATTTTTCATTTAATACAAGTCATTTTCATATTTTTAATAAATTTTATTTATTTATTTATTCTGAGACGGCAGCACACACACTGTCTCAAAAAGAAAAATAGAACCAGGGTTTTTTGCGACGGCAGTAATATTGTCGCAAAAGATAGGGCATTTGTTGAAAATGCAGTTTTTTAGCGACGGTGTCATTTGCCGTCGCCAATAGTACTTTAGCGACGCCATCAAGTGCTGTCTCAAATAATCCTTTAGCGACGGTATTTGTGTTGTCGCAAATAACCTTTTTAGCGACGGCAACACAGTGCCGTCTAAAAAAAACTTAGATTTTCATGCGTTAATAGCGATTGCATTTTTCAGTCGCAAAAAGGCATTTTTGTCGTTGCCTTTTTTTTGCGACGGCGTTATACCGTCGCTAAAATCCTTTTGCAACTCTCTTTGTTGTGACCCCCCACTTGCCGTCGCAAAAGGCCAGTTACCGTCGCAAAAAACCTTTTGAGACGGCGTTTTGAGTATTTGCGACGGCATTTTACCGTCGTAAAAAAGCAATTTTTTTTTTGTAGTGATTGGTCTCTCCATGTCTCAAAAAGAAAAATAGAACCAGGGTTTTTTGCGACGGCAGTAATATTGTCGCAAAAGATAGGGCATTTGTTGAAAATGAAGTTTTTTAGCGACGGTGTCATTTGCCGTCGCCAATAGTACTTTAGCGACGGCATCAAGTGCTGTCTCAAATAATCCTTTAGCGACGGTATTTGTGTCGTCGCAAATAACCTTTTTAGCGACGGCAACACAGTGCCGTCTAAAAAAAACTTAGATTTTCATGCGTTAATGGCGACTGCATTTTTCAGTCGCAAAAAGGCATTTTTGTCGTCGCCTTTTTTTTGCGACAGCGTTATACCGTCGCTAAAATCCTTTTGCAACTCTCTTTGTTGTGACCCCCCACTTGCCGTCGCAAAAGGCCAGTTACCGTCGCAAAAAACCTTTTGAGACGGCGTTTTGAGTATTTGCGACAGCATTTTACCGTCGTAAAAAAGCAATTTTTTTTGTAGTGATTGGTCTCTCCATTTCTACGTTTCCCAAAAATTTATTATTCAAATCATACCTATATATATATAACAATAATGATAGGGAGTTTTAATTTTAAAATTTTAAAGAAAACTCTACTTATATGGCAAGCCCAAAAAAAAAAAAATATATATATATATATATAGCATAAGCACACATATCACATCACAAATGAATCCCACCATTTACAGCTCCTCTAGAACTCCAAAATTAGAATTCTCAATCTTTATTCTATATTTATATAGGACAAAATTTACTTTATTCATTGTACTTTTATCTATGTACACATTATCCTTTCTTATTTGGAAATAATTACTGAACCTCTTTATAATTTGTGAATTGAAATACACTATTAAACATTTCAATAAGTGTAAAGCATGTGATAAACATAAGAGAATTATATGTTTATTTTCAAATTTTAAAGGGTAAATTGTACATGGAATGAAGCATATGCGGTTAAGTGCATTTTGCCTTCTAAATAAACAATAAAAATATTGGTAATTCACACATTCAGGTTACTTATATATATGACTAGTATTTTATGTTTTTATTAAATCATTAATTAGTCTAATTGTGCACTTCAATCCACAAATCACAAAGAGATTATGTGCTTATTTTTAAATGAGATGGGGATAATCTGCACATGGACTAAACCACATGAGTAAATTGAAATTTGCCAAAAAAATAAAAATAAAAAATAATAATAGAAAGAGAAAATTACAAATATGTGAGATAGTTAAAAATAATTGTATTACAAATATGCATATTTTGTAGTGCAATTTTGACACAAAAAGAGTTGCATTAAGCACATGATTGAATTTGCACTACACACAAAAGAGTTATACCATCATAAAAATGTAGGTACCGTATGGTAGAGTTTTCTAAATATGATTTGAGAATAAGAGTTGTATTTTGAGTTTGTGAGTTTTGGAATTATGATTTAAGTGTGAAAAAATTGTTTAGTGAATGAGTTTTGAAATGAGTTTTGAACTGATTGGGAAATTTTTGATGTGACATATGATATTTGATACAAAAACTTACAACTCATAATCAAACACACAACTCAAAATTTTATTCAAAACTCATAAAAAAAAATTAAAAATTCCGAATCTTTTTTATTTAAAATAAAAAAAATAGCAGGTGACAATTGTAAAAAAAAAAAAAAAAATACACTCTTCTGGTCAACTGGCCAGACGTCGGGAGGACGACCGGTTAGTACAAATTTTCTCGCCTTGGATAGAATTTTCAAAAGTGAGTGCAAAATTAAGTTTTGAAAATTATAGACAAATATCACGTGCAAATCAAATGGTGAAACTAAAGCCCCAAAATTCTACCAAATAGAGCAGTGATCTTTTTGTCACTGTTCCACCAAAATGCCATTTTCCCAACTAATCTTTTAGCAAGCCCAACCCTTCCCTTGGGCGAGTCTGAGTCTCCAATTTTCTCGAGGTCTATATTTCCCCCCTCTTTTATCTTTTGTCAAAATGCACCATAAACAAAGAAAAAAGAAAAAGAAAAAGAAAAAGGAGTTGTTTATCCAAAGGCCTGTTAAAAAAAAGACAAAAAAATCCTTCTCTAAAGATTCAGAAAATAAAACTCTCATTGTATATAGGCCCTCAATAATAAAGGCTAAATGAAATTCAGTAAATGTTGACTTAATTTACAAGAATAGATATGCAAAGAAGGTGAAACATAAATTTTAAAAAAAAAAAAATTACAACGCCCAAAATTTAATAAATATTATTTAAATTAAGATTTAAATATAAACAAGCCCCTTTTTAAGATTTTGCCGAAGGACCAAGAGTATTGGACCAAGCCCGCCCGGGTCTTGGCACCAAAATGTGGCTGAAATTTCTTATTGGTAATTCAACAATCAATGGAAATGCAACTTGGCACCATGGTTGCACTACTATCATCTTTGGTCACAAATGGATTTATCTTGACCCAAACGAGAGAGAAAACAGAAGCTAAAAGCACCGACCAAAGAACAACAATGGTGGGAGTCCGGCTTTGTCGACCCGTTAGACCCTTGAGGAATGGATACAAGTGAAGGATCACCCAAAAGGCAAAGAAGACCTTGCCAAGAAGAGGACCCCAAGCATCATACCCTCTGTTCAATGCATCTGAAAATCCAGCAATGACACTAACCATGTTGAGAGCAAGAAGTGATATTGGAGGGATCAAAATTGTTGTCCACTCAGCTGCGGTGAAGTTTGCATTGAGGCCGGTAACCATCTTGAAAAGACCTTGGAAAACAGCAAAGAGATGGGCTGAAACACCTCCAATCACCCAGTATTGCTCGTTGAGCCACAAATCTTCAATGCCGATACCACTCCATCTTAGTTCGAGCACGTTGGTCACGATGATGAGGATGAAGAGGCCAAGAAACCATATGCTTGCTAGGTCTGAGAGCTGCATCAAGGTAATAAGAATGATATTTGGAGTAAGTTTAATGGATAATTCATGTTTTTGGAAACAAAAATTTTACGAAAACTTTGAAAATACATATCCTTTTTCATATCATTTTCAAATTTGTGCAAAAAAAAACACAGATTTTTTAAAATTTGAAAATAGACAGTTTTTTGTCTCAAAAGTTCCAGTTAAACAAGAGAATGTCTCATACATGTTCGTATTTCAAATAGTTAGATGGATGTCCATATATATATATATATATATTTTATTTGCACAAGTTTTATCTGTTTGGTTTTCTTTGTTTTTGGATACAAAAACAATGAAAAAACTTAAAATACCTATCGTTTTTCATATCATTTTCATATTAGTGAAAAAAACAAGACAGTTTTCGAAAATTTGAAACAGTAGTGGTTTAGACCCCCACAAACTTCAACCCCCACCACCCCACACACACGTGGCGGGTGGTGATTGGAGGAGGAGAAAAAAAAAGAAAAAGAAAAAGAAAAAGAAAACTGACCAATCAAAAAAGAAAGGGGGTCAAAAGGAGGTGGGGGAAAGGGGTCCCAATCTTTATTCAATTTGAAAACATTTCAAAACCAATTTCCAAGAACTGTTTGCCAAACAAGTTTGGTTTTTTTCACAAACTAAGAGCGAAAAAATCAAAATACAACCAAAACATGCTTTTGAAATGTTTGAAAGTGCAAAGGAATAATTACCGTGGGAATGATGGATTTTCCAGTGAGAAGGCATATCGCTGGCAGAGTGCAGTAAGTGAGGAGAGGGAAAGATGTAAACGGGTAAACAATGGTGTTAATATATGCCATCCTCTGAAGCCAGTGAAGGCGGCCTCCTCCATATCCATACCAGAGAGGGCAGTGTCTACCCAAGAAAATCTCGACAGATCCAAGGGCCCATCTGAGAGCCTGGTGGAGCCGATCAGGCACGTTGATTGGTGCCAAACCTTTGAATGCAGTCCTCGATGGCACACAGTAAATAGACCTCCATCCGCGGCAGTGCATCTTGAAACCCGTCAAAATGTCCTCAGCCACTGACCCATATATCCAGCCAATCTAGGAAGACAAAATGGTACAAATACATTCAAAAAGTTTTCTGAATCATAAATGGCGAAAGTCTAAAAGACGTGAAGGTTGATGCAGTGAAACTAACAACAAAAAGATCATAACAATGAAAAATATAAGCA
This sequence comes from Camellia sinensis, assembly GCF_004153795.1. Classification (NCBI taxonomy): domain Eukaryota; kingdom Viridiplantae; phylum Streptophyta; class Magnoliopsida; order Ericales; family Theaceae; genus Camellia; species Camellia sinensis. The sequence goes on from NW_021025748.1 coordinate 1,451,184, forward strand.
AATGCTAATCAGTGGTCCCAGGGCATTGGTTTGCATCGAGATTGTGATGAAAATTGTTTACTAAATAGTGTTATGAAATCGGTGAAAAGTGCCTTGTGTTTTTCTCTTTTCTGCTGTACCTGGGACACTTGTTCACAAAAGAGAAAAAAGAAAAAAAGATCAAGGCAGTTAGGGAGTAAAACCAAAATGCCACATTGTACCAAGCCTGCAAGAAAATTGACTGGAAGAGAAATACGAAAGGTAGATGAAGATTGTAATCTGAATCCGATTTGCTGATACTGTGTTTGTATGAAGGATTTGTGGATGGAAATGAAATGGGAAGGGAAAAGTGACTGAAACAAAAAATCCCACCTAAAATCCTTTCCCTCCTCAAATCCTAAATCCAAACACAGCCTAAATGTAGGAAAGCTAGAATCTATATGACACTCTAATTCTACAACATGGATACAAAGTCCCACCTCTTTTCCCCATGCAGTCTTCACCTCATACCCACAGCTAATGACCTGAATTGCTTCCTTGATCAGTGTCGCTGGGTTGGCAGATTCAGCCACTCCTCCGTTCTCCATCAGTGTCGACTGAATAAATGCAGATGACATGCCAAAAGTCTTCTCCAAGCTCATCTTGGAGATGAGTAGTGACCTCTCAAACTCATCATAAGCTGCAAAAGACAGCCGAAAGTATGTCATGTTATGGGAAAAATGTTGCTGAGTACTCGCCAAGTGTCTTAAGACTTACTGTTGATATCCTTGAGGTTATAAATGGCTGCATTTAGATCATCCCTTTTCGAATCTTGATAAACCTCTGAGAGATCTTTGGTGGGTTTCTTGGGCCGGCAACAACAACAGCTTCCGGACAATGAGCAAGATGAAGAAGACTTGGGTAAGCCGGGCAAAAAAGGAGGTGCATAGCCATAAAGTGCTTGCCTATTGAAAACACAACCTGTCCCCACATGAAGTGGTCCTTGAATGCCATCCAATCCTTTCATGTTAACCTGAAACCAAAAACAAAGAATTCTTGAATTCCACAACAACTCATGATCTTTATAATGTCTTAATGTGTAACTTTCGTTGTCACATCAACCACAGAGAAACACAATAGCATCTGTTTTTAAAGAATGATACTACACCCCTTAATTTTGCCCTCTCAATTCCACCCCAATGACATGCCGTGTCCTATGGGAAACGGTTTCACACTTCTGTCTCTCTCTTTCATTTTAGCCTCCTTAATTTCACATCGTTAATGTTGTGTTCAGTTGGAAAATTTAGAGAGGGATTTGAAAAATGAAAGGGAAAAGGTGTGTAAATCTAGGTGAAATATAAGTATATTTTATTCACATTTCAAATATGTTTATATTTTCACACACATTTTCTCTTTTCCTTTTCAAATTTCTTCTCAAATCCTCCAATCAAACACAACGTAAGGGTGAAATTGGGAGAGCAAAATTAGAGATTTGATAGTGGGATTAACGATTGCATTTTCAACAATTTTTTTGTTGACTTTTTTCGATCTTTTTTTTTTAATTTTTTTAAATTTTAAAAGAAAATTTTTACTTTTAAGTCCTACTAGACTAGACTAGAAGAACTGAAAATTAAAATATATATATATATATATATCTCCTTTTAAAAAGTTTATTAAAGACGACGACAACAATAACAACAACAACAAAAAAAAAAAAAAAAAAAAAAAGCGCTAAAAAATGGACTTATTTTGGCTTTTTGTTGTCTATAGTGATTTTTTTTTTTTTTTTTATAGATTTTTTCAAAAGCAAATTGCATTTTAGATTCTTTTAGACTAGACAAACTTAAAAAATTGAATTTTTGGACAAATAAAAGAAAAAGAAAAAGAAATCACCAAATATAAAGAAGTTTGAAAAAAAGAAAATAAGTTGGACCCTCTCAATGAGACACCCCTTTTGACCCTCTCTCTCTTTGATTTGCCAGTTTTTCTTTTTTCTTTTTCCTTTTTTCCTTCTCCTCCAGTCACCACCCGCCACGTGTGTGTGGGGTAGTGGGGGTGGTGATTGGAGAGAGTCTCAATCACTTCTCTTGAAAAAAATGTGACTTTTTACACTGTAGCCAAACAAAGATAGTCGCATCATTATTTTACCAACACTAAAACATTCACTACAAAAAATTAAAGTTTTAGAGATTAAAACAAAATTATTTTTTAGGGACCAAATATTTTTATTGCAAAAAGTGTCGTCATTAGATTTTTAGCAACGAAAATTGGACATTAGTTATGAATTATTATCATTTTGAGACCAAATTTTTTGTTTAAAAAAATAAACTATTTTTAGACCAAATTATTTTGTCCCTAAAAGTGTATTTATTAGTAATATTTTCAAAATTTTGTCGCTAAAAGCTTTGTTTTTGACTTTTCGGAGCGACCTCTTAGTAACTATTTTTACGATGATAGAAATTGGTCCTTAAATATTTTTTGCAACAAAATTTTCACTATTAGAAATCAAAAAATTTGATTTTTAAAATTCTTATATGTTGTAGTGATTTTTAATGGCCAAAATTTGTGAAATATTGACCACTAAATGAATAATAGCTTACAACAGTTTTAGGCCTATTTTGAGAACTTGGCTAAGCCACTTTTTGACTTTTGACCTATTTTTGGTCATATCATCTCTTTACTTTTTTACACATTTTTTCAAAAAAAATTAAAAAAAACTAAAAAGTCAACTTTTAACCTATTTCCCAAAACAAACCTAATTTCAGATGCAGTATTTTTATGCAACATTGTTGTGTTGGTTTGTGTATTTTTTTACTGAAATCCTTGGTGCCTCAAATTGAGCTCTCTCGAATGGCTTGAATTTGTGTTTACCGGTCGACTGGTCTGACGACCACCCGGATGGCCGGGTGAAACACTTGTCTACCGCGGTTGTCACTTTGTCGACCGCAGCTATCAGCAATTTTGTCGAATGACCGGCCAGACGATCGGCAAAATGAAATTTAAGCCATTCGAGGCAAGCTCAAATTCGAGATACGTAGTATTGCTCATTTTTTTATCATCTGCTATAAGGTGCTATAAGCTGTAACATTATCATTATTGAGATTTACAAAACTACTATGCCATCTTAAACTTACATAAAAGAAGACTGTATTGCGACTTGTGTATCTGTCATAGCAATCGATAGCATCAAACCTCTGAGGGAACTGCACATAGCATACGTTTTGACCAACTTGTGGATCCAAAAAGAAACACATTGCCTCCCGAATTGCCTTGCTATTGTTGACATAGTGATCGCAATCAAGGGTGACGATGTAAGGTGCATTTGTTAGAATTGCAGACACCCTTACCTGTAAGACACCAATTATCATCGAGTATTAATGAGATGAAGCACTTAGAAATTTTGTATGAAAAGAAAAAAAAGAGACTTCTCTTGAATAATTTATGAAGATATATACCAAAGCATTTTCGGCACCAGCTTTTTTGTGAGGGTTGTAGCCAGGTCTCTTCTCTCTTGAGACATAAACCAGTCGAGGAACTTCATTTCCTTCTACGTCATGGGCACCGCTGTGTCCAAGAAAAACCTGGAAGATGAAAAACAAGTTATATGTTTGAAATTCAAAATATTAACTTTATGGATTACTTAGTAGGAAGATCGGTACTAAGAATGTAAAGTAAATGCATCTTGACAAAGCTATTGATTCATTGAAGCAATTGATTAAAGGAAAACAAGAAACGTGATATGCCAAAATATCCAAATATATATATGTGAATTTATTCATATTTACACTAAGCACTTCCATATATATTCAAAATCTAGATACACTTTGGAATAAAAATCTTCCCGAAGTTGTACAAAAAGCTGAAGAAGCCTACATGGAATTAACTATTATTAGTCAAGTTTAATAAAATTTCAAACTCACTAAATGCATAAACTAAAACATAATAATTGACCAACTGATTTAACCTGAATCATGCCAGGGTGGTGTGCTGTGTCATTTCCTGGCCAAGGTGCTCCATCTTGCATGGTCCAGCCCTCTTCTGGTGTCCTCTGAGCCTTGGCTACAAAAGCATTTATCCGCACTTTGTATTCTTCATAATCCCTCTGCAATAATAAATAAAGCCAATGGCGAAATTTATGATTTTAGATAATTAATAGTATATAAATACTTGACACCATAAGTTTAGATTAATGATTTATCCACACAATTTGTTCCGTTCGAATGCACACAATTAAGACTCTTACTGGTTCTCAATTGTGTGCATTCAAGCTGAGCAAATTGTGTGTGGATGTAGCGGTGTTAATAAGTTTAACATGTTGTAGCATCCAAATGATTAGATATTAAATGGATATGATTTGGATGCTTACTTTCATTGCTCTACGTTCCTTCACAAAAGAGGCTTGCACTTTATCTTTCAAGTAATCAAACTTTTGTGAAAAGTAAAACTCGGGTGCACGTGGTTCAATTGAAAATTTCTTGCAAAATGGGACCCACTTCCTTGCAAATTCAGCGGTTTCAGCAAGAGACTCATATGTAAGCATGGATGCACCATCATCAGATACATAGCACGAGACTTTGTCAACAGGGTAGTCCACGGCAAGGATTGAAAGAACAGTATTTGCCGTTATCAAAGGTGGTTCTTTCATTGGATCTATTGTAGTGACAAAGAAATCCACAGCAGCCAGCTCTGAGGGTTCACCTTTTCTTTCAAATCTGGATTGAAAGTGAGAAAATCATCATATGTTCACAGTACCAAGGTCCTAATGTTGAGATTTATGGTTGAGTTTTCAATTAGATTATTAGAGCCACAAAAAAAATAGAAAAATAAAACCAACCGGTGAAGAAATATTCTAATTGGAACAAATTATTTTATGTGAAAAGCATAAGTAAAAGTTGCAACCAGTGCACAAGGCTCCCGCTTTATAGGTTACTTACCTTGCTGAGGCGAATGAGCACGTGCAATCGCCCTAGGAGGTTGTGTTCAACTTATAAGCCAAAAGATAAATTTACATATAGAGCTAAAACTTAAGTGGGGTTTGGCAAACGTTTTTTTAATTAGCATCTAAAATAACTCATGCCCTATGGTAATTACTAATTTGTTTTTTTTTTTTTTTGGGGTGTTCTTTTCAAATTTATTTTTTGGTGAGAAATCACCATATTACCCTTATAATATTGTGGAGCCCTTACAGAGATACGTGGAATTATTTTAAGTATCGAGAGTAAAATATTCTTTTTCACAAGCAGCCTTATTTGCTTTTGGCTTTTTATCCCCAAAACAGCTTATTTACGAGATCCCAAACAGAGCTTTAGATACAAAGAAATCAATTATTTTCAGAGAGCTAGATCTTTTACCGTTAACCCTATCTTTGAAGTTTGGCAGCTGTAAATGTATACCTTTCAGATAGCCAGTCAATGTATGTTTCCCTATTAACGGGACACCACTTAGGGAATTGATCTAACACCCAGGTAATGGCAAACCAGACCTCACAAATGACAGCAGTGAGCCACAAACCAAATGCATTATCAACGGGATGTGTTAATCTGTATTCGAAGAAAAGGACCAGAATAATCGACCGCATAATGATCACAGCTCTGTATGACGAGAGTTGGCCCTTTGAGATTGGAATTGCTTTCGAAAGTGTCTGTGCCGCATCTCCTGACCTGCACAAGCAATCATTACATCTCAATAAGACATGTATATTACTAAAATCAAATCAAGTTGATTCCATAAATTTGGAGCATATTGTACAAACAATTTCTCTAATGGGTAAAGGACAGGACTTCATTCTATTTGGAATTTTAATGGAATGGTGGTATTCGACGATTTTTTTCCCCTTTCAGCTAAAATGTAAGCTAATAACACGTTAAAAACAATAACCATCCAAGCAAATACCTATCTCACTAACCTCCAACATCATAAACAGCTTGATGTAATGCATGAAATACAAAAGCATGTTGGAAAAAATTTAAACCATTGCCTAAAGTAATATTTTCCATTCCTAAACCAACTTATGTTTTTTGAAAAAATAAAATAAATGGGCTTACAAAAAAATTGTTTTAAATTCAAAATGCTTTTAGCTATTTGAAATTACTCTAATTTTCCATGCACTTACTGCTGCTGCTTTTCTTCCATCTCCTCTGTAGGTGGAACTTGAGATTCTTCAACAACTTTACTAGCAGCCTTTTTCTTCTTGTTCTTCTTGTCCTTCCAACTTTCCACTCTATTCTTCCATATCGGGTTCCCAGATTCATCATGTAGTTCTTCACAAGGGAAAATGATTACACCAGAGAGGTAAATTAGAAACTGTTCTCGATAAACAAAAATGGAGAAGCCAAATCAATCACAAGATGCTTTCAATTCACTCACCACTGTCCACCGTAGACACACTACTGTGTCTAGCATGGAGATTAACATCCTGTACCAAGTATTGTACAGAAACACGTTAAATTCTTAACTAATACTTTTAAAGCAAAAAATAAGGGAAGCAGGGAAGGGATTAAATAATTCCTCGGAAAGCAATTGTTATAAATATTCATCTCTTAACACATATGGAAATGTCAGAGGATCGTACAAATACTAGTACCTGCATGTCATTGAGGTGAGTAGCCATTGTAGAATGATTTCCAGATACCTCTGTTTCAACATCAGCCATTGTGGATTTCTCTGTACAATTCAACCATGCATTCAGTCTATAGTATTAACTCATGAGAAACACAATTATAACAGTTATAAAAGGAAAATAATATATATATATATATATAGTATAAGAGAATATGCACACTTGTTTAGAAAAACAATTTGACACCCTCACATTAGTTGGAAAAAAAATTTGAAATTAACAAGTAATCGGTATGCAAAGTACTCAATAAACAGAATAGACAGCATAATTTGACACTGTCACGGTAGTTGAAAAAGGAATTGAAATTTTTTGGGCACTACATCAAAAACCAACTGAGAGCATGATTAACGAGAGTATTGAGTGCTACGTATCATGAATCAGGTTTTTAAAATATAAGCTGCCACCAAAAAAAAAAAAAAAAAGGCTTTTTGGTAATCCAAACTGGCCCATACACAACTGATTTTCATTTCCAATCAGTATACTGGATGATTAAAAATAAAGTTGATAAAAATATCGGCCGTTACACAAACTTGACCATAATTCAACTTAAAAGGAGAATGAAGTCTGAGAGACAAACCATGAAATGGAGCCCCACACCGCAAGCACGAAGAACGACCTTCTTTGATCTGATAGTGAAAGCAGGACTTGCAAATGGGGAAATTGCACTCATGACAACCCACAAACACTTCCCCATTTGAATTCAACCCTACCTCTTCACCACATGTGTTGCAAATAGGTATCCCCCCAGATTCCATCACTCCCCTCCTCTCTAAAACCCCTTAAAAACCCCAACCCCAACCCCAACTTGGGTTTCCTTCTTCTTCTTGTCCTCACTAGGATGGAAAACAGTGACCCAAATTCGGAAATGTTGGTTGCAATGCAATGATAGTGGTGGTGGTGGTGCACCCATTTTTGTAGTGGTGAGAGGGGTGGAGGGTGGAGGTTGATGTCATGATGTGTTGAGAGAGAGAGAGAGAGAGAGAGAGAGAGAGAGAGAGAGAGAGAGAGTGTGTGTGTGTGTAACGGCTTTATTTGGAAGATTTAAAAAATTGCGGGAGTTTGAAGAAAGGAGTAAAAGGTTGGGCTTGGTACATCCTAGCCATACATACCATATTTGAGCCTGACCCCCTTCAAAAAAGACTCAACCTGAGCCTGCACCACCTTACTGTCTGTGTCAACAAACCTTACATAGATACGCATCTGTATAAATTATTATTATCATTATCTAAAATTTGAAAACTATTCTATAATTTTGGAGTATTATGTGGTGTTGTTTATGTCCTAATAAATGAGGAATTGTAAACTATATTAAATGAGCCATTCTTAATCTCTCAATATTCTCTTACCTGAATTTTTTTCGCAATATGAGAACTATGTACATGTGACATGATACTTTGTGATGATTAAATTTAAGTCGTGTCACACTTGCAAAAATCAAGAAACAAACATTAGTTTAGTGAGATTTATTTGTAAATCTCATTTAGAGGACTTATAGCCCACCAAATCTATCAAGTATTCTTATGTTCATTTGCATTTGAACTTATATTCCAATAGCTCATTTTTCTTATATTAAAAGTATTATGTAGACTATTTTATCCTTATAAATTTTTATGATAATATATATTATAGCATATATTTAGGAGAGAGAAAATTATTATTAGATATATTTCATTTATCATATCTATAAAATACTGTATATTAACATAGAAGATTATTGTTCTTAATATTTTTTTTTTGCCTCAATGTAAGAATTCACTTTATCAAAGATCTTCCTTCACTATTATTTTACAATCAGGTCTCGCCAAGGAAAAACATTTGGAAGAGAAGATTAGTTGTACATGTAGACCAATGATAGAGATTTGGTGGTTCTAGTTGTTTCATATGGATCCTAAGTAGCGAACAAAATATATTTGCCTGGATACTTAATTCCAAACATGTGAAATTTGTTCGGATACTCATGTTGAACATAAAAAAAAATTGGTTCTAGTTCTTTCGTATGGATGCTCAATACCAAACAAAATATATTTGTCTGGATTAATTCCAAACATGTGAAATTTGTTCGGATATTCAATGCCGAATCAATTAGGGAAAACCAACTTACGAAAAATGATAAACAACAATTAAAAACTTATTTTCTTTATAGAAAATTTTTTGGAAACATCTTCTTTATTATCCATTATTGATTTCAATATAAAATAGAATGCACGAATGATGGATTAAAGCAAATAGAGTTGAGTATGAAGATGCAAAGTAATGAAAGTAGGGAGAGAAGGGAGAAAATGAATATTGAGACTGATGATGAATGGGATGTCCAAAACACTTTTATTTACACTTTTTTCAAAGTCAAGTACTTTTTGGTCATTTTAAATAGAGACTTAATAGTAATAAAAAAAAATACATCATTAAATTGAGGTGCTTAACCTATTTTTTGGGGTGCAAATAAAAACTCCCATAATTCTTCATATGCAAGAGGATAAAGGGGTAGCATCATAAATTTTTACGTCTCAGGTCAATTTAGTGCTACCAAACATGGTATTATCTGCGAATTAAACACCGCTATGGGGTCCTGATCTTGTGATTGTAGGACAATGCAAAAGATATGGTTACACACATTGTATAGAATTCAAGCACCAAATTCACGTTGTGTGTATCTAGTACTATGAATATTGTATATTGAACTATGGATATTGAATCTAGTACTATGAATATTGTTTCTTGAACTATGGATATTGAATCGGCTACAGAATCAATCACTGAACAATCATTACATAGATTTCACATCTATGGTTGCAAATCATTTTATACTGATTTACGATACAATATCCTCACAAAATCAGTGTCAATCAATGGGATATGGCATGTTTCTTCTCCAACATGCTTCAATCACTCTCAAACAATTGGATATAGATCTTCCCCAATATTCATCCAGATTCTGACCTTTTAGGCCATCTTATCAATCCAATTGAAATTGAATATTACATTTCTAGTGCAATTTTAACATTGAATGATTCACTCTCCCCAGTAAAACAAAAATATTGTGAACAGTCTAAATTGACCCCATACCATTATCCCAATTGTAGCTCACCCACCACCACCACCACTCTTTTACAGGGATACAACATCTGCAAAGTGAAAGATGGCTATGCCCAGAAGTTTATTCCTGACCATAGATCAATGTCCATTTCATCTATTCCCTCGGTTTAGGTTTCAGGGGGATGAATACTTCTTGGTGACTCCCTGTCTTACCTCATCCTCGTGATTGTAAGTGGTAGTAGGCATCCAAGAGGTAGCAAGTGATTGTAAGTGGTAATACACAACTGTATATTGGGCCTGTTTAGTACAGATTCAGAAAGAAGAAGTTAAAAGTACCTCCTACTTATTTAAACTATTCCGATTTAACAAATTGTACGCAAGAGTTGCATCAACGACTATGCAGAGCCCCATTAACTGCACCAAACAGCCCCATTATGTATAAAACATAGGCAGGTCAATTCAAGTGAATCTCAGAAATATCTTACCAAGAACATGAAAGTTGCATTTAGGGTTATTGTGAGTGTCTTTTTTTTAAAGATTGAACAAAATTAAAACTAGATAATTTCAATTGTAATATACAAACCCGGATCATTTAGATATATGTTTGGTTGCAATCACTAAGATACAAAAATTTAGACTATCCAATAAGGTTCCATCCCTTCCATCATACAGCACTCTCCACTTGTAAAATGTTTAAACCATGATTTGACTTCACGGTTCCAAATTTATGATTCAGAAACATTACAGATACCTAGATCGTTTGAATGTACGTTCTGCTCAGATTAAAAGAGCCAACCCATTTCAGTCAACTCTGACAGGCCTACAGGCATCGTCGTCCTGAGGGTCCTCCATGTGCCTGAAAAAAAAGGTTGCCCGATTATGTTTCTCAAGAACAGTTATCCCAGTTGAGAAATTATATACATAGCCCAGAAGTGCTCAAATTCCAAACTCCCAAATGCAAAGAAATAAAAAAACATTCTTCACAACCTTACAAAAAAATAATGTTCTAGTATACCCGGATAGGCGTTGCTTTATGGTTAAACTAATCCAGAGTCAACAACTGTGCAATTATCTAAGCAATGGTATAAACCTTCACCACTTTTGATGTGTCGCAGACAATAAGGTTGTCTGTGTCCGCTGGAGTGGTACAGAGCCAATTGACCTGACCAGGTATACAAGGTGAATGGTAAGAAGCTTAAACAGTAAATAAGAATACATAATTAACAAACCGACAACCAAGACAGTGAAAAAAAAATGCAGGGTAAACTCACTTTCTTGCTCAAACTAATGCTCAAATGTAACAGATCACTGTTGCTGCCAGTTTGAGAAGCATCAAAATATCTGGCCCAATCCCAAACCTTCACCAATTTATCGTTTCCACCAGAAATTATATACTTTCCTTTCTCCCCAAACATTGAAAATGCCCTAATTGAATTACACGAACATTAATGAGCAATCAAATTTTGGTAATTGATCTATTAAAATTACTTACACGCACGATGCTGCAGAAGTGTGCCCTCCCAAACTGTAATCGAAACGCAATTTCTTTCGCCCATTCTGATCTTGGGTTTCAGTATTTGCAGATGAGACATTCCCTTTTGCTTTTGATTGAGTGCCTTTCCGAGGTTTTAAAGAACTTTTCGACTTAATAACAGCAAGTTCTGATTCAATATCGATCACATCAACAACACCATCGCCCCTAGCTACGACACATACCTTGCCTAATCTATCTACCATATCAACTTCAGGAACGGCAATTGCATGGACAAATGCAGGATTCAAGCATTGTCCTGCACTACCTCCGCTGTCCGCGTCAGGCACACCTAAATGAAAGGAAAGATGACAAGAGTACTTAAATCAATCTATCTGACCATTAGGACCATATTAATACCCTATTTGTTTCCATAGAAAATAAAACAAACACCAAGCCAAGTCTATTGAAGATGTTGAATGAGGCGTAATACTTCATCATTAATGAAGTTATACTATTGTGATCATGAGTAATGCATTACGCAAAATCCTAGACTGCCATCCACCACCCAAAAGACCTAATTGTTGTGTCACTTCATATCCTTTTGATATACTACAAACTGAATTTCTGACTTGGAAGATTTTAGATAACAACTACGAACTTTCTATAAAGATATATACTAACCACGAAACTTTCATGACCAATATATTCTGTTGATCAAGATCCTTTGGATAGAGAAACACAATTTTGTAATATTGACAAGAATTTAAACAGAACAAATTGACATAAAATTGGGCAATGTCTTTCCAGAGCTGGAAGCACAAAAAGATCATATCCATGCTAGCATTTCGAACCTAAATTTTTCTGAAGGCCACTAATTCTGTGGAAGCAAACCTAAATGTAATTAGTTCACACAAAGAGTAACAAGGAGCACACAAGGAGACAAAAGGATTAAGACTTATACCAAAGTCAACAATTTTTTGTGGGCGTCCTTTGGAGAAATCCCACATCACAAGCTTTGAATCAAGTCCACCGGTAATGACTGCAACACAACACCACACACAAAATGCTAATCAATAAAAATAAATTCACGCACATATTTTAAGATATCTGAAACTCATCGCATTTGCAATTATGACATAAAATTAGCATGTAAATAATTTTTACTTTTGATTGTTTAATTGACAAAAAAACAATAACTTTGCATGCAAGGAAGTATGTAATGTATTATTTTTCCTTCATATTGCACATAGATTGGAAGAAAATCTTTTACATGACACCTTTTTTAACAATAATGAGATAATATATCCGATACTCAAAGCTTTTTCTCATGATATCCCAACAGAGGTACAAAACAAAATCCTAAAAGAAAGTTAAAAACTTGAATATATTACTAATACAGATTTTCCTTTCCTTTCTTATGTGAATAAAAAACCCTCAAGATTGACCAACCTTAGGCATGCTGTCAATGTCATCCCCATTGGCTTTCCCCTAAAATTCCCTGTTGGGGAGTATGTGGCCAGCCACATTCATGATCCCATTATGCTTAGAATAATAATCCGTGTTTGTGGTAGTATACTAGTATTGTTAAGAACGAATTCAAGATGAAAAGGCAGACAAACCAGGCTGACTAGACCTTTTTTTTTTTTTTTTTTTTTTGAGTGCAGTGTTGAGTTACCTGTTGACTTATAATTTGCAAGTAGATGAAGATAGTGCAAGTAGGCATGACATTGCACGCACACACTAGAGAAAGGGGGAGAGAGAAGAAAATTTACGCATTTGAAAGAGTTACAAAAACAAGCAAGAAATACCTTCCCAAGGTCTCCAGGGAAGGAATTGGACACTGCTACAGATCTAAAGAGCACGGTTAAGGAGACAATTACCATAAGTTGGAAAGGTTTGAGATACAATAAAGGAGATTCAGGAATTTTGCCAACAACTAAATAGAAGAGTCAGCGAAAGAAAAGAAGAGACAATCAGTATACCAGACACACTGCATTCTTCAGACAAACCAATTGATATTACTTGGAAACCGACTAAAGATGGAAAAATAATTAAAATTAAAAAATAAAAATAAAAAGGGTTAAATGAGTGAGAAAGGATACACTTGTATGGCCAGCTCTTAATGTTTTGTAGAGGCCTTGTTGGCGAATGTCGATGATCTGCCAGAGTCAATAAATGAATCATGGAAACAATTTTGCCAAACATTAACCCTGTTTCTTCTAGTTTGATAAGTATCTTAAAATATATGTTGAAATTTTGAGAGAGAGAGAGAGAGAGAGAGAGAGACTGAACAAATGTAATATATATACCAAGGCAGGGGTAGGGGGGAGGCCTAAGAATATGATTTTTTTGGGTAGGGGGAATGTCTAAGAATAAGATTTTTTTGAAAGCTCTATTCACAGACTAAATAGTGGCAATCTTCCCCCTAGCCCACTGATGGCCTATATGGTTTGAACTTTAAAAGAATTCTCCCGATCCTTTCTAACTCCTTTCCACAAATGCACCTCACTGGAGGTCCTCATCAATCAGTCGTACCACTCTTATACTTCATAGTGACCTCCCTCATCCTCTTACTTTTCCTCCCAGAGCATATCTCTGTAAAATCTTATCCAATAAAGCCTAAAAGACACACTTGGTCTTTTATGACCCAACTCTCACTTGTTTTGAGTTGTACCTCCATGAAAGTGCAATTATTTTGATTTGTTCCCACTTAAATGCAGTTTTTCCAAAATTAAACAGAACTAGAGGGAAAAAATTTCTATCTCCCATCCATTAGACTTTTTTTCTTCACTATCAAATATGAATTTCTTCTTCAAACATCACAAAACATTAGAGAATCAAAATATTTAAGTTAGAGTATGGAGGTTAGGAACATATCACATACCCTCCTTAACCTTCCATATCTAGTGAACATGGTGCACAGGGGCAATAGAAGAGTCCATGTAACACTGTGCATAATGGTAGACAAACTAAACCAAACTAAGCCTCATGTTGCAATCAAATGGGGTTGATTACTTGAATTCTTTTATGTCATTACGCTCTGTCCAGGGCTATATGTTGCATAATGAAAGAAAAGAAAAACAAGTACAACTGAAGAAGAAAAAGAAAAGAAACTACAAAAGAAAAAAGAAGGAAAAACAAGGTTGCATGTCCTTCATAAAGCACTACAACTGTGACATACTGTAAATAACTCAATAAAAATACATTACTGACGATTGAAGACAAACATTTAATTATCGTACCTTCACATCACCACCATCATCTGCAGCAGCAAGAAAACATGACCTAGAGTTGCATGCAATCTGCAAGACACAAATGTGTAAGCGTAATGACATCATATTTCTTTCTAATAGAATTTCTCAACATGAATTGTATTATATAAAGATTGGTTGTGAAGTGATGACACAAAAAATCATGCTTACATTAATTTAGAAGAAGAAAGATACACTTTCGATCAATCAATAAGAATCCATGAAGTTAGTAAAATTTATTTGCATTAGTTCAGCTTGTCTAAAACAAACGAAAAATACAGCTACCTTGACCAATAATCATAATGAGAAACAATGGACAACAAAAAAAAAGGGGCTATTAAAATATTTCGGAATCAAGAATTATATAGAAAGTGCACCTGATTTATCTCCTCTTTATTATAGTTGTAACTCTCTAAACACTTCAATGAGGCAGCCTTCAAGATAGAAATTGATAATATATATAAGTAACCAAAACTACGCATTTCAATATTAAATCAACACTAAAAAGGAAAGCACAGCCTGTACTAATACAAACCGAGAGAGAGAGAGAGAGGGAAAAAACTACACAAAAGATAAGTATGTAACTTGTGCCGCATAACTATATCTTGCCTAGAGAAATGAGCATGAAAACAAAAAGATGGCAATCATTATGCAAAGGAAGGAAGAACAGAGAGAGGGAGTCAGGTTGAAGAAGATAAAACACTTGTATCAAAAAAATCGTGATTTCCAATTGTAGCACACACAGAACCAAATAAGGCGTCCTCGTGATAAAAAACAGAATGAAAAGATAATCATCTTTATCTAGGGAGTGAATTGTTGAATATTCTGGAAGCTAGGATTATGTTATTCAATGGGTACATATGAAATTCAAGGGAAGATTAATTATAAATATGTGAGTTGCACTGGCAGCTTTCGTTTACCATGAAGGCATACATTATCCAATCCTACATTCCAAGGGATGTTTGAGCATGATTTGTACCACAATTGGAACATTGGAACATGTGACCCATTGGACTGAATACTGGTCCACTGTAGACAACCCTTTAAAAAAAAATAAAAAACCTTTTTTGAAAGCTGGTCTCTGATTTTAGTTGGGTTATATTTGGTGGGAAAATCAACCTCTTGTTTATCTGAGAAGAAATTTTAGCCTTGCTACCTGGGTTTTCACCCTTTGGTCGTTCTTTTTAATCAATAAGTTTTTGCCTCCCAACTAAAAAAATCCAGAATGAAAGGAGTTTGAATATGGAGAAATATAGGATTGATGAAATGTTTATATCTTACAATCACTAAAATTAAAAGCACTTGATAAAGAAAAAAGGAAGACAAAAGAGGAACGCTAGGGCTGTGGTGTTTCAGACACCAAGTTGAAGAAAAATAAGATTACCCATAGGCTATATCAGTTAGGCGCTTACAGAATAAAACCCCTTGAGATCAAACAAATTAAACAAAATAATAAGTAGAAACTTTAGGAGATTTAATGATTCGATGGTGAATGCTGTTTCTACGACTACAATAATTGCTTCAATTACTATTTAAAAAATAATAATAATTCTATGCAGAATGTCCAACTAGTTAGGACACGGCTTTCTTTCATTGAGCAGAGTGTTAGAATTTACCATAAACCTACCACCACTACCACCTCACCTACTCCACTAAACCTAACCCACTACACCACTACCACCTCCACTTCACCTACTCTCCACCTACTCCCAAACACACTCCTATATAATAGGAATCCTTGTAATTGTAATATATACAACGAATCAATACATCAATAAAAATAATAATAATTCTATGCAGAATGTCCAACTAGTTAGGACACGGCTTTCTTTCATTGAGCAGAGAATGCAGAATGCTTATTGAGACTATAAGAAAACAACAGTGTTATGCTTATAATATATAAAACACGTACTGGTTTGAGAAAAATCAACTGAAACTATAAATAGAAGACCATCAATACAAGATAAAATAATACCGTGTGATGTGTATAACATATTCCATTTGTCCATCATACTAAATTTGTTTAGCAAAGTGCTATAAATAAACTTAGTGAATTAGAGATGCCTCAAATAAAAGATTTACCAAATGTACATCAAACCCCTTGACTTCAGTTCCTGAGGAAACATAAATGATGTCTTCATTTCCTGCATCATGCAACAATCATTTCACAGAAATAAGCTAAAGTCTTAACTAATTATTAAGTATTTGAACTACAAAATATATTTACAAGAGATACATATCACTTAAAAATTAACCGACTATATATTTGGTAATTTCACACCTAAAATAAATGTTTTACTTAACTATTATTCTAATGGCTCATGAGAAAGAGACTTTAAATGTCAAAAAATCTGAGCTCAAAATTTTAACTCTTGTAGGCATCAAGTTACGCATAAGGAAAGAAGGAAAAGAAATGAAGGTAAAACCAGTTTCCCCTATCTAGCTATTATCCTATTATATTTTACCTCCATTTTTTTTTTCTAAATACAGGTGCATGCTCTCTGTTGCCACTTAAGGATTTATTATGTTACCAAAAAAAAAAAAATTTACTCAAAAAAAACTATCAATAGTGTCAGCTAAAAAGTGCTTGACAATCATATTCATTGCAAAGGGAGGTTATCATTTAAAAAGGCTTTTTTTTTTCTTTTTTTTTCTTTTTTTTCTTCTTTGTTTGAAGATGAATGAACCTCCCTAAAATAGGCCCCTTTGGACCCATCCAATACCTACAATTAACCACAAACCAAAGCTATCGGTTAAGCTTGGGTGACATCAATGAGGGTTAAACAAAGACGTCCAAGTTTATGGCTCGGCCCTAGACTCCACCCCCTTAACTGTTGGCCTATCCATGCAGGTTTTTCAAAATGGTATCTATCTTGTATTTGGATAATTACATTGTTTGTCTCGCACAAAACAATAAAACCATTTTGGATCCTTGAGTTGAGCCTTAAAAGGACAGTTCACAGACCTGGTTCTCCAAGATGAACTTGATATAAACAATCAGTATAAATTGGGAGATTATTATGCAGGTGCTTAAGAGTTCACAGGCCAAGACATAGAAGGTAAGTTAAATTTAGTACAGTAACAATGATGAACACAAGCAAATTAATAAAAAAATAAATTATAAATAAATAAAAAATCACCTGGCTTGAAACAGAGTGATGATATAGGATTACCCCCAACATTCATGACAAATAACACATCTTTACACCGCACATCGAACCAGCAAACACACCCATCCTGATTTTCCATTAAATAATAAAAAAAAAATATCAAAATTACTTGATTCCAGAAAAAACCCATTTTCATTCAAAACCCTCCTCAAAGTTCAAAGACACCAAGACTGACTATTATGTTTACTTCTTCTTTTTCTTTTTCTTTTTTTTCCCCTTTTCTTTCAAGGGTAGTGGCAAAGAATAACATCAATCTAAATGGTAAAAACAAATTGAGCAATCAAGTGACCATATATCTATGAATACTGATATAAATATATGTGTATATGTTTAGAGAGAGGGAGAGAGTACCTCGCCGGAAGTGGCGACGAGGCCAGGACGGTCACGGGCGGCGATACAGCTGGTGGCGGTGGCCTTGTGACCTCTCAGTCGTCTTGGCTCCGTCATTGATTCCCCTCTCTCTCTCTCTCTCTCTCCGACCCGATTTCAAGTACTTGGCCATGGGTTTGTGTTGTTCAGGGATGAACTGGTACTGGGTCGGGTTGGCCCTGAAATTGGTTCTTCTTTTGGAAAATTTACCCATAAGTCCTAGTTTCTGAAAAGTTGAATCATTTAGTCCTGAAAGTTTTCTTATGTTCCATTTAATCCCATTTGCACATCAATCTAATGTTTGAAACATTAATCTGATGTTCAAAATCTAATGTTCGAAATCTAATGTTCGAAACATTAGTCTGATGTTTGAAATATTGTAATGAAATCTTTTAGTCTATAAGAAAACTTTTAAGACTAAACAGTATATAAGTTATTAATTTGGGATTTATTGGTGCATCCCCTTTTCTTTTTTCATTTCCTAATTGAAAAGTTAGGTAACCACAAAAATAAAATAAAATCCAAAATGTATGTTGGAATGAGGTGTATGAAATAAAGTGTTGTTTGGAAGCGCTAAGTAAGTACTTCCTCAATTTCAAAATAATGGTCTCTTTTAAAGAATTTAACTTTCTTTAGTAGTACAATTATTATATTTTAAAAAATTGATGTTTCAAAATTATTCTTTGATAGTATATTTTTTTAGGAATATCAATGTCATAATTGTATTTTTTATGTTGTTAAAAGAATGGCAAAATGAAAATTTTATATTATTTTTATACTTGATTTTTGAAAAGAGATTAATATTTTGGAATAATAAAAAATAAAATAAGAGAATAATATTTTGAAACGAATGGAGTATATCTTTTAATTTTTTATAAAAAAAATAGAGTACCTCGCCGGAAGTGGCGACGAGGCCAGGACGGTCACGGGCGGCGATACAGCTGGTGGCGGTGGCCTTGTGACCTCTCAGTCGTCTTGGCTCCGTCATTGATTCCCCTCTCTCTCTCTCTCTCTCTCCGACCCGATTTCAAGTACTTGGCCATGGGTTTGGGTTGTTCACGGATGAACTGGTACTGGGTCGGGTTGGCCCTGAAATTGGTTTTTCTTTTGGAAAATTTACCCATAAGTCCTAGTTTCTAAAAAGTTGAATCAATTAGTCCTGAAAGTTTTTTTATGTTCCATTTAATCCCATTTGCACATCAATCTAATGTTTGAAACATTAATCTGATGTTCGAAATCTAATGTTCGAAACATTAGTCTGATGTTTGAAACATTGTAATGGAACCTTTTAGTCTATAAGAAAACTTTTAAGACTAAACAGTGTATAAGTTATTAATTTGGGATTTATTGGTGCATCCCCCTTTTCTTTTTTCATTTTCTAATTGAAAAGTTAGGTAACCACAAAAATAAAATAAAATCCAAAATGTATGTTAGAATGAGGTGTATGAAATAAAGTGTTATTTGGAAGCGCTAAATAAGTACTTCCTCAATTTCAAAATAATGGTCTCTTTTAAAGAATTTAACTTTCTTTATTATACAATTATTATATTTTAAAAAATTGATGTTTCAAAATTATTCTTTGATAGTATATTTTTTTAGAAATATCAATGTCATAATTGTATTTTTTATGTTGTTAAAAGAATGGCAAAATGAAAATTTTATATTATTTTTATACTTGATTTTTGAAAAGAGACTAATATTTTGGAATAATAAAAAATAAAATAAGAGAATAATATTTTAGAACGAATAGAGTATATCTTTTAATTTTTTATAAAAAAAATATGTAAAAAAATTAGAAAAGTAATACGATCTAAAAGATAAAAAGGTAAAAATGTATGTTATTTTAGTTCATGCCAAATAACCTCTAAGTTTATTTTTAGTGTAGGGTAGGTCACATCAATATTAAATTTAGTTCAAAAATTGGATTTTTTTTCGAAAAAAAAAAAAAAAAAGAACTTTTGAAGAATATGGAAAATGGAATTGTGATTTGTTTGTATGACTAAAAAATATCAAGATAAATTCCAAATAATTTCACAAAAAAATTAGATAAGAATTTGAGCATGAGTATGCGAATAGGTTATTGTGATTTTAACTTACATGTGAGGAACAAAAATAAAAATAACAATGACTTGAGTTGAGTTGATGAACTGGTTAGTAGATAAACTCTTAAGGTTGTTTTGAGAAAATGATTAAAAGTAATATTTTTTTTTAAAAAAAAATAAAAAATAAAAAAATATATGAAAAATAATAAGATCTAAAATAAATTAAAAGTTGACCATCTTTTCAAAATATCCTTACACACCCAAGTTTATGTTAAAAGGTTTAATACCCTTATTCATTACTCATAGGTTAGACTATATTATGTTCTTACAGACCAAATCTTTCTTGTGCATTTTGTTTTTTTTAAAAAAATCAAAATTGTCATATATCAGTTAATAAGGGTAAATTAAAATTCACGGGACCGTCACAATTCCATCAGTTTCAAACCCTTGACCACATGTCCTAACCACATGCAATGAACAACTTAGCATTGGTTTGGTATGATGGATTAGGATGGGTTGAGGTTAAAATAATCAGAAAAAAATAATATAGGCTTTTTAGTCTCATGTTAAAAAATGTCACATTTAAATTATAATCATTTTATTTTTACAGAAGTTAGAAAAATTAAAAAGTTCATCCCAAACGAAATTTTTTAGCTCCAGAGTAAAATAGTGAAAAAGTCAAAAAATCAACCCACATCCCAAACGATATCTTAAATGGCAAAATTATAAAGCATTTTAAAAATCTTTGTTTAATGGTAAATCAAATGTCTTTTAAAAAAAATTATATAGTCAAATTAAATTTAATTTGGAGTTTAGGCTATATTTGGCATAAATTTTTAGACTAAAATAGTCAAAAAAAGACAAAAAAAATTACAAAAATTAATAAGGCAAAATGTCACATCTAAATTATAATTATTTTATTTTTTTCCTATAAAAATAAAAAAATAAAAAAAACTCATCCAAAATAAAAAATTTTAACTTTAAACTAAAATAACTAAAAAATTAAAAAATCGAAAAACAAACCTACATACCAAATGGAGACTGTAAAATTATTGTTACCACATCAATCGAATTAACTAACACGTTCACTACGCTAAAATTGGGCTTTAGCGGCGGTTTTTTACCGTCGTTAAAGGCTGTAAAACAGCTGTTAAAGCCTTTAACGACGGTTTTGTTACCGCCGTTTATGCGCGTGTCGGAAAAAGTACAACCGTCGTAAAAAGGTAAATTACTGTCGTTAAAAGTCGACAAAAAACGGCGGTAACATAGGACCAAAAACGGCGGTTTTTTACCGCCGTAAATAGGTTCAAATTTTTCAAAAAATAATTATTTCTTCTTGCACTCTCCAAGTCTTGAACCCTCAACCTCTCATCCACCCACACTAACCACTCTACCATAGCCACTCTTCATGAAATAAATTCCCTAAATAAATATTTAAACATTACTTTTACTTTATTGTAGATGGTTTCGCCGGAGCTCGCCGGAGTTTCGCCGGAGTTTCGTCGGAGTTTCGCCGGCAAAGACCGCCATCATTAACGGCGGTAATGATTGGGCATTAGTGGCGGTTTTGTTACCGCCGTTAAAAGTGGGCATTAACGGCGGTTTTTTTAACGGCGGTAACAAAATCGCCGTTAATGATACCTTTAACGACGGTTTTCGTTACCGCCGTTAATAGTACCTTTAACGACGGTTTTCGTTACCGCCGTTAAAAAAATCGCCGTTAATGCCCTGTTTTGACATAGTGGTTTTTACTTGTCCCAAACCCATCGACTGGGTTGCCGCACCTGTTATCCTCGTTAAGTGGGCACTTCCAATGTCCAAACATGTAAAATCACTTTTTAAGCACGATGTGGCATCTCAAAAACAAGAGTATCTCTAATGTCAAATATTATAATAGTAGTGTCATTGTTAAATTATGACAATAAATAATAAAAAATGAATAAAAAATAGCAATAGTGTTCAAAAGATTCAATTGTCATTTATGTTATTTTAGCACAGAAATTGGTGTATTCAGCCGTCTAGTCGAACGACCTCCCAGTTAACCGGGCGGATATTCGGCCGATCGTCTAAACATACTAGTTTCTGTATTTCTTCTGCAAAAATGGCGGACGAGAGAGCGAGAGTAAGGGATGTTTTGCTTGGTGGATGGACAGAAGAAGATATGTGTTTTTTTTTTATGATTTGAAACAAATAGAAGTTACCAAATCTTGTATCAAATTTGACATAATTTTTGACATTTCTTAAATATATCAACTGCTATTTTTTACCATTAAAACACACTACTTTACTGAAATTGTCAAATTATGACAATAACAACTCTAATAAAAAGCCATTAGAGATACTCTAATGCTCAACAAATCATATGATTGATTCAATCACTGTTGTGTCTTATTATTCTAAGCTGTAATATCTGTAACGTCCACTTCGATCTTTTGAATTAACATTCCATGTGACGAAGCATAATTACATGACAACTCTATGCAAAGAAAAAGAATGGTTCTCATGTTCCCCGGTCACTGGCCCAGTTTGCTTTCCCCATTCATAACACAATGCCACGTAACCAGTCTAGAGCTGTCCAGGCTACTTATAGTGATATATATATACATATATATATATATATATATATTTTAATAATAATGATTCAGACTCTTACAAAATACCACACTCACAACCTCCACTCACTTGTGATTGGTTCAAATAAAAAAGAAAAAGAAAAAAAATAAATAATACAAATACATCATTGGTCCATATTACTGTAAAGGTAGTGAAGGTCTCTCTAAAAGGGAGTTCCAAACATTTTTCATTTTTTAATAAGAGAAAATGAAAAGAGAATCATCCCAACGCCTCATGTGAGGCTCGAGTTCATAACTTTCATTATGAGAATTAGAGAGTATATCTGTGTAACATAACTTGTCCTCTCCACTTATTCTACGGGACAAATTCATGTGTGACAAACTGAAATGCAATCACTATTTATGCAATTATTGGTGTGCAATTGTTGCTTGATTCAATGTATGGTATGCAATTACACCCAATGCAATTTCAACCATTGAGAATTTATCATTTGGGTCAAGGATGACCATCTCATTGTGTACCCAACATTGGTTTTCTAATATGTAACTATTTTGTTATAGCTTCTTGTGAGCAAGTGTGGGCAAACAATCTAGTAATGTACTAAATAAATTATTATTATTTTTTTAAAATTAACTTTGTGTAGGTTTATTTTAGTCATTAAGTTGGTTTTTTTTACCAAACTTCTAATGTATGTATAAATCGTGAGAATGAGATTCATGACTGATTGCACAAGTCTAACAGTATTGTCAAATCCAATTGGGTGGATAGAAGACAAATGGATGATTAAAAAAATAAAAATAAAAAGATTGAAATAAGCTAAAAGATTGATTACTCTCAAGTGGAAAGAGAGAAGTGTTTTAAAATTTTTTGGGTACACAGTATAAAAAATTAAAATTTTAGAAATCAAAATTTACAGATTAAATTATTTTATAGAAATTAAATATTTTTGTTGTGAAAAGTGTCGTTATTATATTTCTAGTAACGAAAATTAGACATTAGTGATAAATTATTGTCATTTGGGGACCAAATTTTTTTTTTAAAAAAATAAACTATTTTGAGACCAAATTATTTTGTTCCAAAAAGTCTATTTATTAGTGACATTTTTAAAGCCTTTCTTTTTGACTTTTCGGAACGAGCTTTTAACGACTATTCTTATGATGATAAAAATTGATCCCTAAATGTCTTTTGCAACAAAATTTTCACTTTTAAAGACCAAAACATTTGGTCTCTAAAACATTTATATGTTGTAGTGATATCAAAGGATAGGGAAGGAAAGTTTTGCTAGCAGTAAGATTTGAGTACATTTTTTTTACCACAACGATGATTGAGACTCTTTTTTTTTTGATCAATCAAAAGAGAATCTTTATTGATAAGTCAACCAATATAAAGTAAAGGCCATACATCAATGAAGGGAAAAAAAAGGAAGAAAGGAGAAGGTGCAAACATTTTAACTTGGCACCAAAAAACAAATTCAATCATATGACAGCACCACTCCAAAGTTGATTGAGACTCTTTTTTTTTTAAAGACCCCCACAACCGTCTTTGGATCTCAACCATTAATGGTGTGGGACCCACACATATATCAATGGTTAAGATTCAAAGAAAGTTATGGAGGTCCCAAAAAAAGAGGTCCCGAACATTTTCCTTCTTACCAACTGAGCTAATTTCACTTTGAATTATAAATTTAACTTATTTGTTTAATTTCCAATAGCAAATTACTATTTAACCCATAGACAAATTACTCACTTGCTTACCAACCTACTCATTTATTTATTTTTAAATAGATAACGAAACCTCTAACTTTGCACAGTACCATAAAATCATGTAGTTTAAACAGTTAGTTGCCCTTGATTAATGCTAAAATCTGTATCAAATTATTATTATTATTTTTTTATCAACAAAGAAAAGGCTTTATTGATGAAATGAAGATACAAAAGCATAACATACTAATGTTGTGAAACCGGGACCGGACCGGACCGGCCGGTCGAACCGATTGGACCGAGAACCGGGCCTTGTTCTAGTCTGGTCAACCCCTTAGAACCGGAGTAGGAGCATAACCGGCTTAGAAATGGAAAATCGGAAGACCCGGTTGTCGAACCGAGAAAACCGGTGAACCAGACCGGATTTGGTGGGTTGGACCGTTGATTTTTTTCTTTTTCTTTTTTTTTTATTTTCTTTCTTTCTTAAATGTCTTTTGCAACAAAATTTTCACTTTTAAAGACCAAAACATTTGGTCTCTAAAACATTTATATGTTGTAGTGATATCAAAGGATAGGGAAGGAAAGTTTTGCTAGCAGTAAGATTTGAGTACATTTTTTTTACCACAACGATGATTGAGACTCTTTTTTTTTTGATCAATCAAAAGAGAATCTTTATTGATAAGTCAACCAATATAAAGTAAAGGCCATACATCAATGAAGGGAAAAAAAAGGAAGAAAGGAGAAGGTGCAAACATTTTAACTTTCTAACCCCCAACTAGGTTGGCACCAAAAAACAAACTCAATCATATGACAGCACCACTCCAAAGTTGATTGAGACCCCCTTTTTTTTGAAGACCCCCACAACCGCCTTTGGATCTCAACCATTAATGGTGTGGGACCCACACATATATCAATGGTTAAGATTCAAAGGAAGTTATGGAGGTCCCAAAAAAAGGGGTCCCGAACATTTTCCTTCTTACGAACTGAGCTAATTTCACTTTGAATTATAAATTTAACTTATTTGTTTAATTTCCAATAGCAAATTACTATTTAACCCATAGACAAATTACTCACTTTCTTACCAACCTACTCATTTATTTATTTTTAAATAGATAACGAAACCTCTAACTTGCACAGTACCATAAAATCATGTAGTTTAAACAGTTAGTTGCCCTTGATTAATGCTAAAATCTGTATCAAATTATTATTATTATTTTTTTATCAACAAAGAAAAGGCTTTATTGATGAAATGAAGATACAAAAGCATAACATACTAATGTTGTGAAACCGGGACCGGACCGGACCGGCCGGTTGAACCGATTGGACCAGGAATTGGGCCTTGTTCTAGTCTGGTCAACCCCTTAGAACCGGAGTAGGAGCATAACCGGCTTAGAAATGGAAAATCGGAAGACCCGGTTGTCGAACCGAGAAAACCGGTGAACCAGACCGGATTTGGTGGGTTGGGCCGGTGATTTTTTTC
>NW_021025748.1:1476903-1517934 GCF_004153795.1 Camellia sinensis
GTGTGACAAAACAGAGTTCTGCTTGAGCGCTGGAGAACCCGCTCGAGCGCGAAATCACACAGCTCAGTATTTTTACAGACCTGACAAACTATTGAGACATCTCATATTACGCTCGAGCGCCAATGTTTCCGCTCGAGCGGGAAAGACAAAAAACTAGGAAATACAACTTTATCAAAACAAAGTGTGTACGCGGATTTGACAATAAAGGGACCTAACAGTTGTTTTTTTATTTATTTATTTATTTGTTGGGCTGTGTTGGTTTGGTTGTTTTTATTTATTTATTTATTTGTTGGGCTGTTTTTTTATTTTATTTTATTTTATTTTATTTTTTTTAAGGGTGGTTATGTGTAGGGATGGGTTTAGGGTTTTAGGATTTAGGGTTTAAGGTTTTAAGTTTAGGGTTTTAGGGTTTAGGGTTTTAGGGTTTAGGATTTAGGGTTTAGAATTTAGGATTTAGGGTACACATAACCACCCTTAAAAAAAAAAAAAAAAAAAAAAACCCCAACCAACCAACACAGCCCAATAAATAGAAAAAAAAAAGAAAGATAAAAAAAAGAGAGGGCGAATTCAAGGCATTGGAGCCTTAACCATTCGATGCTCCAAACATTTCCCTTCCAAGAGGAATCAGAGATTATCTCCAATTTACTTGTAGCATGTGGATTCACTATATGTTAAAAAAAAAAAAAAAAAAAAAAAAAAAAAAAAAAAAAAAAAAAAAATTCTACTTGATTTGAAAATTGGGACTACATGATTTCAGTGATGAAAAATATAAAACCAGTTATATATCATTCAACTCTTTTCATTATTTACACGTATCAGTCTCACCGCTTTATATATAAGAAGAAGCTAACTAACTAAACCAACTCTAACTAACTAGCAAACTATCTAACTAACTAAGGAAAATATTCACATGTAACAACAGCACAGGAATGAAACAATGAGACCTCAACTTAGTTCCTTGAACTCTTTGATCTGTTGAACTTGAACTGGATTGAACCGAAACTGATTTGTCAACATTTCCCCTCAAGCGAAAGGAAGGAGAAACCTCCATAAGCTTGTCTTTAAGATAGGAAAATCGAGAAACAGACAAGGGCTTGATGAATATATCAGCAAGCTGATCAATAGTAGGAACATAATGCAAAACAAGATGTTTGGCAAGAACTTGATCGCGCACAAAATGACAATCGACCTCAATGTGTTTGGACCTTGAATGAAAGACAGGATTATATGCCAGTGCAATGGCAGAAACATTATCACACCAGAGCAGTGGCATAGTAGGAGAAGCAATACAAAAATCATGGAGAAGCATGCCATGCCACGCAAGCAAAAAAATGAAACCTTAACTCCTTGAACTCTTTGATCTGTCTTTGATCTGTAGCACATGAATGAAACAATGGGACCTTAGCTTAGCTCCTTGAACTCTTTGATCTGTCTCTGATCTGTTGAACTTGAACTAGATTGAACTGAAACTGATCTGTCAACATTCAGGATATCATATTTATTTAAAAAATAAAAATAAACGGCCATAATGAATTTTAAAATAGATTTTATTTTATGAAAACAAATATAATGAAATTATGTAATTAGAATTATATTTTTATCATTAAATAATTTTTTCACACGATTGACAAAAACAAGCAAAAAAAAATAAAATGTTTAAGACTTACAAAAAAATCTTTCACAATTTAATCCACAATGATGTGTGTGGCATGATACATGTCAATTTTTGATTTGTCATATACTCAATTGTGTAGGGTTTACCTCTTTTGTCATATTATTGTGAGTAAAATTAGGTATCTAAATTGTGCATCTCTAACATTACTCAAAAATAAATCATTTGAGTAGAACATATGATTCACTAACCCTGATTGAGGAGGTGGATGAAGTGCTCCTTACTGATTTGATCCTTGAGTTCAAGTTTTATTATTGTGCAATGAATTCTCCTTTCAAGTTTGAGTTTTATGTCTACTTTAGTTTACAATTACAAATTATTCAAAAAATCGAGAATTTATGCACCAAAATAAACACAAATTGAAAGCAAAACAATAATGTTTTGCTAAAAAATGTGTGCATACCTTGAGGACACAACCCCCCCCCCCAAAAAAAAAAAAATAAATAAAATAAAATAAAATAAAATTGATAAACAAAAGTGATAAACACATAGAGAACTTCATCATCATCATCTAACTGTGGAAGCAACAGTTTGAGCCCACCATTTGAGGCTATCTTTCATGTTAATTTCATTTCCCAAATCAGGAACTCTCCAATTAATCAATGGGTTATTCTTCTTGTTCTTCATCTCTCTGTTTCTTCTATCCAAAACCTCCCATGCTTCAGATAGGTAAGGCCTTGGAATTGGAGTCGAAGATTCATCAAAACTATTCTTTTGACTCTCTTCCTTTTCACCATCCTTCTTGGCCAATCTTTGCAACCCAGGAATGATTTCAACCAAACTTGAATTCACATCTTCTTCGGAGAACACAAAACCCAGATCCATAAACCCTTTTAGCTCTTCAAACTCAAGATCTGACAAGCTCTTTGTCATACCCTTATTTGTTTTTCTCCTGATGCTTGTACTTCTCATGCTTTGATGTTGTTGTTCTTCAACATGTAATTGTGTTGTTGGTTCTTCATATGTAGTTTCTTTCCCTGAGAGGATGGTCTGGAGATTTGGTGTGAAGAGGACAGAGTTTGGAGAGAGAAAATCAGAATCAAAGCTTGTCATGGAGCTCAACTGGTCACTTTTTGACCTAACATGGATTGATTGGAGGCTTGGAATTGAAAGCTCTGGTTCTTGTTTGTTTTCTTGATTTTGCTGATCTGGGTTTGTTTCAGAACTTGATTTTTGAGGTGGGTTCTTGAAGATTTCAAGAGTGAACCAGTATGAATCATAGAGGTCCATAACTTCTTGTGGGTCCATTAATGGTGGGTGAAGAGGAAAACCAGGCTTTGGCTTTAGAGTAGTGGGTTTTGTAGATGATTAGAGAAGGTTTTAGGCTATTGGTTTATATATGAGGAATTTGGTGTCGTTATATTTGTTTTGTTTGACTTAAATGCCCATTGTATTTACTTGAAGGGTTCAACTTGTGAGTTACACGTTTTAAAATTGCTTTTGTTTTATTATGTGGGTTTGATTTAAAAAAAATAAAACAAAGATTTGGAATGTGGTGGGAAGGAGTGGCTTTTAAGGGTGAAATAAATCATTGCGTTGGGCAAAACATGACTTCAGTGGATGTCAATCTACTGGCTAGGCTACACCTTCATGATATGCTTTTGATGGTCATGATGCCAATCAAGATTGTACACCTTGTCCAACCAAAAAGTGTTACAGATTTGATATTATTTATTATCAAATGTGATAAATTATTTTGAATTCAACATGTAACCCATGCAATATCTTTACAATTTTAGTTTTTTTTTTTATAAATTATAAATACACATCCTGAGATTTGATTAAAATACGAACTAGTGATGAACTATAATCTCATCAAATGTTTTGGCCAGAGTACTGAGTCTTGTTTTCAAACTCAAAGTTGAATAAGAAATGGAAAGTGAATTGTAACATAGACTTGGCTGTCATGGAATTGTAATAAGATGTAAATGGAATTGTAAGTATTGACCATCTATCAGTTGCTAATCTTTTAGGCATTGTTCATAGTCGGTTTAGTATGTTTCTACTGGGCTGTGGCTCACCCTATATGGGAACATCATTTTCAGGTACAGGTAACATGCCACCTCCAAGGAGATGGCTTGGGAGGCTAGAGACGGATAGACTTTTGTTGTCTTATTTCCTTTTGATGTATTATATGTAAATTCAGGCCAAGGGTTTAATGTGTAATTGAGTTAGTACTCTCTTTTGTAACCAAGTGTTAACTTGGAAAGCTGTAAGCCCGTAGGGTATTTGCTTTTGTTGTTGACATGTAATACTTTTACTAATGAAATACTCTGATGAATTGAAGAATGTGGATATTTTATATATAAATGCATGTTTATATTGTTGGGTTTAATGTTATTTTTTTGGAGGGTGTGACAAGGTGCATTTGTAATTTACCCTTTTATTTTTTTTTAAAGTAATTATGTAGTGATGGTGGTGGCGATAATAATAATGGTGGTGATAAACTAGTGGTTGGGGAGGGATTTTGTCAAGGCGAGATAATATATTTCATGAAAAGAAAAATAAATAAATTTAATAAATCTTTACTTTTTTCCCAACTTGAGTCAAGTTTTATTTTATTTATTTTATTTACTTTTTTAGTCAGCCTAGGCTAGATTATTCTTAAAATTATAAAATTTTGACTTAGTTTAAAAAAAAAAGTTCACAAAAGTAAGCAAAATGTTATTAAATTTTTTTGATTAAAATTATCTTCTTTTTTTATTTTTTTTTTATTTTCTGAGTGTTCAAAAAAACCAATTATTATTTTTAATTTTAGAATCGTTGACATGAATCCAGAAAAATAAAAAATAAAAACGTAATTTTAAAAAATTTACTAAAATAAGCTTAACTAAAAAAAGTCAAAAAAGTAATGTCATAAATAAGCCCTATAACAACCTCTTGAAAATTAATTTATTTGCTAAAAAATCTATTTTGTTAAAAAAGGGAAGAAGCTTAAGATCATTTGGAATACCCTCCAACCAAAAAGTCTACTTTAACCACTCTAAATTTTTTTTAGAAAAGTTTTTTTTAAAAAAATAGTAATATTTAAAACAAACAATTTTTTTTTTGGACTTATTTTTAACCAATATATAAATTAAATTTTTTTTATATATATATTAAAAGAAAACTAACTCCCAAAGGTAACATTACTTTAGAAAGGGCTTCCATTTGGAAGGGTTGGTGATTACTTATATACTTATGATTATGACATACTTAATCCACCTTTGATGTGAGATAATTTTTTATTTTTTTATTTATTAATTTATAAGAGAAAGTCAGAATAATCATGAACAATTTAGTTTAATCATCCAACAACAACTTCACTGAGTAATGACTTTTTATGATCAGGTAAAATTATAATTAAAAAAAAATTTACACTCATATATCTTTAAATCTAGATAAAATACAGTTAATTTTACATTTTTAACATAATTACATTAACTTTAATGTCAATGGTAGGTAGATATTGAAATAAATAAAGATAAATATACATTTTAGTAAAAAATATATGATAATATATCATTTTTTTTTTTCCATTCATACAACTAACGAATTATTGATAATAATAATGAATTACTGATAAAAAATGACCTAAATGTTACGTAATTTATAACTTTGGAGAAAATCAATGTAATTGTGGGGATACATTTTCAGAGTACCAACACATGGCCAAGGTGATGCCGACGTGTCAGCCGAGGTGCCATGTGTCCTGGTCATGACGCCGAGATCATCTCGGCTAGGCTGAGGTTATCTCCGAAGATATCGGAATCCGAGATGTGCGGATAAGGTACAAGAGTCCTAGAATGAGGAATGACTCCAGCATGGATAAGGATAAAACTCTTAGGGAGTTTATCTTTATCTATTGAAGAGTCCATGATAAGCACTGAGCTAAAGTCCATTGAAGTAAGACTTCTATTGGGACTAGGATTGAGTTAACTATAAAAGAAAGGCACCCCCGATGGGTTTAAGGTACGTAATTTATATTCAGAACAGTGAGTTTAGCAATTGATTATCTTTGAGAGATACACTGACTTGATCGTCGGAGTGCCCGCGGGTGGACGAACCACCGCCGGAATCTTCTCTTTCTGTTGCAGGTCAGCCAGGTGTCATCTATTCTGCCAGTACTCTCCAGCTGAATACTAAGTTAGCAGTGTGATTGAAAATTCACTCACACAATTTGGCGTCATCTGTGGGAAAGAAAGGAGAATAGATGGCCAGGGACGGACAGAAGGATAAGGTTGGAAACGAAACCCCTGCTGGGAACGGTAAGCACACTGATCCTAATATGGAGGGAGATGGTCACAACGAAGAGACTCAGAACCAGAATCACGGCAGGAAAGACGTCGGCCAGGGTGGCGACGTACCAAGGGAACCTGATCGGAGCAGGTACTACAACGAGGGTGACCTCCAGGTATGGAAGGATAGATGCCTACAAAGGGACGAAGAGGTGAAAGAGATGGCAAACAAATTGGCAGACCTGCAATCGGTGGTCAATTTTATGATGCAAAACAACGTCATGCAGCCACCACTCCCACTGCAGGACACGCCGATTCCAGCGGCCAATGCCCAGAAGGGAGGGCAGAAAACAATCCCTGCAGCCCCCCAGCACACCAGGAGCGAAAGACACTCTCACCGACCTTCAAGGGAGGTCGGTCGAGGAGAGTCAAGGAGGGAAGAATCGCGGAGGACGCACCGTACCAAGGAGGCAGACCCCAAAGAACATCGGCATGTTCAGGGGCCGGCGCTATGCTTCGACACAACTCACGGAGAAGGGTCAAAGATGGCTCACAACGAAGTTGAGAGCAGTGCACATAAAAGACTGAAGTCAGGAGCTAGCCGAGCTCCTGGTCGGACCAAAGAAGACTTGAGAGATTACCTCAAGAGGAAGCAACAAAACGCCGATGCCGAAGTAACCTCCCCTGATAAGCCGAGAACACCATTATCAGTGGAGCTAGACAAATTCGAGGCTCCAAAGAGATTCAGTATGCCAAGGTTTCAAATATACGACGGTAAGTCGGACCCCAACTTTCACGTTGGATTGTACCTAAATTTGATGGCATTATATAGTGGGAACGAGTCGTTGCTTTGCAAAGTGTTCCCCTCGTCTTTTGGGGAGATTGCGTCAGATTGGTTCCACAAACTGCCGAAGGGAAGTGTGAAGACCTGGAAAGGCCTGGCCGAGATGTTCGTGGCCAAGTTCGTGACAAACAAGCTACAACCATTGAAGGTGGACGTATTGATGGCTCTGAGAATCAGTAAGGATGAAGGCCTTAAAGCCTACACAAAAAGGTACTACAAGGTGTTCAACCGAATACCTGAATGCAATCAAGAGGTGGCGGTTGTATCTTTCAAGAACGGCCTAAAAGACAACTGTCCACTACGAAAATCTTTGGCAAAGACATTGCCAAAAAGCATAGAAGAGCTCATCGCTAGAATTGAGAAGCATGCCAGAGCTGAGGAAGATACGTCGGGGACGAAGGAGACAAAGCAAGAAAAAAGAAACGGCTCGCCGAAGCGAGGCCGAGGTAACAATGGATCTAGCAAGCAAGAGATAGGACTGAGGGCTACACAGACAGTTAAAACTGTGTTCCGAATCCCGATTCACAAAGTCTTGGACAAAATTCGGAGCCAACCCTATTTCAGAGCACCAGTGAGGGCACCAGAAGAGTTTATAGGAAGAAACCTTGACAGACATTGTGCTTACCATAATGAAGATGGGCATATGACTCAGGGTTGTAGAGCCCTGAAAACACACTTAGAAGACCTAATGAGGCAAGGCCATCTGAGAGACCTTGTCGATGAGGCCAGGACAAGGGAAGAACATGCAAGACTGCCACAGGCAACAGCAGCTCCACCTCTCCCAGCACAGCAACCTCAGGCAGGAGGACCTCGGGTAATTAATGTAATTCACTCGAAGGTCAACGAAAATGAAATTCGGGGGGAGACCCAAAAGGTGAAGCACTTGCAGCATGTCTACCAAATCGAGGAGAAGAGACATTGGGCAGAGGAGTGCCAGGGACCAGTAGTGTCCTTCACAGAAGCCGACCTTGAGATGGTGCATCATCCACATAACGATGCCTTGGTAGTATCCCTCTAGGTTGGGGAATGTCAACTAAAGCGCTTCTTGATTGACCAAGGCAGCTCTTGTGACATCTTGCATGTCAAGTGCTACAAAGAGCTTGGCCTTCACCCAGACGATATGGAGCAATCCAACGGCCTAATGGTCGAGTTCAATGGAACGCCGACATGGCCACTAGGAGCAGTAAGCTTAGATGTGTAGGCCGGCACGAAGAAGATAAAAACGGAGTTCACTGTAATCGACATACCCTCCCCCTACAATATCATCTTGGGAAGGCCATGGTTGCATGCAATGGGGGTCGTTCTCTCAACATTGCATCAACTATTGCGGTTCCCAACAGAGCATGGGATTGAGGAGGTCAGAGGAGATCAGCTACAGGCAAAGAATTGCTCCATGGCAGCAATGAAATCCACCTGCAGCATAAGAGAACCAGAGAATGCAGAGATCGAAGACGAGGACGTGGAGGTCCTAGAGGATGTCAGTAAGGAGCCAGCCGAGAAGAGTGAAGAAGCATTGAAGAAAATCCTCGTCCAAAAAGGGGATGAAGAACGCTTCTTTCTTCTTGGCTCGGGTTTAGCCGAAGAAGAGGAAAAAGAATTAGAAGCTTTCTTGAGAGCAAATATTGAGGTGTTTGCTTGGACACCATACGAAATGCCTAGCATTGACCCCGAGGTCACTTGTCATAAACTGAACATTGACAGGTCGGCCAAACCTATAATCCAACGAGCAAGAAGACCGACGTTGATGCACGTCGAAGCAGTAGAAGAGGAAGTAGACAGACTTTTGGAGGCCAGGGCCATTTGAGAGGTAAATTATCGACATGGCTATCAAATACAGTGGTGGTGAAGAAAAAGAATGGTAAATGGAGAGTCTGCGTAGACTTTACCAGCCTGAACAAGGCCTATCCCAAAGACAATTTTCCTCTACCCAATATTGACCAACTGGTAGACGCCACTTCGGGGCATGGAAGGATGAGCTTCCTAGATGCCTACAGGGGATACCATCAGATAGCCATGCATCCCCCAGATGAGGAGAAGACTGCGTTTATCACCCCAAAAGGGTTATATTGCTACAGAGTGATTCCTTTTGGGTTGAAAAACGAAAGAACAACTTACCAAAGATTGGTAACCAAGATGTTCAGACACCTGATTGGCCGAACAGTAGAAGTTTACATCAACGACATGGTCGTGAAGACCAAGGAACCTGAAGGTCATCTGACCGACCTCAAAGTAGTATTTGAAATCCTTAAAACATATCGGCTCCGACTCAATGCATCAAAGTATGCATTTAGAGTTGGATCTGGTAAGTTCTTGGGATACCTGGTGACCAGAAGGGGCATTGAGGCCAGCCTTGATCAGATCAAGGCCATTTTAGAGTTGAAAAGCCCGATATCGACAAAACAGGTGCAGATGCTAATTGGAAGGGCTGCTGTCCTGAATAGGTTCATAAGCAGAAGCTCAAACAAATGCAAATCATTCTTTAACTTAGTAAAGAAAGCCACAGACTTCTTATGGACTGAGGAATGTGAAGCTGCCTTGGCCGACTTGAAGAAGTATTTAACCACGGCTCCAGTTCTCTCAAATTCAGAACCTGGAGAGGAGTTGTTTTTATGCTTAGCAGTTTCAGAACACGCAGTAAGCGCAGTGGTAATCCGAGAAGAAAAAGGAGAGCAAAAGGCTGTTTACTATATAAGCAAAACCCTGGTTGATGCAGAAACAAGGCATCTACCCTTAGAGAAATTGGCACTGGCTTTAGTAATGGCTTCAAAGAAGCTGAGCCATTACTTCTAGGCCCATAAAATTGTGATGCTAACTGAACACCCCATGAAGTCCTTGCTACAACAAGGAGACCTGACAGGAAGAATAGCCAGATGGACAGTCGCCTTGGGCCAGTATGACCTGGAGTACAGACCTAGAATAGCAATCAAAGGCCAAGTTTTGGCCGACTTCGTGGCGGAGTTCACGTCAGAATCCATCAAACATCGGGCTCCGTTGAGCCAAGGTGAACGATGTCCAAACAAGCAAGACGGAGCCCAGCCAAAGGCAAAAGAACAAAGGAAAGAGGAAAAACTCAGACCCTGCAGTATTTACATCGGCGACTCCTTCCGACTGTTTGTTGATGGGAGTTCAAACCGACAGGGAGGGGGGGCAAGAGTAGTACTGATATC
This sequence comes from Camellia sinensis, assembly GCF_004153795.1. NCBI lineage: Eukaryota > Viridiplantae > Streptophyta > Magnoliopsida > Ericales > Theaceae > Camellia > Camellia sinensis. The sequence goes on from NW_021025748.1 coordinate 1,486,804, forward strand.
TCCAGATGGGCAGGTACTAGAACAATCGATTCGTTTGGGGTTCAAGGCCTCAAACAATGATGTAGAGTATGAAGCACTCATTGCAAGACTGAAACTGGCAGCATCAGTACAAGCAGATGAGGTAATAGTCTTTTGTGACTCACAACTTATAGTTAACCAGACAACGGGCGAGTTTGTAGCCCGAGATGAAAGGATGTCAGCCTACGCAAAGGAGGTTATCAGGTTGGCAGCCTTGTTTCAGAACTGTCGACTACTTCAGGTTAGTCGAGATGATAACAGTCACGCCGATGCATTGGCCACTCTAGCTAGTGCAGTACAACTTGGAAAAGCAAGGACAATAATGGTTGACTATTTGTCGGGCCCGAGCATCGAACCACTGACCACAAAGCGTGAAGTAATGTGTGTGGACATGGGACCAAGCTGGATGGATGCAATTGTTGCATTCCTGAAAGAAGGAAAGTTGCTAGATGATCACAAAGAGGCACACAAGATCAGATTGAAGTCGGCAAGGTTCAGTCTAACAGCAGATGGACATCTCTATAGAAGATCTTTCACTGGATCCCTTTTGAAATGCGTACATCCTTCACAGGTTGAAGATTTTTTATATGAAATACATGAAGGAATTTGCGGAAGCCACGTTGGGGGCAGATCACTAGTTCATAGGGCCATTACCCAGGGGTATTGGTGGCCCTACATGCAGAAAGATGTAGAGGCCTATGTCAAGAAGTGTGAAAAATGTCAAAGGTTTGCACATCTGATACACCAACCAGCAGCAGACCTAAACCCAGTATCCAGTCCTTGGCCGTTTGCCCAATGAGGCATGGATCTCGTTGGGAAACTGCCCCAAGCAACTGGATAAAGAAACTACTTGCTGGTGGCAACAGACTACTTCACCAAGTGGATAGAAGCTGAACCCCTTGCCAAAATCCGAGATGTTGACGTAAAGAGCTTCATATGGAAGAACATCATCACCCGGTTTGGGATTCCAAGAGCAATAGTTGCAGACAATGGAACACAATTTAACAGTAAGCTAATCAAGAGCTTCTGTGCAAAGTTCAAAATCAAGAATTACTTTTCCACCCCAAGTTTTCCTCAGTGCAATGGACAAGTAGAAGCATCCAACAAAATCATCTTGGATGGAATTAAAAAGAGGTTGCAAGCAGCAAAGGGAAAGTGAGTGGATGAACTGCCAAGCATACTCTGGACATATTGGACTACGCCGAGAAGATCAACGGGGGAATCCCCATTTGCCATAGCTTATGGCACAGAAACAGTCATTCCTCTAGAAGTCGGCATCCTAGGGATCAGAACCCAGGGAGTGGAGAATGGGACCAATGACGTATTATTGGCCTGAGATCTGGATCTACTAGAAGAAATAAGGGAGAGAGCTGCAATACAGCTCGCAGCATACCAGCAGCAGCTTGCCAGAGCTTATAATAAGAAGGTCAACCCAAGGGAGTTTCAAATCGGTGACCTCGTCTTGAGAAAAGTCGTCGACAACAAAAAAGATCCCAGAGAGGGGAAGCTTGGCCCAAATTGGGAAGGACCCTACAGAATCATCTCGGTACTGGGCAATGGGACATATCGGCTTGAAGATAATAAGGGCAAATAGTTGCCAAGGCCTTGGAACACTTGCAATTTGAAATTTTTCTATCATTAGAATTTTTTGTTCTTTTGTCATTTGCCGAAGTAAATAAATAACGTTTTAGCTTGTTTATTTGTTTATACATTTATGACTGATAAAGTTACAAAACGTTGTTTCTGGAATACATGTATAATGAGAACCCAAATGGAACTTAGGTTCACATTAGGGGACAGAGAGAAGAAAAATGGTTTTAAACACTTGTTGAAACTTGAGCAAAGTTTACAAGTTGAAGTTAAATCGAGATTATGTTTAACACTTGTTGAAACTTGAGACAATTTTACAAGTTGACGTTAAAACGAGATCATGTTTAACACTTGTTGAAACTTGAAAAAAGTTTACAAGTTGAAGTTAAACCGACATTATGTTTAACACTTGTTGAAACTTGAGAAAAGTTTACAAGTTGAAGTTAAATCGAGATTATGTTTAACACTTGTTGAAACTTGAGAAAAGTTTACAAGTTGAAGTTAAAATGAGACGATGCTTAACACTTGTTGAAACTTGAGAAAAGTTTACAAGTTGAAGTTAAATCGGGATCATGTTTAACACTTGTTGAAACTTGCGAAAAGTTTATAAGTTGAAGTTAAACCGAGATTATGTTTAACACTTGTTGAAACTTAAGAAAAGTTTACAAGTTAAAGTTAAACCAAGGTAAAACACTTGTTGAAATTTTATGAAGAAATTTACAAGTTGAAACCAAGGTTGTGCCAAGAGAGGTACTTGGGTATTTTCTGAGGTAAATTATCAGTTTGCATAAACATGGCGTATCACCCGAGAAGGTTACACAAAACTGAAGTGTATATTAAAGATATGCAAAATATTCTAAGTGTAGAATCAAACAAGAGCAGTAAAGAGAAGACAAAGATACAAGCAAGAAAGTTGTATTAACGTTCAAAAGAAGGCATGTCGGCCAAAGCTTACAAATTGTTCCAAAAAGGAAAAAAAAAAAAGACATCAAAATTAAGATTCTTCAACAACAGCAGATGGTTGGGTTTGAAGTTCAGACGACTGCTGGGAAGACATCTCGGCAGCCTTCTTGGCCGAAAGCTCGGCATCGATTTCTCGGAGGGTTACATCGAGGCTCTTGTCGGCAAGAAGCACGTCGGATGATGCTTTCTCAGGAGTAGCATCTTTGGGAACCTCCTCACCCTCCTCATCTTGAGTCAAGTCTAGGACTTGCTCATTTGGAATAGGGGACTTGGCCCTAGCAGCCTCCTTTGACTTCCTCACCAGAACCTCCTCCTCAGACTTAGAATCGTCATCGGATTGGCTTGGAGTTGGGGGAAATGGCAGAGGAAGGACGTCGGTGTTCTTGAGGGGGGAGTCATCGGAGATTTCGAGCTTTTTTGCATGCCTGCTTTACTTGTTTTTCATAATCCGCCGTGACATCGGCCACCCCCTCATTATATCCCTTCTCGTTGGCGGCCTTGACTTCGGCCTCTTTTGCTGCCAGAGCATCCTGAAGTTCTTTTTGGGCCTGGGACATCTTTTCATCGGCCTCTCTTTTTGGGCCTCGAGAACCTTCCTAATGGCCTCAGCGGATTCCGCCTTTTCTTCGGCGTCATTTTGAGCCTTAATAGCAGCCTTGATTTGATCCTCCAAGGTCTTCATCTTGGATTGTAAGCTTTTATTGGTCTTTTCTAGACTGGAGACCTCCCTCTTCTTGTCAGCCAGCTCCTTCCGGTTCTCAAAAGATTGTAGTGAGAAGGAATGGGCGTGCTGGATTGCCTGAGAAAAAATAATACAGAGCAGAAGTTATTACAAAATTTTCTAAAGTAGAAAAAAGAGAAAGAAAGAAAAATTACCAAATAAAAACACTTACTTGAACAGAGCGCTGGAGCATCGGAGCATAGTTTTCATATTTGCTCAACGCGGCGTTTCGGTTGAGATCGCCGAGAAGAAGTAGAGCGGTACCAAGGGCAACGTCGACATTAATGTCATTAGCGTTGTCGCCAGCCCTAACTGGCTTGTCCTCCAGTACGATTTTGGGAGCCCAAGGGGCATCATATTTTCGGGACCCCGAGGTGGTTGCAGAGGATGACCTCGGCCTTTTTGATCTGGTGGATTCGGATGGTTGTGTTTCAGCAGACCTCTTCTCAGGGATAGAGGTGGTCTTCTTACTCTCAGCCAATTTAAAAATTGGCAAGGTGTCCTCAGAATCAATCTGAGTCACCGCTGCCTTTGGCTGAGCCTTCTTTATCCTTTTTTTCTTTGGCTTTGGAGGCTGGGTTGGAGCTGGTTGAGCATCAACAGAGGATGGAATGTTGGCCAAAAGATCCTTAGCGACTGCTTTTTGGTGGCCCATTTCAGCAGAAAAAACTGTTCAGCGTCGTCGACGGCGTTGGGATATTGGGATCAGATATGGAGCCGAGGTAGACGACTGCTCAGCTAGATCAGAGGTCGATCCTTGATCTGGCCGAGATGAGAAGGCAGCTTGAGGAGTTGCGGCAGAAGGAGGTGACTGGCTTTTCTTCTTTTTCTTTAGGACGTCAGGCAGCGCCGATTTGTAGGTTGGGATGGAATTGAGTACCAGAGGGGCTCTTTGTTTGTGGACTGGCAGATCCCAAAGTTTCTTCAAGTCCTTGTTAGGAAAGAAAGACTGACGGAAGCTCTTTGGTGGCTGAGGAAGAGCTGCAAGAAAAATAAACATTAGAAACAAACAAAGTATTGAAGGCTTTAAAAACAAGTTAGTATGAACACAGAGCTCTTACCATTGCCCTCTACAAAAACTAATCGAGGAAGAGGGTAGAAATGGAGGTCCTTGTCTGGAGCGAACTTCCAGTTCCCCGAGGTAATGAAATAGTCATCCCAGCTCCCTTGTTGGAGTCAGGGAGGTCGGCGATAATTTTGTACTCTATGGACCTCGGCTTAAGGTAGTAAACGTAGCCCATATTTTTTTTGAGGCCACACATGGTGTAACAGTATTGGATATCGGATAAGGTAACCCTAGCATTTTCTTGTTTGGCTAGGGCTATTATGCCATTGATGACTCGGTAGGAGTTAATGGCAAGTTGCATCGGGTTCAACTTATAATAATGAAGTATCTCACGGAAAAGGGTATTTAGTGGGAGTCGAAGTCCGCACTCAATAAAAGCTACCACAGGGAAGGGCAAAGAATCAGTTGTAGGCATGATGGAGTCATCCTCCCCAGCCAACCTCAGTTGGACGTCGGCCGAGATGTCAAACTCACGCCTAAAGTGATCTAACTTGGTCGGGGTGTCTACCTTATGCTTCCACATACCCATAACGTCGACTTCACTTAGAGGAGTTGGATTTCAGAAGAAAGGAGTTTTCGGAGGGTTTTAGGGACCTCGACAGAAGCCTCAAGGCTAGTTGGGGTGAGAATTTGTGGGAACTATTTTAGTTTTTCTTAGAATCTATGGGTTCTACAAACAAATCCCAAATCTAGATCTACGGAAACAAAGATTGGAGGCAAGAATCTAGCAAAAACACGGCAAACAAAAAACATGAACGTGTTTCAGAATCAAGAACAGTAATGAAACTATCAAGAACACTGTGACAGAGTATGCACAAGGGCACGAGGCCAAGAAAAGTGGCAAAAGTGCAGAAAAATTGTGAGCAATAGGTATATTTAAGACATGGGCAAGAACAAAGTTGTGAAATAAACACATTCAGATATATATGTTTGAACAAAGCAGTAATGGCAATGAGTAATGGAGAGCATCAAAAATTGAAATTAGGAGAAACAGTAAACTCACCAAAGAAAAGAAGCCGGTGTTGAGTTCGTCGAAGTCAGACGAACGACAGCTGAGGAAAAGATTAGCAAGAACCTCGCGTGGAGGTGGTGGACGGAGCAAGTTGCAGAGCTTTAGAAGCTTGAACAATAAAGGATTTGGAAGAAAAAGATAGCGAGAGAGAAAGCCTCAGAAACGATGGAAAAAAGTGAAAAGATGGAAGAGGGAAAAAGTTTTGTTAAAACTTGAAACGACGGCAAAATAAAATTAATGAGCCTAGAATGACAGATTTGTCAGACGGCGCGCACAGGCGCGAGACGACTTACAGGCGCGTAATAAGTACGATCCAGTAAGGGGAAGGCACGTGGCTAAAACAGTTGAGTTATTGTGTATGACAGCTCATACGCGTAAAAGAGCTCTTAGGGTCCTTATTCTTTAAAGAGACATGTCGGCCTTGACGATGATCTCGGCAAGATACTTTAAGCCGACGTACTGGTAGAAAGTACCAATATAGGTTCCATTACCTCAGAATGCCGAGAGGTAATAGAACCTAGGGGGTAGTTGTGGGGATACATTTTCAGAGTACCAACACGTGGCCAAGGTGATGCCGACATGTCAGCTGAGGTGCCACGTGTCCTGGTCATGACGCCGAGATCATCTCGGCTAGGCCGAGGTTATCTCCAAAGATATCGGAATCCGAGATGAGCGGATAAGGCACAAGAGTCCTAGAATGAGGAATGACTTCAGTATGGATAAGGATAAAGCTCTTAGGGAGTTTATTTTTATCTACTGAAGAGTCCATGATAAGCACTGAGCTAAAATCCATTGAAGAAAGGCTTTTATTGGGACTAGGATTGAGTTAATTATAAAAGAAAGGCACCCTCGATGGGTCTAAGGTACGCAATTTATATTCAGAACAGTGAGTTTAGCAATTGATTATCATTGAGAGATATACTAACTTGATCGTCAAAGTAGCCCCGGGTGGACGAACCACCATCGGAATCATCTCTTCCTCTGTTGCAGATCAGCCATGTGTCATCTATTCTGCAAGTACTCTCCAGCTGAATACTAAGTTGGCAGTGTGATCGGAAATTCACTCACACAGTAATTATGTTAAAGATGTGAAACTAATTGTATGTTTTTCAAACATTAAGAGAGGGAAATGTAATTTACCTATTAAAAAATTATGAAAATAGAAATTCATAAAAAATGGGCATTTATTCATAAATTTTTCTTCACATACTCATACCCTATTTAATCCAAATTATTTTCTTGTATTCCAATAAATTCTATGGATGACATAGTTACCAAAATACCCTTAATAATAATAAGGTGAAGCGTACATTAATATTCACATTGATAGTGTGAATGTTCCATGATGTAAACATCCACACTGTTAATGTAAACATTCATGTTGTTAAATTTATTTAATGTAAATGTTCAAGTCATGGAACATTTGAAATAGTCCAAAATAATGCACACCGAGTAGCGAAGGATTCAAAAAATATTTATAAGAGTAAAATTGTTCATAAATTATCTTAAACATAAGAATTAAGATTTTGTGAATCAAATATTCAAAATAATAGGACTTATTGAAATATAATAAGACTTATTAGAATATAAGAATATTTTATACACTGATTGGGATATAAGTACTTGAAAAATATTTTATAATAAATTCCTAGAAAAATCAAAAAAATGAGTGTTAGGCACTATTTGACATCTCATACAAAAATATACTTTTGTTTTTAAATATCTTTTTTAGATCATATCACTTTTTTATTTTTTTATACATCTTTTTATAAAAATTTAAAAATATTCCAAACACCCTCTTATTAATAGTACTATTCAAAATAAAATTCGAAAGAATAAAAAGGGAGCATAATAACATAACCCCCCTAAAAAGAAAATGGGAAAAAGTTCACGTACGTGTGAATGGTATTATGGTAAATTCAATACGCGACACGAATATTCTGATTAGCATATTTGAATGCCACGACAACACACATGTGAGTGTGTCAACTTTGGTGCGTTGATCTCTCAATTCCGACCGCGTGGCCTGTGGGTCTCCAGGTACGCACGTGCGTATCATGCTGCATTTAAAATAGTGAAATGATTTAATAATTTCAGAGGATTACGTGGTCATATTTTAAGTTAATCATCAATTACTTAATCTCATGTTATTTCTTCAGCTTAAACATAAATCGTGAATTTCTATCCCTCTATATCAATCAAAACTTTATAAAAATCACGTGTTCATATTCCGAGAATACTAAATAATCACCTTTTAAAATAATATATACCACGCCATCGTGAACGACCCTCAATAGGTGACACCAATGAGTAACATGTTTTTAGACGAGTTTCAATTTATGTTTATATTTTAATTAGTGATTGTATTTTATATTTTAATTAATATTTATTAGATACATTTAATCAAGATGTATTTAAAAAGTAAAATAAATTAACTAAAAATATTTCAAAAATCACTAAAAGCAAAAATAAAATTTGAACAAAAAATTGTGCACATTTTTATTTAGATTTTTTTTCGTTTTTAGTAATTTTTTTAATATTTTAGTTAAAATTTTTTATTTTGTAGATGCATATAATCTTGATGGGTTTAAAAATATAAAAAGATTAAAATATAAAAAAAAAATTCAGTAAAGACAATCAGAAACCTATCTAAAAATAATTTCTGAAAATATATTTATTTTTTACTGCATATTTATGATAGTAGGCAGTAGAAAATGTGATAATCTTATTCTTTTAATATTATCTGTGTAGTTATATATTCAAAATAAATTCAAATAAAAAAATTGTAATAAAAGAATTTTATAGTTGTTATAATAATTAATGCAAGTTATTGAACTTATTTAATAAAAAAAATTAATTTATTAACTTTTAGTATTAGATTTTAAAGCATCTCCTACATTATTAAACATTCAGTTGATTTACATGGACAAAAATTAATATTGAACACAATTTTCTGGTATGGAACTCACTTACTTTTTCCGTGTTTTTTAAACACATTTTGCAAGTTTAAAATACACTATAAAGTATATATTGTATTTTACTTATTCATTTTTTCATTTTGTTTCAACTTTGCTATTTATTTAATTATTCGTCTAAATACTGTTTTTTTTTTTTTTTTTTGAAATGTTACATCAACAATGAACAAAGAGATAAACGATCGTAAGTGTTTGATACATTTTGCATAGTCTTTGTAGGTTAAATACATTTAACTAGTGAATTTGAGTTATACAAGATATTTTAACTAACCAACATTATATACATAAAATGTTGAAAATGCTTTTAGCAAGTCTTCCATAGGCACTCTTTATCATTTGGATTTAGATTATCTGTCATTATTTTTCTACAGCAAGAATAGTCAATTAAGCATATAATTTAATATTAAATATTTTAAATTATATATTCCAAAACAACATCATTTTGTTTGAATTTAAAATTTGAATAACTGAATTACCACAATAAAAAAGGCACAGAATCCTCGCCCATTTGGCTTTAAATTAACAAATAATAATATTTAAATTAATTACATATTATATGTTGCATGCACTCTCATACGTTAGATACAAGTATAAGTTTCTTATCAAATGTTTTAAGGGAACTGTTAAACAAAATTTTAAAATAAAAATTTATTTTTACACATGGTTCTTCACAAAGTGAAATGCTATGGATCTAGAAATAAATTTGAACCATACATTGATATTTGTGAATAAAATTCAAAGTAACCATAAATTACATTTCTAGATAAAATTTAAAATATTACACTTATCATAATTCTAAACTATACCTTATTTATCTCATAACCTGTTGTTCCCAATGGACTTTGGATGTTCCAAACTTGACTCATATGCATGGGCGGGGCTATGTGTAATTCAGTGGTGTCAAATTGACACCACTGAACTTTCAAATTTTATTTAAATATATATGAAATTTTGTTTAATAGTTTTGGATTTTAACAAAATGACTCCAGTGTTTGAAGCTATTCATTGTTTAGTGGTGTCAATTTTAACAAAATGGCCCCAATGAATCTAGATAAAGATCACATATATCACATATATTTGGAGCTATTTATTGTTTAGTGGTGTCAATTTTATCTCAGTGTTCATTCATTCATTTGCTCTATCAACACTTCATTCTCTAACAACCATTGTTGCATTGCCATTGATGCATTCCTTCATTTGTTCTCTCTCTCTCTCTCCCTCCCTCTAAATGACCCCACTGAGAGGAATTCCTGACTACGCCACTACCCATATGAGTAATTTTTGTATATGGATAAAATATATGTCATATGATAACTTTTATTATTATGACTGGATTTAACAGTAAGATCTATTACATTTATATTGAGTGTTTGGGAAATAATAAAAGACATACTTTTATAATACTTTTATAATACATTTTCCATGGTTAGGTATTGAATTAATTAAGTTGCAAAATGTGAAAATTAATTAAAAATAATAATTTTAATCCCATGTGATGGGCATGAAAGTGTGAGCATGACCAGCACAGTAATTGACTATGCGGTTTTGCTTTTGCATGACCTTAACAAGCATATTCACGTGTCTTACTTTATTTTATTAATTTCTGAAAGTCCCATTTCGCGTGCCTTAATTTGAAAGGCAGAGGCTAAAGTGGGGGCATGTTAGTATAATTTTTGGGATCAGCCTCCTCTCTGGTCCAAATTGGATTGGGGGGTACGGTTAGATTTTTGTAGGTTTCAGCACGAAATTCGTATTAATAATTTGAATTATTAATATGCAGAATTTATCAAAGTATTTTATTTTTGTAAAAAATTATATTGATTGGATATCGATATCTATTTGATCAGATTACATTTGTATTAGTAATAAATATGATTTTTAAAATAATTTCTTGATATAAATATGATCTAATTAAGCGTCTATCGATATCCGATTAAAGTAATTTTTTCCATGAATGAAATAATCGACGAGTCCTAATAGTGAACAGTACGGATTATCGATGCGGGCTCCGTGGTAGGCCCATGGAAACTCAACAACACCTTCCAATTGGAAAATCCAATTGGAGAGGACCTTGTCCCTAATTTTTGTTAAAAAAATTAAGGAGACTTTCGTATAGGTCCTAATAGATGGACTTATTATTCAATAGGTTCTATAATAATTAATGGCATTTTTCATCAAACACTATTAAAAAAACGTTACTAATTCTTAATTTTCAGAGATAGTTTGAAAATTGTCACTAATTATAAGTTTTAGTGACAGCTTAAAAAAATCGTCACAAAAAAGTCATAGAAAAAATAGTCACAAAAAAGTCATAGAAAAATTGTCACTAATTTTCAAATTTCAACGACAGTTTATAAATTTGTCATAGAAAAATATCACGAATTGTAAGTTTTAGAGATAATTTATAAAAACCGTGACAAAAAAAAAAAGAAAGAAAAAGTATTTGTCAATTTTTAGCAACATAAAAAAAATCGTCACAAAAATTTATTTTTAGCGACGATTTTATTAGAACTTGTTTTCAATAGGATTTAATGAGAATTAAGATCAATTGTTAAGAGCTATTGGTAATTTACTCAAAAAATTAAAATCAAACTTTGATGATGAATTAATTATTATATTTGAAAAACGAGAAATTAAAATGAAATTTGGCATAAAATGTATGAGTGTAAAATATAATTTACTTTTAATTTTAAAAAATAAATATTAATTTTTTTTTTAAATTTAATGAAAAACATTTTGGATTTGTAAAAAGTGTCTTGTTTTTCATTTTTATTTTTTGGGGGACCCATTTTATTGAAAAAACTATTCAAATAAGGGTAAGAGAATTTTATAAATGAACACGAATTGTCTCCTGTCTACATTTTACAAATTTATTTTGAAAATAAGTTAGGGTGATCATCGACAAAAGCTAATGACAAAAGTTGATTACTAACGAGTTAGAAATGGTGGCGAAAGGTGATTTTTGACCATCAGAAGTGTTGGCTAGAGATGGTTGTTGATAAAAGTAATAGTTGAAAGGGGTTGCTAGTAGGAGGAGGTGATTTTTGGCTCATTGAAAGTGGTGGCTAATAGGAGGTGGTGGCTAGAGGAGTCACTGACGGTGGTAAGGGATGGCTAAATGTGATAACTAGTAGTGTTGATAAGCAGTTGATCGTCAAAGGAAGTAGGAGAGTAAGAAACAAATGAAAATAAATTTTTTTTATTACATAAATTTAGTAAATTCTATAAATATTTGAAAATGAATTAGACACACAAAAAATATTTATTTACAATTTTCAAAGCTTTTGTAAAGATAAACAAAAACTATAAATAAGGACATACCAAACCTAAGGGTGACTTTGGTCATGGTCTAGCTAGAGTCTCTTTTTAATTATTCTTAATTTGGGAAATCATAAACAAAGTGAAGTCATATCTGACTTTGGTTCATGAAATATTTGCAAATGACATGGTTCATCAAATATTAGATTAAATAGATGCTTTCCATTCTTTAATTAGTTTCAATGGCAAAAAATTCTCTCATTCAAACCTAAGGGTGTAGGCCTTTTTGGCAAAGCCCATATTTTGTTTGGGCCGATCCATTCACAGCCCAGCTCAGAAGGCCCATCCACTAGAAGTGTGCCCTTGACAGATTGAGAATTTGGGAGGAGTTCAGACTGAAATTAAATTTTTTTTTTTTTTATAACTCTGCATTTTTTAAATATATTTTTTACAAACCAATATAAATCTTACATTTTTTATTTTTATTTATTTATTTTTTACTTATAGAAGTGTGCCCTTGAGGGATTGAGAAATTGTGTATGTTCATGTTAAAGAGTAGTCCAACAACTTTTGTTAAATAGAAAGAGGGAAAAAGTATCTGCAAAAAATGTCTAGAACTTGAATTTATTGTGTAGATTTGAACTTGGTGTTTGGAACACTCGTAATATCTCATTGATTTATTTTAAATTTTAAACATTTTTCTGAATATGTATCATTATTGTAAACTGAATTATGACATAAATACTTAATGTGGAAGATGCAAGCTATGAAATCAATTGTTGATACCAATGTGGTTGTGGTCTTGAGTTCGACTTCCCTAATAGTGGATAATATTGTGATTATTGTGATTGATAGAATGGTTATTAACTTGTAACTAATTTCAATGATGTTTTATATGTAATTATTGTTACCCATTAACCCAAAAAAAAAAAGAGTCATTTGTGGGAGGCAAATTTAGCTATGATATATCAACTTCCTATTTGGATGAATACTATAAAGTTTTTTTTTAAAGAAGTTCCCAATGTCCAAATTGGAGGTGTATGATGGGAAATCAGATCTCTAAAGAATCTTATGTTTGGTTTTGAAGTATAATACAAGGAAAGCCAAAAATAAAAAATAATATGACATTAACTAACACAATAAAAGTAGTGATACCAATGAATAAAGCATTTCAGTAGTAGAAAATGAGACAATGTTTATAATATTAACAACATTAGCTGTTCAACAAAAATATTAACTACATTAATTGAGGAAGTCTTACCTTGGGTTGGTAGATGTAAGGTGAGAGTATCTGTATCTAGAAGATTGCACAGGTGAATTGTCGGGCAAATCTCCTTTGGCAGAGAGATTACTTTTCTGTTTTATGAAATTAATCACGCACAGTCAAGTGGCCATCTGCCAAAAGAATAGTTGCCCGGTAATGCAACCATGCACTTGACCGATCACTTGGTCGATGACGATGAACACTCCTTTAGCTTGAGAATCTATTTATAGGCCATGAAAGAAGTCTAGTGTTTTCATGAAAAATAGCATATTCTCAGCACATCCTCCATATTGTTGTTCGTAGAAAAAGAACTAGTGATGCACTTTGACCCAGACAACGTTTGCCCAATTTACGTACGTATGTGCAATGTTTTATCTAGGGGTGTAATTCGAGCAGGTTCAGTAGGGTTAGGAGGCTGTCTAAGCTCAGCCCAAGTTATACTGAGACCTGTTCGGGCCTGCCCAGGTCCGAATTGTAATCCGAAATTGCATGTACAAGCCCGATCCGAGTTAAATCCGAATTGTCCGAGTTGCCCGAATTGTAAATGAATTTCATTTATTTATAGCTACATTATTAAATTATTAAAATTTGACTCTATTTACATGTTTTTTAATAGAAAATCATTAATACTATCAAAACAAATAATTTATATAATGTAAGAGAGATGCTGCTATAGCAGTCTTTACAATTTATGAGTGAAAATAGACAAAAGTAAGATTTTATGTTATTTGTATATATAATATATATTCAATATGATTTAATAATCTAAATTACTTTAATATCATTAATGACTAATAATTTATATGTATATTTAATATATATATATATATATATAATTCGGGTTTTGGGTTGCTCGGATTGTTTGACGTCTTTGCCCAAACCCGTCCAAATTTAATTCGGACTTCTGAATTTTTGCCTAAGCCCGTACTTGTTAGGTCCCTTAGTCTTGTCAAATCCACGAATAAAATTTAAGTTATTGAGTTGTAATTTCCTTGCTGTTTTGTCTTGCTCGCTCGAGCGAAGAAGTCCTCGTTCGAGCGAAGACTGCGTCTGGCAAAAACTTGAAAGAGATGAATGTGCGCTCGAGCGAAACTTGTGTAGCTCGAGCGAAGGAGTGTGTCTGCATAAAAACCTGAAAGAGTTGATTGTTCGCTCGAGGGCAGGTTGCATGGCTCGAGCGAAGCCACTTATGGAAATCACGCGAGATAAGTTCCTCGCTCGAGCGATAGTAGCTTCGCTCAAGCGAGCTTCACAGTCCAGGATTTCTATAAGTGTTTGTTTTACTCCAAAACTAGGATTAGGTTTTTAGATCTACTTTGAGGTTTTCTAAGGTTTTCTTCTTGAGTATTTTTGTGAGTTTTCCTTGATAATTTGAGTGAGTATTAAACTCATGAATTGACAAGCACAAGTCAAGGAGGTTGATTGATTACATAAAAGAGTAGTCTTCCTTGGTGGATTCCGAAGATTCAAACGTGGAGTTTCAAAGGAGTTTGATTCGGTACGTAGTCGTTGATTCGACAAGTGAAATTGTGGATTCAACTTCAGATTGATCAGTTCCGAGACGAAGGCTTGGTGAAAGAGTTACAGAAGGTTTGAAGACAAATTGGATGAGTTGAGTAATTTGTTTGTTATCTTTGTAATCTTTCTTTCTTCAGTAGTGGATTGATTAGTGGTGTTTCGCCTGTGGTTTTTTATTACAATTGGAGGTACTTCAATTGTGATTTTTCTACGTAAAAATCGTTTGTGTCGATTTATTGTTTATTTCGAAAACAACAATTCAAATCACTTTCGTAAGTGCTTGATGATTTAGATTGTGTATTTTAATCTAATCAAGAATCACTTAGGATTTTCAGTATTGAATTTGAAAATATCTTGTCCAAACCCTAAAAAAATTCGGATTAAATTCGGGTTGCTCGGGTTGAGCCTGCCCAAGTTGCACCCCTAATTTTATCTCAGCACAACAATAGTGTGTATTTGTAATGTATTAAAAACATTCGGCTTATGAAGCTTCTTTTTGAACAAGAATAAAACATGTTGATTTTTTATAATGTATTTAGTTGTAATGATGTTGTCTAGAAAATGTAATACTTTTCACTAGAAGGATAGTAAACAAGATTATCTTTATAAAGTTTTTCTCATATATGTGCAAGATTCTTTAGATTAGTTTATGTTGTACTAAACCTTTTGCCAAATATATGCTTATTTTCACTGGGAGGGACACACATAGGGGAAGTTTTTCAGATGAGACAATGTAGAACCACCTTTGTAGCTAGATAGTTAATTGAGAGACAATTGATGACTAACTTAATGTGTTTGGAGATTTCTCATTTATTGAGAATATCATATAGACAATATATATCACATAATTTTTCGTAATGAAATTAAAACCTAACACCCACCATGCACCATTGTTACTCATTTAGCTTATCGATAAGATGACAAAAATCAACCATAATATAAAGAAGGGTCTTGTTATTAAGAAAGGTTAAAAATTTTATACATTTTTTATTACACATACTTTTATGCAGAATGTATTTTTTTTTTTTTTTTTTTTTTCAGTCTCTTAACTTGTGCCATTACATATTAAAAAAATTTAATAAAGAAAACTGAAAAAAAAGCCAACATGTACAATTTTCTTATTTACTCTTTACTCAACCTATGTTTTTTTCTCTTCTTCTTCTTCTTCTTCTTCTTCTTCTTCTATTTATTTATTTATTTATTTTTTTCAATCTTGATATGTACATATTATTAGCCAGTTCCATAGGAATAAAGCTTTCTTTCATTTCTGTAAATCGAGTAAAGCTTCGATTAGAGTTGATTCTTTACTCTTCAATGAGAAGTGTAAAAATGATTGAAAGAGAAGCATCTAAATTAGTGTCTCACTTTCACCTCTAGTGGATAAATAGGGAAAGGAAATAAAAAAGAAAATAAGAGAAGAAATAAAAATAGAAAATAAAAATAAAGAGCACATTGAGAAGATCCAATGGCATGTTCCTTCGTTGTCCTTCACGTCTTATTCCTATCTTCTTTGGTACCCTTCAATTCAAATCCAATTCAGTCCAGTGAATGTGAATGTTTTTATACTTCTCTCCCTCTCTCTCTATACCTATATATATGATTTATGAATTTAATAATATTCATATTGAATACAACTTAGATATATTATTGCAAGAGTTGAGTCTAGTACATTTTTCTAGAGGAAGGCTTTGTTGGGTAGCCTTAATATTTTTGGTGAATTCTGTCTCTCTCTCTCTCTCATTATTAGTTACACACATAATCTCATGAACGCGGCTTAATTAATTCGAGAAAGTTACATGTCTCTTCGAAATTAGGGAACTCACAAAAACTAAGACAAGTTACTTAAAAATAAAAACTTGTAATGTAAGTTTATAAATAATTAACGATAGTGTTACATGCACCAATTAATGTACATGTTAGTGTATTAAGACTAGTTATGATATTATTATTGATCATACTCATTAATCACATTATAAATACCAAAAACCTCTTAAATTATACCACATCATCAATTGGTACACTAGTTAGTACACTAATTGGTATATATAATTAATCACACCCATATTGAATATAGTCCGCACACTTTCATTTTTATGATTTTTTTTTTCAAGTAATAGGTTCTTCAAATGCCTTTATTTGACAACATCATTAGCTAAACTTTCATTGACTATTTGAAAAGTATTTTTTGTTAAATATTAAGAGGCTTAAAAGGTTGTACATTTTGTATGAAAATGAGTGCAATAAAAAATGTTCAATATTTTTAAATTTCTTAACATGTATTCTAAAACAAACGTTAACAAGATTTTTAAAAACTGCAACCATTTGTAAAAATAAAATTTTTCTTATAGTTTTCAAAGATGGTTTGTGTGTGACATTATGTGCTAAGGTTATACATTACTTATTTATTCATATTGTTTTGTATCATTAAATTACATGACAAGATATTATTTACATTTAATTTAATTAATTTTTTAACACCAAAAAGTATCATTTTTAAGACAAAGAAACTGCGTACTTTTACTCTGTGTTCGGTTGGGAGATTTAGAAACAAAAAGAGAAAAGATATAAAATTAAGTGAAATGTAAGTATAATTTATTCATATTTTACCTAACTTTTTTTTTCCCTCTTTCTAAATCTCTTTGTAAATTTTCCAACAAAACAGAGCATTTAGAGAATCTTTGGTCTTCATGCTCTGCCGACCTCCCCACAGCAAGAAAGAGCCTTTCCTTTTGCTTTGGACTATGTCTTTTTATCATTATTATTTATTTATAATGTGAATGTTTGATCTACACATTTTCTAATCAAACTTGTATTTTGGGGACGATGGCACAAACTTGAAATATCATAAAGACAAAAATAATACAACACAAAATCAGATTTCCAAACAACATAATCAATCATAGATATCATATAGAAGGTGATTAAACGGTGACAAAGAATTGATGACATGATATTTTTGTTTTGAGTATTTTTTTTTTTAAATTTTAATTTTAAATGTTAACAGTGCTCCAATGTACTTGTTAAAATGTAATTATTAACATAGTTTATATATAATAATAAAAAAAAAGTGTTAGACAACAAACATCTAGGTGTAATTCTGATCAAGTTTATATCAAAATGTTAGTGAATATTTCTAATGAGGAGTTAATAAACTCTAAGTTTTCTCAACTACTTCCATTAATTGTAGCAACAATCAGATTTTATACTATTAAAATTACTCTTAAAAGGGAATATTTAAAGGGCAAAATTGCTAGAAATCCTAACGCTGTGTTTGGTTAGAGGATTTGAGGAGAGATTTGGAAAGTGGAAAAGAGAAAAGTTAGGTAAAATGTGAATAAAATATACCTACATTTCACCTAGTTTCACACACATTTTCCCTTTTCCTTTCCAAATTTCTCTCCAAATTCCTCTCCAAATCTCCCAATCAAACACAGCATAAAAGTTATACTAAATTTTTCACCAAATGTTTCACATGGGTGTGGGACCCACATGATTTGGTAGAAATTTTGATAAAACTTTTAGAATCTCTAATATTCCTCTTTAAATATTGTGATTGTCATTAATTATAATATAATTAATATAAAATTTAATAAATGCAGTTATATTACATTAATTGCAACTAAACTGTTAATGGACAATGATGTGTTGTCTCATAAATAAGGCTACAAATAAACTGAACTGTTTATGAACAAGCTTGACTCGGCTCGTTAAACGGCTCGGCTTGGCTCGGGTCGGATCGGTTCGTTTAGTAAATAAGCCGAGCTCGAGCTCAAAATTATCGAGCCAAGTCAAGCCAAATTCGAGTTTCATTAATATTAATAAGTCGAGCGGACCTCGAGCCCAATTCTTTATTGAGCCAAGCTTGAGCTCAATAAACGAACTCAATAAATAAACGAGTCAAGTTCGAGCTCAGCAAAACTCAACTCAGCACGTTTACAACTCTACTCATAAATGATGTGGAATGGTCATAGTAGAATTTTAGGACAAAAGAGTGATAACCTTTTAGGCTTGACATATTATGTGCCTTTGTCAAAGGATTAATTAAATAACTATATACTCACATTATCCTTATAATAACATTTAAATTATAAAATTGTCAACAATAGTTCCATTCTACTACCACCTTTTCTCTCTCTCTCTCTCTCTCTCATGTAGGGGTCAAAAGGTACATTATGTTAGAAGTTTAGTCCTTGGTTTTTATTGGTTGTGGAAAATATCAAATTCCATTTTCACTATAGAACAATGACAAGGTTACATATCTAAAAAAAAAAATACAAAAATAAATAAATAAATAAAATTTAGAAAATAAAATATGTCAATCAAATTCATTTTAAGTATAATATAATTAAAAAAAAAAATTTAAATCTACATTATGCACTTTATTTTATGAATACTTTTTTACATATTCCATACAACATACTCATGAAACAAAACCATTATATTAAGTCTTTGCACTACTCATCAAACAAAACCATTATTGATGCGAAACATTTTATTCACAATTATAAAGGTGAACAAGATCAATGCATTTATAGATTCGAATAAAATGTGAGACATCAGTGATTTAAGTGTAATATTTTTTTAGTGTGCGTATTCTTTTTTATTCACAATTATAAAGGTGAACAAGATTAATGCATTTATAGATTCGAATAAAATGTGAGAGATCAGTGATTTAAGTATGATCTTTTTGTAGTGTGCGTATTCTTTTCCAACATATGATATTATCTAAATCATCAAAAAAAAAAAAAAAAAAAAAAAAAAAAAAAAAAGATAAGAAAAAAAAAGGTGAAGATGTTCTTGGCCTTGGGAGCGAGTGAGATTTTTAGTGAGAGAATCGGGACCATGCATGCATGGCCCCCATGAATAACACAAAAGAACCTTCCCACAGGAATTGTGCCAAGCATATGCTTCTTCCTTTCTTTAGCATATCCAAAACCAATGTGCGAACTGAGTAGTATAAAAATGGCTTGCTACTTCATGTGAAAGATCGAGCTCGATCTCAGGTACTCAAAGCAAAGGCAAATATGTGGGGTTAAAGAATAACAGGGCGGTCCTCCTCTGGCAAGGAGATCACCATGCAAACACATGCATACATTCTGCTTTGCCAAAGGAGAATTGCCCTGCCATTCTCTCTCACAGTAATTCGGTTTCTTGTGCTTCAAGTTTCTACAAGAACCATAACCCGGTTCCAACTTTGCAAAAGGTTCTAATTTTCTCGAACTTTTCTCTATTGTTGTTGTCTTCATTGTTATTTTTGTGTATTACTTTTCGGTTTTATGTGTTTATTTCTTGGCAGGTAAATGTATAAGTTCTTATAGTAGTTGTTTGGTTGGAGGGTTCTGTGAACCAACAGTTCTGAAAGTAGGCAACTAGCCCATCATCACTTCATCAAAGATTCATATTTTTCTTTAACTTATGAGTGTTCATAGAAGGAAAATTATTTGAAGAAAAAATTGAATGCAAGAAATTGCCATGCTTGTGGTTTTATTTTGACTTGTACAGAAGTTTTGGGAGTTTAAAAAATTGGTACTTATTTCCACCACTACCAAGATTGTGGAGGAAACATGTTACTGGCACGTAAGGATCTTTTTTCTGACTCTCATTTGTCTCTATGAACCAAACGCCCTCTATTTAGGGGTGTAAATTCGGCTCAGTTTGGCTCAGCCCAACCACCAGGCCAGGCTTGGGCCGGCTAACATCGAGTCTCGCGGGTTTCCACCAAATTTTGGGGTGGGGCGAGCAGACCCACGTGGAAAAATTCTCAGCCCAAGCTTGCTCAAAACCGAGCCACAGGCCTATGCTTAGTCTCAAACTTGGAGTGGGCCTAGGCCAAGCCTAACTATTTTTTTTATTTTTCTTTTTCCCACAAAATAGCTTGAAAATAACATTAGGCCTCAGGCCGGTCAAGCAAGCCTTGGAGAGGGCTTTGAGTGGGTCTTTGGACTGGGCTTCGGATCCGGTCTCAAAACACACGGCTCAGGGTCATGGGCTGGGCTCATGCTCGGGCTTGGCTGGACCATGGGTGGGTTTTGAGTGGGCCGTGGGCGAATGGACCAATTTTACACCCCTAACTCTATTATGGGATTATTGCCGCCCATATTCTATGATTGGAGTTTAGGAGAGAATGAGATAGAAGATTAGATTTCTTCCAGATATATTATATTTGCACAATTAATTTGTTGACTTTTATATGGAGGATTTACAACATATAAATAACGCTAAGCCAGTTAATGTTGGCCAAGCAACTTTAAATTATCAACCTCTTAACAAGAATAAGTGTTCTTGAAAGTTTGCTAAGCTAGTGAATATAAGGGCATATATAGACCATATATGGGAGATATTATATAAAATTCAATCTCTGTTTCTCTCTCAGTTTGCTTAGCTTTGATGAACAATAAGGGAGATACATCATAAAAGAAAAGAAAATTTTAAAGATAACAAAAAGAAGGTCTTGAAAAGTGTCACAAATTTACATTTGGCCATTTTTTTAACACTAAAAAAGTGATGTTGGCCCTACTAAAGTTGTTTGTCTAGCATGATTTGGTGACAAATTTCATGACCATTTTTTCGTGGTGGTACGTAGAAGAATTCTAAACTTAAGTTTTTCTTAGACACACATACATAATTTACTAAGATTTGATGAGGAATAATGGATACATCATAAACTATAATTTTTTTAATTTAGAAATCTGTATCAGACTGGTTAATGTAATTTTTGTTTTTGCTTATTAGGGAAAAATAACTTAAATAAACTGAAGAAAGCTAATTATTTAAAAGCTGGGGAATAGATGCTTTTAACTTCTATTTTCAGATTATTAATTTTTAATTTAAGAAAAACTCCACCAAATAAGGCCTTTCTCTCCCTCTCTCTTTCCTATTGTAATGTTACTTTCATTTGGAATCATTAGGTGCATCCTGCCTGCATTTGTATTTAATCTAGACAGCCTATGATTTGTAGGTGCACTCTCTTAGCAAGGGAAAATTACTGATTTGTGATGTTTTGAAAATGTTATTACATATTTATGAATTTTTTTTATAATTTTAATTATTAATATTTACAAATTTTATCACTTATTTATAGTTATTTTTTAAGTTTTACACTGATATAAAATTTTTCCATTTTCTAATCGTACGTTTCAATTATACCACCCTGTCTATTTTATTTTATTTTTTTTTGGGAAAACAGCAACAGGAATTTATTGATGATACATAATAGCAAGGAAATTAGATCAGTGATACATCGGCGACAGCCAAGGTCAAGAACCACATCAAGATTCTCTATTGAAACCAACGTAGTTTTGGGAAGTGGCAAAACTACATTCACCCTTATTGGGAGAATATAAACGGTACTATTACAATTTACATCTATATTATTATTAAAAGCTAACAGCTACTTTGGAGTTCCGAAGTCACACTCTCACAATTTTTTTACTAATTTTCCTAAAACAGCCTTAACTTCTTCAATAATTATACTATTTTTAAACTCATATCAATTTATCATTAAGGGTAAAATCATAAATTACTAACTCACAAAATATAACTACCTGTCTAACTTCCCACATTGAATAACTTCCCACGTTCCACAACTCCCACCTTTCACAAACACTCACTATCATGGACTTCCAGTGTGCTTAGCCCATCCAAATTCAGCAAAAACAGAGGTTATCCCATCCAAATTGAACATCCCATTCAGCAAAAAGTATCATTTCTTTTGGAGCTTCTTTGTTTTTTGTTTTAATTGGGCCAAAGGTCACTACACTTAGGGCGCTGAGTTGAACGATTCTGTTCTCGATGTTGCTCGCAAAGAGGCTAGAATTGTGATTGTTTGCAAGGTAACTTGTATACATAATCTGACTTTGTTCTTGGTGTGTCACCAAAATTGGTAGCCACGTGCATGCATGGCAGCATATAAGTTGTAGAAGTAAAGAAATTTGATTTAGAAAATTTAACTACTAACCATTGCCTACTTATGGAGTAAGATAAGAGATATGCTAAATTTTTATAAGAACCCAAAAGGAAGAGAAAATAAAATAGATTTAAATCCCACAATCAACACACAACCCGCTCATTGTTATGATATATTAACTGAAAACCCACCAAATCCGAATACAAGTAATCCGAACTCCAAAGTTGAAAGGTGCCCCTTGATAGCCAAGAAACCCACTTACTTATTGGCAAATAAAAAAAAAAAAAAAATCCATCAGATCACTGCCTTTAAACCCCTGGTCACATCACATTAATCCCCCTTCACTATACTGATTTAGCCGACTATAGTATAGATGTGTATGGTCTATACATTCCATTGAATTTGGAATTGTAATTTTTTGTTTCCTTTGGTAGTTGTGCGACCAAGGTTTTTGGAGCGTTGAAGCTTCAATCTTCGAGTAGTACACTCATGCTTCTCAACATTATGTTCACTTTTACTTTTTTGACTTTAATTTTGATGTCTTATAAGTCTTTGTGTTTTCATCAAATTCTTGGCAAGTTAGTTTCGCATTGCAAAACCTAACTTGAATCTTGAATTCCATAATAAAGTTCATAGGAGCATCCAATCAGGTATTTGATTTCTGGGTTTTCCTTCTCTTCTCCTAAAATTTTGTTTTGTTTTGTTTTGTTTTGTTTTGTGGTTTTTTTTTTTTTTTTTTGGTATTGAATTATTCTAAAATTAAATTTGTATAAGTTTAATTCATTGCAATACCCCAAAATCTGTCATTGAATTTATTGGTATGGGGACAAATGTACAATTTATCATTCACAGAATTTATTGTAGTTCTATTTTGTGGTTGAAAAAGGGGAACTTTTGCAAGTGTATTTGATGAAACACTGAATGCTTAATTTTCATGTTTTTGATGGATTTGACTCAAATTTTTCTATATTGAGATGCACAAACAGAAATGACCTGGCAGATAAATTGTTGAACATGGTAGAGTTTGGGAGCAAGAAACTATGGTATTGTAGAGTCTAAGGGGAATGGGACAGCAATTTTAATTGTATTTGCTAAATAATATTTATCACATTGTAAATTGAAAATTCACAGTATTGTTTATTTTGAATTCAAATTAATGTATACAACAATCTTATGTGTTTTGATGCAATTGTTTGGATTTGATTTATTTGTTTGTTGTTTTATTTTTATTTTTATTTTTCATTGTAAGTGTATATCAAATCTCTTTATCTCTAAGTGTTTTGTGTAATACGGTTCATTTTAATTTTTATTTTCTTCATTAATAGTGTTAAGGTTCTTTGGCGAAAAAAAATTACCAAAATTAATCAGTGTTCATAAAATTGATTTTTTGTAATATATTTTTTTTAAACTGTAAGTTTATATCAAATCTCTTTATCTGTTTTAGTTTTAAGAGTCAATGGTTTAATTTGTTTGTTTAAAAAAAAAATTAAGTTTTTTTAAAAAATTTTAGAGTGTGTTTAAAAAATTTAGTGTTCTTCCGTGATCATTTGAATTCGTATTTTTGTGTGTGTGTTTTTTTTTTTTTTTGTATATTACTGTTAATCATACTTTTCATAGAAAATAAAAGATCTATTGTGTTGTCAGGGTCCTTCGGCCAAAAAAAAAAAAACTGTATGGCATAAATTTACATTCATTTTTTTTTAAACAAAAAATTGCGAAGCATAAAATGTGTACAATTGTTTAGACTTAGACTTAGACTTAAATAGTTTGGGGTTTTTCTATTTCATTTTTAAAGCTTTATTTTGTTTTTTTTTTTTTAAAGAAAATTGATTTGTTTGTTTACTTTTGTGTGTTTAAAAAAAAAAAATTGATTTGTTTGTTTAAAAAAAATAGTACAAAAAAAATCGGTATTTGCAAAATTGATTTTTTGTAAATTTATTTTATTTTTTTTAAACTGTAAATGTAAATCAAATCTCTTTATCTGTTTCAGTTTTAAGAGTCATTGGTTTCGTTTGTTTGTTTTAAAAAAAATTAAGCATTTTAAAATTTTTTGAGTGTGTTTAAAAAAATTAGTGTTCTTCAGTGATCATTTGAATTGTATTTTTCTAATTTTTTTTTATTACTGTTAATTATACTTTTCATAGAAAATAAAAAGATTCATTACGTTATGAGGTTCCTTCAGGGAAAAAAAAAAAGGAAAAAAAAAAAAAAAAAAAACCCGTATAGCATACGTTTATATTCAATTTTTTTTTTTTTAATTTTTAAAAAATTGCGAAGCATAAAATATGTGCAATTGTTTAAACTTAGACCTCATTTGGGAATAAGTTATTTTAGTATTTTTTTTTAACTTTCTACGAAAAGATATGCAAAGAAGTAGAGAGTGTGACGTGTCAACATATAGTGACTTTCTAATTTTTTGACTAAAATAAAAGGTTATCAAACGAGGCCTTAGACTTTAATAGTTTGGGGTTTTTTGTGATTCACTTTTTAAAGCTTTTGTTTGTTTTTTTTAAAAAAAAATTGATTTGTTTCTTTACTTTTGTCTGTGTTTAAAAAAATATGAATTTTATATTATAATTCTAAAATAGTTTGCACATGTACTGCATGTGCCGGCTGCTAGTTTAATTTAATTATGGCAAGGACTGTACCTTTTGCCTTATGTGGGCCCACCTCAAGCTCAATCTTATAATTTAAATTATTCAATTTGTAGGGTCTAATGTGTAGATCATCTATATAAAAAATAAAAAATATATTTTGATCATGTGCATACCAATATTCAATTAACTTAATTTTTTACATGAATAAAATTATCAAAAAAATTTATTAATTGAACAATTTAAATTATAAAAATAAGTCCAATATGGATCCACAAAAGGTAAATTGTACCATTCAGTTATATATTTAGATTGAACCTAAAAATATAAAACTTTTTAGGTAAAATTCATTACATTGATTTTATAATAAAATTTAAAAAAAAATTACTGAAAAATTCAATGTCAAATCCTAATTTTGACATTGAATTTTTCAGTAATTTTTTTTAAAATTTTATTATAAAATCAATGTAATGAATTTTTTAAAAAGTTTTATATTTTTAGGTTCTATCGACTAGAGGAACCGAAAAAGTAAAAAATAAAAACAAAGGCCTTGTTTGGTTTGTTTTTTAGAAAAAAATTTGAAAAAAATTCTCTACAAACAAATTTTCAAGAGTAATCAAACCAAACAATTTTTTCAAAAAAAATCTCAAAAATTTGTTTGGATACCTACTTTCCAAAATCTCTCTCTCTCTCTCTCTCTCTCTCTCTCTCTCATACACATCAAATCAATCACTTTTTTTTAAAACTCTCTTCCCAAAACAATTTTTCAAGATTATTTATGAAAAAAGGTAAACCAAACAAGTTTTCGTATTTTTTTATCTCAAAAACTATTCTACAAAAACAAACCAAACAAAAGTTTGGAAAAAATGTTTATCAAAAAAAAAAAAAAAAACCAAAAGCCAAAATAAGTTGATTTTTTGGCTTTTTTGTTGGCTCTTTTTTTTAAAAAAAATTATTTATCTTTGGAGAAATTTTAATTTTATTTATTTATTTATTTATTTATAATTCTTCTACACTAGATAGATCAAAAAGTAAGAAATTCTAACACAAATTTAAGAAAAAAATCACTATTTATAATTTAAAAAAGATGTAACGTTTTTGAAAATAAGCTTTCCTTTGACCTTTTTTATATTTGAAAATATCTTATTATATATCTATTCTATTATTAAAAGGCAATAGTTATTTTGAAATCTTGAAGCCATTGCCACGTGGGATTTAGATAGAGACTCAAGAAACTAATAATAATTAATCACTTCCACATTCTCACTTTCCCACGTTTGTTTCCAACCTGCTGTGCAGTTCCAAATTGAAGTAATTATCAAGGTCTGCAGATGCTTGCTCTCTCGTCAACTACCAACTCAACACCACAAATACAAAATTAACCATCACCAAAAATCAAAGGAATCAAAAAAAGCAACTAAAAATATAAGAGAGAGAGAGAGAGAGAGAGAGTACTTTCTCGCTGAAGAAAGATTTAGCGTTGAAGCGAGAATGGTCGTAACGATGGTGGATTTGGTGTGACGCTTGAGAATAGTCCTTCCACCTTTGGTTTTTGGGTTTCTATTAATTTAAATTTTATATTAATATTTTAGTATTTTTTTTTTTTGGGTTGATGTATATCAAATCTTTTTAACTATAATGGTTGATTTTCTTTGTGTATATTAAATTTGTTTCATTGTGACTGTTTAGTTTATTTTTTGGTGTGTCTATCAAATCTACGTGATTATAAGTGTTCTAAGTGTTTTGGGTTTGTATTTTTATATTTTTTTGTGTAGTACTATTAATTATACTTTATATAGAAAATAAAAAGTTCCATTATGTTATCAGTTTCCTTGGAGAGAAAAAAAAAAACATACAATACAAGTTTATTATTATTTTTCTTTCTTCGTGTATATCAAATCTGTTTTAGTGTTTATTTATGTGTATATGTATCAAATTTCTTTGACAGTTCTAATAAGAGCATTGGGTTTGTAATTTTTATATTGACTTGGGTTTGTAGTTTTTTAAACAATTGTTTCTTTGGGTTCCAAAATTTTGTGTGTATTTTTTTTTAAAGAAAGGATTCAGTGTTATTAAAAACATTTTATAAAAAAAAAATTACTATTTTTTATTGTTTTTTATATTAATAGGTTTTACTATTATTTTTCTTTGTATATATCAATTCTCTTTGATTATAAGTGTTTTAAAAGCCTTGGGTTTATATATTTGAAAAAAATTTGTGTTTGTGTGGTTATAATTTATGTTTTCAAAAAATTGGTTTTTCATTTTCTTAATTTTATGTGTGTGTTTTTAAAAAAACAATTCAGCATTCTTAAAATTTGTTGTTTTTTCAAAATAACAATATTAAAATTTGTTTTTTTTTGTTGCAATTTTATTATTATTTTTTAATTTTTATATATCAAATCTTTTTTGTTATAAGTGTTCCAAGAGTATGGGTTTGTATTTTGATATTTTGTGTCTACACTGCTTAATTATATTTTTTATTTTCTTCATTAAAAAGTAAAATAAAATAAAAAGTTTCATTATGTTATTAGGTTCCTTGGGGAAAAAAAAATAGACTATTACTTTTCTTAGTTTGTATCAAATCTATTTTACAGTAACTGTTATTTTTCTTTATGTAAATAAATTTTTTTTTACTGTAAGTATTTTTTTTTTTGGCTACTGTAAGTATTCTAAGAGTATTTGGTTTGAAATTGTTTTAAAAGAATATTTGTTTATTATTATTTTTGTGCATGTGTTTTTTTTTTTTTATTTTAAATTTCGGTATTCTTAATATCAAATATTATATTGGACATAGTTATGCTGTTATACATATGATTCATATGTGCAGTGTCAGGAAAAAAAAATAATAAAAAAATAAAAATAAAAAAAATAAAATTGAATTTCATACTATAACTCCAAACGAGTTTGCACGCGCATCGCGTGTGTCTGACCACTAGTATATATATATATATATAGAGAGAGAGAGAGAGAGAGAGAGAGAGAGAGAGATTTTAGGCTTGTCTGTGGGCATATATGCCGAAAGAACAGATTCAGTGACTAATTTTGCTGACTAAACTAAATTTAGTCGCCAAAGGTATACACATTAGCTACTAAAAATTTGTTAGTTGCCAATGGTAGACACATTAGCTACCAAACAATATTTGGTCGCCAAAGGTACATGCATTAGCTACTAAACCTTTTTGGTAGGTAAAAGTCCACTATATGTTGCTACTAAAAATATATGTTGTCGGAATTGAGTGTTCTTTTGGCGACTAATTAGGTGTTAGTCATTAAAAAGTGACATTTTGGGCGACTAAATATGATGTTGGTCGCTAATTGCATAGTCTTTATAAATTATAAATTTGTTTTATTGGTATTTATTTATTTTTTGGCTACTAATTGTGTGCTAGTCATGCAAAAAAAGGGTTTCGGCGACTATTTCAATTTTGGTCGCTAAATCTGAAAGCTTTACCGACTGTAATTCAGTAGCCAAAACGTGGCACAAAATTGTGGAGGGAATATTAAATTTTTCATAAATATATTAGCGACTAAAATGAAATTTGGTTGGGAATAAATATTTTTTTGTTTTATTTTTATTGCAATAGAAGTCCATTTCCCTCCCTCTTGCACTCCTGCCTCTGTCACTGCTTTGGCTCCATCGCCATCACCGCAAGGCTTGCTGGATTATCACTTTGTCTCCCTCCCAGGTATGTCCTCTATTTCGCCTCTCTCTCTCTCTCTCTCTCTCTCTCTCTCTCTCTGTATCTCCCTCTCGATTTCTGTCTCTTTCTCTGTATGGCCTCTCGGTTTCCCTTTCTCTCGCTGTTTACACACACACATACATGCATATATATATATATACACATATATACATACACACAAATCATATATACACAACCTTGATCCCATATATAATCGATTACACACTGGTACACCCACGCCTCTGTGACTATGTCTCACTCACACCTTTGCCCTCTTCTCTATAGCTTTGTCTCCATCGCCATCACCGCAAGGGTTGCTGGATCATCGGGAAGTCTCCCTTCCAGGTATGTCTTCTATTTCGCATCTGTCTCTCCCTCTCTCTGTATCTCTCTCTCGATTTATCTGTCTCCTTCTCACTGTCTCTCTCTCTCTTTCTCTGTCCCTGTTTACACACACATACATACATATATATATATATACACACAGAAATCATATAGAAAATGTTGAAAATTAGGGCATTGTTATTGAAATTAAAAATTAGGGCAATGCTTGGGCTGAGATGTTTTTGAATTTAGAACTGAACTAATAGTAATTTCTTACTTGTCTGGACTATGCTCAGAAATCCAAAGAGCCCTCCTGCTCGGATTGAGAATGATGTATAATGGATTTTTATTGTACGACTTGCCATATTTATTTGAGTGTCAATCCTTAGAATTTGAGGCTGCCAACAACTATAATGCTCTGCCATTTAAAGCCTCAAGCTTCATAATTTGTTAAATTCATTGAATTTTTCTACTTTTATTATGCATGCATACATAATGTCAGTTTCATTTTTTCATTTATTGAAATTCCATTTTATAACACATTAGTAATGTTAGCAAACAGTTACCGACATATAATTCCTCTCTCTCGGCAAACATGTATGTGGATATACCTAGCTGTTCAATCCATAATCTAAACCTTTTCTTATAGAAATCTAAAACATAAAAAAAATTCTCTAGATTGGAGTGTTATATGACTTATATTGCAGAAGCATGATGGCCAAGGCAATTGACCCATGCGATGGGCTTGGTTGGAAGTAAGGTCCAACGAAAAAGTTTAAGATTATTGCGGGCTAATAATGATATTTGACACTGGTTCAAGTTGTCCTTTTGTTTTTTCTCTCTCTCTCTCTCTCTCTCTCTCTCTCTCTCTCTCTCTCTCTCTCTCTCTCTCTCTCTTCTTCTCCCAGCTGTTAGTTATACAACTTTTTCACGATGTTGGTGCCTTTTCTATTGGAACTTAGAGGAGATCAGGATACATCGAATTTCATGTTCAAATTTAAGTT
Source organism: Camellia sinensis (assembly GCF_004153795.1). NCBI lineage: Eukaryota > Viridiplantae > Streptophyta > Magnoliopsida > Ericales > Theaceae > Camellia > Camellia sinensis. Next base: position 1,516,700 of record NW_021025748.1, read on the forward strand.
GGCAATATGTCTGAGGATAATTTTTTTGACTTTGGTGGATGAATGTAGGCAGTAGTCCCTTCCCTTGCTTGCATATGCATAGGCATTTCATGGGTTTCTAATCCATACTTGTTTTGCTATTTCTCTTACTTTTATGTGAGTTTTGAGTCCATTTCTTGATGGGTTTTGCATTTTTTGCCATTTTAATGAGAATTTGAGTTTAAATTCCCTTCATTTTCTATGGAGATGTTAATTTGTTTTTCATATATTAATTGAGTATGGTAACTGATGGGTTTACTTGTAACTAATGTGGATGTGGATGTGGATGTGGATGTGGATGATGCTAGGGTTGTGGTGGAGGAGATTGAGTATATCTATATTGCATTTTTAGCTTCTGTATTTGGATGTTGTTTCTGATTCAATTTTAGCTAAATGGGTGAAATCTTGTGTTGATTATGATGTGGCTCAATCTTATAGTCCATTGGCCTCTGTTGATCAAAAAACATTATCAAAAATTCTAGTATAATGTGAGTATATTTAATAAATTAGCTAACTGTAGACGTCCCCGAACGCCCTGGGAGAGACGAGCTCCCGTTCTGTTCATTTGGGGTCACTACAGCTCAAGACTCTAAAATTGTCACGGTTCTAAGTCTGAACCAAAGAGTCCAAATCCGGCAAATCGTTTTGAGAAAATAGATTTTGAAAGAAGTGCCAAACATGGACTGCTTTGCCAGATACAGAGTCGCCACCTAAATATTTTATTTTGGAAAATTTAGGAAACTCTGACTCGTTTGCCTAAGGCCACGTGTCCGTCATCACCAAAGCTGCCGCATGCTTACCATGAGGCTATTTGCTTATGTGATATAACTGCTTGAATGTCTGTGGGTGAAGGTTGGGTTATTTGGATTGGAACAATTTATCAAATGTGTGTTTAAGCCCACTAGATAGTAGCAAAATCATGTTTTCTAAGCCCACCGAGGGTGGCAAATCCACGTCTTAGCCTACTTGCGAGTAGCACCATCAAACCGTCTTTCAAAAACAAACATGAAATGTTTTGTTCCAATACAGGCGACCCAGCTATACTTGTATGCTGTGCGCATCACATAGTAAATCTAGGCTAATAACCGGAATAAGAACACATAATGTTTTCAAAATAGATATCATGGTTAGTAGAGGGCCGATCTTTGATCGGGCGAGCGGCGGGTGCTCACGAAGTGACCTTCCCAATCGTACCCAAGTTCCCGAGCCGAGGCAAC
>NW_021025748.1:1517959-1572226 GCF_004153795.1 Camellia sinensis
GTCGGTGAGCATCGAGAAATCATAAGGGGTCATCGTCATGTCCCCCGCAGCGGAGAAGTGGAAGGAGTTGGTGGTATCCCACCACCTCTCCACTAAAGCGGCGAGCAAGGGCCTACAGGTCGTAAGCCGGGAGAGCCCCCTGCAGAAGATGCCGAAACCAGCCTGGTCGACGATATGACGAACCGTGTCTGGCAGCTCTAGGTACCAATCCCGAGCAACGAGATTCCCATACCCGCGGATGGTATTGGAATCCCCCTGTAATCAAAAACAACAATTGCGAGGCAATATTCAAAACGCAGTTTTAAGAAGCATACAGGTATACAGCATGTCTAACCATCATAAGCGGATAAATAAAAGGGAGAAAGGCGTGGGGTTGGAAGACATACAACACACACACGCACACTTATTACAGTTGTGCCTTCGCGCAGAGGGTTCGAATGAATAGTACAGTCCAAATAATACAGTCCAAATAATACAGTCCGAATATAAGCAAATTCCTAATTAATTTACAAATTAACTAAGAAAAATAATAAACTGGCATGCAAGCCAGGGACTGCCTTGACTCTTCTTCAGATGATGGATGATGCATGTCTGGGCTGCCTTGCGCGGAAATCCACTGGGATGTCCCAATTAACCTCTGTTTTGCAATTATTCTTGAGAAGCGCGCCAAGCTCCGGAAGGTTGCTGTTTCTTAACTTGCTGCAACAGAGAGCAGGAAAGGGGCATAGCAATGTATTTTCACAAATGTATGCATGCCTCGATCCTCGTGCCACCAATCACGCATCTCGATGCATGATGGCCGAGGGATCGACTTGTGCAACTCAATATGGAATGAATGCACATGAAAGCTCAACTAAAACCTAACTCCATCATGGATAATCCGGAGTGTCGGTGACTTGGAATTGAGACACGTTCCGTCACTCGGAGTACGAAACGTACCTCGTTTCCCATGCCCGGGCTAACGCCTATCCCAAGCACAATGCAATATGCATGACATGCATGAATGCAACTAATATACAACCTAACATACACAATGCTATGAAATGGCATACACGATGCACGAGGTAATATGGCATACACAATGCGCTAACATACATCCTAGCATACACAATGCTATGGAATGAGATGGCATACACAATGCAATATGGGCTTACACCAACATGAGTGGACCTCAGCCACACTCACATAGGAGGCCATCAGATGAAAATGAGACAACTCGGAATACGTGCACACATGCACGCAAACCGAGGACCGACCCTAAGGCACAAAGTGCCACTCTAACAAGACATGGCAAAACACAAAATATGGCATATTAGCATGAAAATTTCAGAACTAAAATATAACCCAAAACAGTCCCGAATCATGAAAATATAGCCCCCGATGCATGAAATGGTCCCGAAATGCAAGATTAAGCACATGAAATGACATGTGAAGACAGATTCAAGGCAATCCCAAAATAAGCATGTTCACAGTTTTAAGCAAGACCAAACAGCAAACACAAATAGGGCAAAACTAGCATGCAAAAATGGCCCTAAATGTGAGATAAAGAAGAAACTCACATCTGCTGACCCCAAACAGATTAGGGCCCTTCAACAAAGTTGAATAGGGGCCCAAAACATGATCTTTTACAGTTTATGAAAAACCACAAAAACCAGCACAGGTATGGCTAAACTCTCATGCAAGAAATGGGCCAAAAGATGGCCAAAGAAGCAAGTGGTGGTTTCTGGCCTTAAACACAAAGGGGCCCTTTAACAATGTTGAAGAGGGGCAAAAAATAATGCATTTTACAGTTGATGGCCGGACCCAAAACAGCATGCAAATATGTTCAAAATGCTATGCAAAATGAGGCCAAAAGGAGAGATATAACACAAAGTATATAAAAGATGCCTCAAACCATGAAAGACCCTTAATGAAACATGAAGAATGGGTCAAAATAAGACTGTTTTCAGTTCTGAAAAGAGCCCAAAAATAGAAGCACAATAGGATAACAAATCATGCAAAAATGGAGCCAAAATAGAGATATAAAGGCAAGTGGAAGATTGAAGCCTCAAACATCATTGAGCCCTTCAACAACATTGAAGAAGGGCTCAAGATAATCCCCTTTACAGTTTATGACATACCTCAAAACAGATTATACCTAGGCCAAAAATACTACACAAGATAATGGCATATAAGAAGGATAATGAAGCAAGTGCATCAAGGGGGCCTCAAACAGTGAGGGGCCCTTAAACAAAAGTGAAAAGGAGCTCAAAAAAATGCCACTTTCAGTTAGGGCCGGAGCTCAAAACAGCAAGCATGTATGGCTAAGAAATGATACAAGAATAAGCTCAAAAGAGTGGGAATGGTACTCACCCTTGAAGACCAAACTTTGGTAGCTTTTTGGCTTGAGATGTAGCACTCCTAGGCCTTGAAGAAGAACCTCCAGCTGCTGGAATGAAGGATGGAAGGGTGGAGCTTGGTGGTGGTGTGGAAAGGGGTATAGGACTTGGAAGGTTTTAGCTTGGAAATAGAGAAGGAGAGGGATATAATGCAAAGGGCTTGAGGGGGGATTTTCCAACCCTAATATCAGAGCTGGAGCCTCTGATATATAGGCAAAAAGAGAGGGAAAAAGGGGGGAAAAGATGGAGGGAAAACATGTCAAGTTTCCCTCCAAAATGCAGCCCCCCGGATACAGAATTTGGGGGGGAAATGAATGCATATCTGCGCTGTAGATGATGCAAGGAACATGGCCGGCCAGTTATCCATGTTGCAGGTGGCCGGCCAAGGGTCAAAAGGGTCAAGTGTGATTAATGGCCGGCCACCACAAAAAGAGGGCCTCTGATGTGTGCACAACACAACCCTGTGGTTGAACACTGGAAAAAGTGAACCAGGAGAGAGAGAACAACCCATTTCAAGGAGGGGTTCAAAAGGGTTAGAAAGGGTTACTGGCCGGCCACCAAATATTGGTGGCCTCCCAGGTGTGTACATCACAAATATGTGGTTTTGGGTGCAAGAAAATGGTCTAAGGGTGTTCAACATTGGCTCTGAAGTGAGGAAAAACGGGCGACGGAGGGTGATGAAGGGATAAAGTTGGTTGACAGAACAATTACTGGCCTCCCACCCTCCTATGGCCTTCTTACCAATGAAACAGAGGTCCCTGCCAAAAATGAACCAAAACCAATGCAAAACGAGGGTTCGGGGGCCGAAACACGCAGTTCGGGGCCCCGAAAACGGGCTATTAAGCACCGGGAGTGGTGTTCGACCACGAAGTCAGTCTCTCGAACCACAATGTCCCTCAAAAGGGAGCAAATAAGAAGTATGCCAAAAACCGGAGCAAATGGAGGTGGTTAAGCGGTCCCGAATCGAGGCACACGGCCAACGATTCTGAAAAATCGGGAACCGGACTCCAAACGGGAAAAAATGGCCTACGACCACAAAACGTAGCCTACGGCCACTGAGAGATGATCTATGAGACCTCTCCCCCCCTTCATAAAGAGAAAACAGAGCCTGGTTCGCAAGCCGAGGCAAAGCACAAAAGAGTCCGGAAGCCCGGAGGCAAGGCTCACGGCCAAGACTCTGAAACTTCTGAACGAGCACATTATGCAATATCACCAAGCGCTCAACTAGTGATGTCTGAGTCTCAAGGTCGGTCAAAAATGGGGTGTCTACACTAACGAAATGCTATTTCATTTTTGGTAGGAAACATTTTATTGTTCAAACCATCTTGGCAGTTCCAGTTCCAATAGCAACAATTCCATCAGCAACTGCAGAGCACTTTTCACAACTGCAGGTAACTTTTCCCTCTCTCTCTCTCTGGAAATTGTTTGCAATCTCTCATTTACTCAGATTTTATTCTTTGAGTAGCAACGAAAGGACATCAATGAACTTCTTGCAACATAACTATGACTAGACTGTATTCAGCATAAGTCGGATAGGAACCTTTGTTGATTTGATCATCTCCATCATAGAACAAGTAGCAATAAGTTGACAGTATATTAAGTTCTCAGTAGATGGTAATTATTTTTGAGAGTATTACTTATTAGTTTGATTCTGAATGTTGAATTAAATATAAACTATAAGGACTATAAGGTATTGAAAAGAAGAATAATAACATTCAATTTTATACGTATTTGGACAAAACATTTGTTGCTTTAAATTTTAGATTACTTTCTTTTTTTTGTTTCACTTGGTTGAGAAAAGACCATACTTTGAACATTTTGCTTGTTTGAAATTTGAAACCATCTTTGTGTTGTTACCTTGTGTCTGACAAATTGAATTGAGCTTCCGTGTGACAATTTCTTTCCTATTTATTGACAAGAAACACGTCTGTTTATCTGGTCAGCTTTAAATAAGCATGACACGAACATATTGAGCATGTGATGGTGTTATATATGCTGATACACACTCTTATCTTTTATTATGTATTAAAGGATGCATATGTATATATGTAAAGCATGGACTGAATTATATTTGTTTCTTTATTCATTTAATAGTTTTGCTGGAATACTTATCTATGTAATGATTGTGAATGCTCAAATTAAGTTAGATGTTGAAGTTGATGTACATACTAAATTTGAAAGAAAAATTAGTTTAAAACTACAATAATTAACTACTATTGACAATGTTAGTCGTGGGCAGCTGGTTTTATTAACAAGCTGTTTGCAGCCAATGTTGTAAATTTTGTTTTTACTGCCTCAAGCTCACGGATACCCATGAGGAATTTTTTTGTGAATAAAAAACATGTCGTGCGCACACACTGTTGAGAGCATGAAAGGAATTTGATTCTCTTGATATATCATTCTATTGTTGACCATATGGTTTCACTAGTAGTAGTGCTCTACTAGTTATACTGTTTAGTGGTCCAAGATTAGGGGTCATTTCTTAAATTAATTTCCATAATTACGCATTTCATGGTACAAATCGTTTCATTTGGTCCTACCCTAAAAGAGATTTATGTGATAAGCCAAATAGTGAATGAAAAAACAAGATAATCTATCTTAACTTGAAACGCGTGTTCTCATTTGTTCATCGGTTAATCTTTGCTTGAGTTGTAGGTGACAAAAAATGGACAAGAGTTGGATGACGATAAATAATAGATTGACAAGTAAAGAGTATCAACAAGGGGTGAAGGCATTCCTTGATTTTGCTACGGAAAATTTAGGTGTAGAGGATGAAATTAGGTGTCCGTGTGTCAATTGCATTAATGGCACAAAATATAGCAGACAAGTTGTGTAGATGCACTTGATTCGAAGAGGAATGGCATCTTCGCATATAACTTGTGTGCACCACGGGGAACATGTTCCCGTGTCTCATCCTAGTGTATCAAATGACCAATGTGGAGGTAGTGGCAAATGTGTGACAGATATCGATGAGCCGCTCATGGGTGAATTGCCTATTATGTTGGAAGAAATTTACGTGAGTGGTCTTATGGATGATCATACCGACGAAGAACCTAATGGTTTAGAGAGAGAGGATTTGCATAAGTTCACTAGGTTATTCGAAGATGCACAACGCAAAGTTTACCCGACATGTGAAAAGTTTTCTGTGTTATCATTCGTTATTAAGATGCTTCATGTGAAGGTGTACAATAAATGGAGCAACAAGTCATTCGATATGGTTATACAGGTATTCAAGGACATTCTACTAGAATGTGATCAAACTGTTCCATGGACACTCTATGATGCTAAGAAGTTCTTATGTGACTTGGGTTTGGGATATGAAACAATTCATTCGTGCAAGAATGATTGTGCACTATTTTGGAAGGAAAGTGCAAATTTGGAGAAATGCCCTACATGTGACGCGCATAGATACAAGTTGAACGATGATGGTGGTAAAAAGATTCCACACAAGGTATTGCAGTACTTTCTTTTGACACCGAGGTTGAAAAGACTGATATGTCCAAAAAAAACAGCTGCAGATATGAGATGGCACAATGAGAAGCGTGTGGATGATGACCTATTAAGGCATCCGGCCGATGGTGAAGCATGAAAGGACTTTGATAAGCAACATCCGACGTTTTCTGATGACTCTCGAAATGTAAGGCTAGGGCTGACAATAGATAGTTTCAATCCATTTGGAAATATGAGCACATTATATAGCATGTGGCCCGTAATCATAATGCCCTACAATCTCCTACAGTGGAAGTGTATGAAAGAGCCATTTTGCATGATGTCATTGCTTATTCCCGGACATTTGGCACTTGGAAGAGACATTGCTGTTTACTTGCAACCATTAATAGAAGAATTGAAGAATTTGTGGGAGCATGGTGTGCAAACATATGATGCATCGAATAGGAAAATTTTTAGAATGCATGTGGCGGTAATGTGGACCATAAATGACTTCCTTGCGTATGGTAACATGTCAGGGTGGAGTACAAAGGGTTACTTGGCTTGCCCTAATTGTAATAATAATGCATTGTCCCAGGGTCTACGAAGTAAAATAGGGTATATGGGTGCTCATCGCTACTTGCTTGAGAACCACACTTGGTGAACAAGTAAGCTCTTCAATGGTCAAACGGAGCATAGGTCAAAACCTTTGGACTTATCAGGGGAACAAATACTAGAGCAAATTGATTCTGGGACTTACAAGCCATATGGAAAGCACCCACAAAATCGAAAACGACAAAGGAATGAAAATCAAAATTTGAATTGGAGTAAGAGAAGCATTATGTTTGACTTGCCCTATTGGAAAACGTTGAAGCTTTGACACAACCTTGATGTCATGCATATTGAAAAAAATATATGTAACAATGTCGTTGGGACACTTTTGAGCATAGATGGAAAGAGCAAGGACACGGACAAAGCATGCTTAGATTTGGAGGACATGAGAATACGTAAAGAGTTACACTTGAAGAGGCGTTCTAATGGGTCCTTTGAGAAGCCTCCCGTATTGTACACGTTGTCTGTGAAAGAGAGAGAAGGCTTTTGTGATTTCTTGAAAACAATTAAGTACCCTGATGGCTATGTAGGAAATATCTCCAATTACGTGATCGCTCAAGCTGGAAAATTATCTGACCTCAAAAGTCATGACAGTCATGTCCTTATACAACGACTTCTTCCAATTGGGATGCGTGGCTACCTTGATAAGGAAATTGGAACGACACTTTTTGAGTTGGGAAATTTCTTTAAACAGTTGTGTTCAAAGACATTGAGGTGTTTAGATTTGGAGAAATTGGATGAACAAATCGTACTCATACTTTGTAAGCTTGAGATGATTTTCCCGCCGGCTTTTTTTGATGTCATGGTCCACATGGCAATTCACTTGCCTCGAGAGGCTATGCTTGGAGGCCCAATGCAATATCGATGGATGTACCCAATTGAGAGGTATTAACTCAGCCCTCGTATTAGTGTCAAATTTTAATTAACGCTTTGTTGCTGATATAAAGATTGCAGTATAACATTGACATCGACTTCATCGTTAGGTTGCGTGGCCGTCTAAAAGGGTTTGTGGCCAACAAAGCTCATCCTGAAGGTTCTATTGCTGAGGCTTACATTTCCAAAGAATGTACAACATTTTGTTCAATGTATTTGGATGAAGTTGAAATATTGTTTAACCGCCTAGAAAGGAATTATAACATGGGTGACCGTGACCTAGGGTTGGCAGTATTCACTCAAAATGTCCGTCCCTTTGGTCTAATGACAAGGGCGTCCGATGTGTCCGTAGCTGAACACGAGATGGCTCATTGGTTTGTCCTACACAATAGCACTGAAGTGGAAAAACACGTAGAGTATGAATCCTTCAAACGTATTTAGAATCTGTTTGTTGTAAATTGATTAGTCTTTATCTTAGTAAATATTTTTGAATCGCATTTCTTGTAACTAGGGAGCACAAGAACTTGTTATAACAAACAACCGGTGCATTCGACATCGAAAACAGATAACGGAAAGAATTCCCTAAATGGTTCAAAGATCGTGTAAGCTAGTATTCTCATATCTTACAATCAATCGTACATTACGTTAATATTGTGCATGCTTGTAACATGACACATGTTCTTCATGCAGATGAATGAATTGCGGAGCCAAGTTTCCCCTGAAGCAACTGATGAGATGTGGTCATTAGCCAATGGTCCTAGTGGCTTAGTGAACACATATTCAAGATGTATTTGTAATGGTGTCCATTTTCATACTATCGACCGTGACAACCGTCGTAAAAGTTAGAATAGTGGATTAGTCATGGAAGGGGAGCATGAAGGCCAATTGATACACTTCTATGGACACTTGTGCAGAGTGTGGGAAATGAACTATTTGTTCAGACGTCGGATTGTATTATTCCAATGTGAATGGTTTAACACCGGTAATAGTAGAACTATGCATGTAGAACCAGATTTGACAACAATTGATATAAGAAGTTGATGGTACAAAGATGACTCATTTGTATTACCATGTTAAGTTGAACAAGTATTCTATGTTAATGACACCAAATTAGGTACCAATTGGAGAGTCGTAGAAAAGTTTCCTCGTCGAGGAATTTGGAATGTACCAGAGATGGATGCCGTACAACCTGATGATATGTTCCAACAAGAAGAAACCACCGAGGTCATACCAACTATGGCTAATGATGATGATGTGATTTTGCGTCGACATGATATTGAATCTGAAATTATTCTAATGGAAGTTTTGCAATCTGTCAGAGATGTAGAAGCCAAGTGTGTTACAGATGATGCCTTCATTTGTGATGATGAAGATGGATTAATGAGAGAGGGTGATGACCCAAATGAAGAATATGACCTACAAAGTGATTTTGATACAGATGTTGATGTAGAATCTTGATATATATCATGCTTTAGTTCATTCCATAATTAGAGCAACGTGAATGTTCAATTGGTGCACAAATGCAAATCAAACTCATTATAAAATGAGGGCTCTCTCTTTGTAAGTGTCAATATGTCGTAGATATAAAACACTAGCAGTGTTCGGTATGTGGGGAGAATTAAATCTTTTAAAAACTGAGAGGATGATAAAGCATGTGAAATAAGACCAAATTTGCACTATAATGAAAGTTACACTAGCAGAATTTTGCATACTTCATGCAGATATATAGTGATCATGTTTTTATTTTTTTATTTTTTTATTTTTGAACAATTGGTGCTAGTCAAACTTCTATTATGCTTCCATTGCAATTGTTGAAGTTTCCAAAATAGATTAGTTTGTTGTTAGTGACAATTGATTTGTAAACCACTTGTTTTTTCCTTAATTGGATAGTAAATTGAAATAAAAAAACTGTTAGAAATCAATGCATGATCCTAGTTCATGTTAAGATGAGTATGGAAGTGTTTAAATGTGTTATTGATACAGCAAATATGTGTATCTATTGTGAAGTATGGAAGTATTGTTGATATGAGCTATAGTCTCATTAAATTATTGGCCAGGTTCTAAGCCTTATTCATAAATTGAAAACTGGATAAGTAATGGAAAATGGAATGAAACATGGACATAATTGTCATGTAATTGAGATGAATTATGAATTGATTTATGTGAGTTAAACATTTATCAAAGGTTCATGTTTTAGTTATTGCTCATATTATGTTTAGCATATCTCTATTGGGCGTTGGCTCACCCTATATGGGACATCATTTTCAGGTTCAGGTGCAGGTGCAGGTGCTATGCCACCTCCAAGGACGTAGCTTGGGAGGTTTGAGGCTGCTAGATCCTTTTTGTTGTTTTTGTTGTATTACTTGTATATCATGCCAAGGGCTTACTTTGTGTAGAGTTAGTACTCTTATTTTGTAACCAAGTGTTGACTTGGAAAATTGTACGCCTATAGGGCACTTACTTTTGTTTTCAACATGTAATACCTTTTGTAAGAATACTCTGATGATTGTAATATGAAATCTCTTTTCTTTATCGTGAATGTATGATATTATGGGTTTATTTTGAGGGCGTTACAGTAGGCAGTAGAAAATGTGATAATTTTATTCTTTTAATATTATTTGTGTAGTTATATATTCAAAATAAATTCAAATAAGAAAATTGTAATAAAAGAATTTTATAATTGTTATAATAATTAATGCAAGTTATTGAACTTATTTAATAAAAAAAATTAATTTATTAGCTTTTTAGTATTAGATTTTAAAGCATCTCCTACATTATTAAGGGCCTGTTTAGTAACACTTACGTTTTCAGTTTATATTTACAAAAATTTTATAACCTGATTTTTGTTTATTTTTAGAAAAACATAAACTATAAACGCGTTTGGTTTGGACAAAATGTTTGAAAAATTTAAAAATATAAACTAAAAAAGTGAGAAATGACGAGTGGTGGCGAATGGTGGCGTGGCAGGTGGCGGGTGTTGACGAGTGGTGGCGGATGGTGACAGCAGAAGACGGTGGTGGCGAGTGGGTGGCGACGGAAGACGGTAGTGGTGGGTGGTGGCGAGTGGTGGTGACGGAAGATGATGATAGCGGGTGGCGGTGGATGGAATAGTGCAGGTGGTCGGTGGGTGCGGGCAGAAGACAGTGATGGAGGGTGGTGGCGGAAGACGGTTGGTGAAAGTTGTGGTAGGTGGTGGTGGCGGAAGACAGTGTGGAAAGTGGTGACAGGTGGTGATGGTGGGCGGCGCGCGAGTGGCGGCGGCGGAAGACAGTGGTGGAAAGTGGTGGTAGGTGGTGGTGGTAATGGTGGAAAGTGGTGGCTCGTGTGGTGGTGGTGGTGGTGGTGGCGGTTGTGGAAGACGGGTGGGGAAAGTGGTGGCAGGTGGCGGGTGATGGCGGTGAAAGCGGTGGTGGAAAATGGTGGTGGCAGGTGGCAGGTGGTGTAGCGGAAGAAGTGGTGCAAAGTGGTGGCGGGTGGTAGTGGCGGAAGATGGTGGTGGCGAATGGTAGTGGCGGGTGATGGCGAGTGGTGACGGCGGAAGACGGTGATGGAAAGTGGTGGTAGGTGGCGGTGAAAAACGGTGGTGGTGTGGCAGGTGGTGGCGGCGGAAGATGGTGGGTGGAAAGTGGGTGGTGGGTGGTGGTGGTGGCGACAGAAGACGGTGTGGATGGTGGTGGTGGGTGGTTGGTGCGGAAGACGGTGGTGAAAAATGTGGCAGGTGGTGGCGAGTGGTGGATGGTTAAAAAAAAAATGAAAACTGAAAACGTAAGCTCATTTTTTGAGTTACAAATTTTGGCCAAATTTATAAACTGAGACCACTAGTTTATAAACCAAAAATATTTATCAAACAAGTTTATGACAATTTTTAAAATTTTTTGTAAATATAAACTGAAAACGTTGTGTTACCAAGCGCCACCTAAACATTCAGTTGTTTTTACATGGACAAAAATCAATATGAACACAATTTTTCTGGTATGGAATTTCACTTACTTTTCTGTGTTTTTAAAGACATTTTGCAAGTTTAAAATACACTATAAAGTATATATTGTATTTTATTTATTCAGTTTTTCTTCTGTTTCAAACTCTGCTATTTATTTAATTATTCGTCTAAATACTACTTTTTTTTTTTTTTTTTTTTAAATGTTACGTCAACAATGAAAAAAGAGATAAAACGATCGTAAGTGTTTGGATACATTTTGCATAGTCTTTGTAAGTTAAATACATTTAATTAGTAAATTTGAGTTATACAAGATATTTTAACTAACCAACATTATATACATAAATGTTGAAAATGCTTTTAGCAAGTCTTTCCATAGCCCACCCTTTATCATTTGGATTTAGATTATCTGTCATTTATTTTCTACAGCAAGAATAGTCAATTAAACATATAATTTAATATTTAATATTTTAAATTTTAATTAAATAATATAATATTTTTAAAAAATTATATATTCCAAAACAACATCAGTCACTACAAGAAAAGTGGGTATATGAGACGTGAACTATTTGCGACGGCACATTTGCCGATCTCAAAAAAGCGATATTTGCGGACGGCACCATTTGCCGTCTCAAAAAAAGCATAGCATTTGCGACGGCACAATTTGCCGTCTCAAAAAATGAGAGCATTTGCGATGGTATTTTCTGCTGTTGCAAATACTCTGTTTTTTGAGACGGCAAATTGTGCTGTCGCAAATGCTCTGCTTTTTTGAGACGGCAAATGGTGCCGTTGCAAATACTCTGCCTTTTTGAGACGGTATTTTCTGCGTCGCAAAAAGTGACTTTCGTGTTTTTTTTTTTATTAATTTAGTGAATATTTTTTAAATTTTAAATACTTTTTTTTAGATACACCTTACTTAGATGTATCTAAAAAAAAAATTATGAAAAAATATTTTTTAAAAATTAATAAATACATAAAAATACCAAAAAAAATGTAATGAAATATTGTATTTTTGGTATTTAGTGAATTTTTAAAAGATTTTTTTTACATTTTTTTAATTTTTAGGTGTATTTATGTTATGTGTGTTTAAAAAATTAAAAAAAAAAACTTAAAATATTAAAAAAATTCAATAAAAATAATATAACACGGAAAACAAGAAAGTATAATTTTCTCAAAAAAAGTTTTTGGAAAACTCTAACTAGCATAGTGATTGTGGTTTTGAGACAACTTCATATATATACAGTTACAAAATGGTTTGAATACAATTTTAGTACTTTTTTTGTCGCAAATTTTTTTAAAAAACAATGTATTCTTACTCTTTTGAGATGTAACGTTTCTCTTTTCATTCATTTTTTCATCTTCATGTCTCTCTGTCTCTCATCTCTCTCTCTTCTCTTTATTTTTTCACTCATCACTCTTCTTTCTCTATCTATCTGTTTCTCTCTCTCATTTTCTCTTTGTGTCTCTCGCCAATCTCTCTTCTCTCTATCTCTCTCATTTGTTTTCTCTCTCTGTCTCTCTCGCTCATCTTTCTCTCTCTATCTCTCTCATTTCTTTTCTCTCTATTTCTTATCTTTTTATCTCTTTTCGCCAATTTCTCTTCTCTCTCTGTCTCTTCTCTTTTTCTGTGTCTCTCTCTCACTCATTTCTTTTCGTTCTATTTCTCTCTCTTTTTGTCTATCTCTCTCGCTCATCTCTTGTTTCTCTCTCTCTTTATATCTTTCCCTCTATCTCTATCTCTCTCTTTCTCTTTTTCTCTCTATCTCTTTTTCTGTCTATCTCTCTCTCTCCCTGTCTCTCTCTCACTCATCACTCTTCTCTCTCTCTCTCTACTTGTCTATTTGTCTATTTCCCTCACTATGTTCGCCTTGCTCACTCTCTTACTCCCATTTCTCTATTTATCGAGCTCCTTCCGATTTATCGATCCACTATAAACGACGTCGTCTTACTCTTTTGAACATTTCTTTTTTCACCCATTTTTTCATCTTCTTTATCTCTCTGTCTCTGTCTCTCTTCTCTTTCCTCTCTTACTCATCACTCTTCTCTGTCTGTCTGTCTCTCCTTTTCTCCTATGTGTCTCTGTCTCTCTTCTCTGTCTCTCTCTCACTCATCACTCTCTCCTGTCTGTCCGTTCTCTCTTTCTCTCTATGTCTCTGTTTCTCTTCTTTCTCTCTCTCACACTTGTAGACGTCCCCGAACGCCCCGGGAAGGATGGCTCTCGTTCCGTTCATTATTAGGCTTCACTACAGTTCAGGACTCTCAAATTGTCACGGTTCTAAATCTGAACCAAAGAGTCCAAATCCGGCAAATCGTTTTGAGAAAATAGATTTTTTTAAAAAAAAGTGCCACAACATGGACTGCTTTGCCAGATACAGAGTCGCCACCTAAATATTTTATTTTAGGAAAATTTAGGAAACCCTGACTCGTTGCCTAAGGCCACGTGTCCGTCATCACCAAAGTTGCCTCGGCTCGGGAACTTGGTACGATTGGGGAAGGTCACTTCGTGAGCACCCCGCTCGCCTGATCAAAGATCGACCTCTACTAACCATGATATCTATTTTTTTAAAACATTGTGTGTTCTTATTCCGGTTATTAGTCTAGATTACTATGTGATGTGCACAACATAAAGTATAGACTGGATCGCCTGAATTGGAACAAAACATTTCATGTTTGTTTATTTGAAAATGGTTTGATGGTGCTACCCGCAAGTAGGCTAAGACGTGGATTTGCCACCCTTGGGTGGGCTTAGAAAATATGATTTTGCCACTATCTAGTGGCTTAAAACACACATTTGATGAATTGTTCCAATCCAAATAACCCAACCTTCACCCACAGCATTCAGGCAGTTATATCATATAAGCACATAGCCTCATGGTAAGTATACTATTCATGGCAGTCACTCACACGCATGCAAGGATGCTAAAGCATAAAACTTACCGAGTACTCTAAGCCAAAACAGAAGCTAGGTTAGAAATCCATGCATGATCCTAACTATACAGAAATGCCTAATGCAACACATGCAAAAATGCAACTATAGCAGGCTCGGCTATTCTAAAACATGGCATATGAAATGCTACAGTTAGCATGTATTCAATTTGGAATTGAAAATACGATGCAGTTAGTATGATGCGCCGAGCCCGGTGCATGCAAAACAGATGAATGAATGCAAACATGCTATCATACTGTATGCTAATTGAAACATGCCCTATATAACCATCATAAGCGGGTAAATAAAAGGGAGAAAGACGTGGGGTTGGAAGACATACATCACACACACGCACACTTATTACAGTTGTGCCCTCGCGCAGAGGGTCCGAATAAATAATACAGTCCCGAATAAATAATTACAGTCCAAATAATTACAAACCCTAATTAATTAACAAATTAAATTAGGAAAGCAATAAATTGGCATGCAAGCCAGGGACTGCCTCAAATCTGCTCGGATGATGAATGATGCATGCTCGGGTTGCCTGTGCGGAGAATCCCTTGCGATGCCCCGGTTTGCCTCTGTTTGTAATTGTTCTTGGAATGCGTGCCAAGCTCCGGAAGGCTGCCGATTTCTGTATTGCTGCAACAGAGAGCAACAAAGGGGCATGGCAAAGTATTTTCACATATGTATGCATGACTACTCTTCAGGGAGTATAGTCCTCGATCCTCGTGCCACCAATCACGCTCTCGATGCATGATGGCCGAGGAGTCGAATTGTACGACTCAATATGAATGAATGCACATATAAACACAACAAAACCTAAACTCCATCATGGATAATCCGGAGTGTCGGTGATTGGGAATTGAGACACGTTCCGTCACTCGAAGTACGAAACGTCCCTCGTTTCCCGTGCTCGGGCTAACGCCTATCCCAAACACAATGCAATATGCATGACATGCATGAATGCAACTAATATACAACCTAGCATGCACGATGCTATGAAATGGCATACACGATGCACGAGGTAACATGGCATTCACAATACGCTAACATACAACCTAGCATACACAATGCTATGAAATGAAATGGCATACACAATGCACAATGGACGTACACCAACATGAATGGACCTCAGCCACACTCACATCAGTAGCCATGAGATGAAAAATGAGACACTCAAGATGCGTGCACATGTGCACGCAAACCGAGGACTGAACCTAAGGCACAAATGCCACTCTAACAAAGCATGGCAAGGTATGAAACATGATATGCAAACATGCAAATTTCAGTACCAAAATATGATGTAAAACAGCCCCGAAACATGGAAACATGGCACCCGATGCATGAAATGAGACCCGAAACTCGAAACTAGGCGCCTGGAATGACTTATAGCTATACAAAGCATGCATTATTTGAATATGAAGCATAAAGACAGAATCAAGGCAGTCCCAAAACATCCATATTTCCAGTTTTAAGCAAGGCCAAAAAGTGAACACAAATAGGGCTAAGTTAACATGCAAAAATGGCCCCAAAAGAGAGATAAAGAAGCAAGTAGCAGCTTCTGGCTCCAAACAATGAAGAGCCCTTCAACAAAGTTGAAGAGGGGCTCAAAAAAAGGTATTTTACAGTTTATGGCCGAGCCCAAAACAGTATACAAGTAAGCTTAAAATACTATGCAAGAAATAGGCCTAAAAGAAGGTTTAAACACAAAGTGTAAAAAGGGAGCCTCAAACAGCAAAAGACCCTTGATCAAACATGAAAAGCAAGTCAAAATATGACTATTTGAAGTTCGGGTCGGAGCCCAAAAATACAAGTACAAGGGGCTAACAAAACATGCAAAAATAAGGCCAAAAGAGGAATAAAGAGGCAAGTGACAAAAGGAAGCCTCAAACAGTAAAGATCCCTTCAATAATGTTGAATAAGGGCTCAAAATAAGCCACTTTTTAGTTTATAACCAAGCTCAAAACAGTTTACAAATATGCCTAAAATACTATGCAAGAAAGAGGCATACAAGAGAGGCAAAGAAGCAAGTGTATAAAGGAAGCCTCAAACAGGGAGAGGCCCTTAAACAAACATGAAAAGGAGCTCAAAATAATGCTATTTTCAGTTAGGGTCGGAGCCCAAAAATGTAAGAAAGTATGGCTTAGATATAGAACAAAATAAAGCACAAAAGAGGGAGAATGAAGACTCACCCTTGTAGACCAAGCTTCAGCAGCTCCTGGCTTGAGAAAAGATGCTCCTAAGCTCCGGAAAACCAGCTCCAAGTGTTGGAAAGGATGCTGGTGGTGTGGTGCTATGTGGTGGTGTGGAAAGGGGTGTGGGATTTGAGGGGTTTTGAGGGTTGGAGTGTAGAGAGAGAGAGATACAATGTAGGAGGCTTAGACAAGATTTTCTAACCTCAAAATGCAGCTGGAGCTGCTGGTTTTATAGAGGGAGGAATGGAGGAAAAGGGGGGAAAGATGGGGGGGGGAAAATCAATTCAAATTTCCCCTCAAAAATAGGCCTAAAAGAGAGATAAAGAGGCAAGTGGTAGCTGCTGGCCTTAAACCGAAGAGAGCCCTTCAACAAAGTTGAAGAGGGACTCAAAAAAAGACACTTTATAGTTTACATCAAGCCCCGAAACAGCTCACAAATAAGCCTAAAATACCATGCAAAAATAGGCCTAAAAGAGAGTTAAAGAAGCAAATGATAGTAGAAGACCTCAAACAGTAAAAGGTCCTTAATCAAACATGAAAAGGAGCTTAAAATATGACTATTTACAGTTTGGGTCAGAGCCCAAAAATGCTTTCAAGCAAGGCTTAGATATAGAGCAAGATAGGAACAAAAAAGAGGAAAAGAAGCTTACCCTTGAAGACCAATGGACCAGCAGTTCTTGGTTTGAGAAATGGTACTCCTAAGCTCTGAAAAACAGCTCCAAGTCGTTGGAATGGATGGTGGTGGGGTGTATACCAAAAATCGGAGCAAACGGAGGTGGTTAAGCGGTCCCGAACCGAGGCACACGGCCGACGGTTCCGAAAACCGGGAACCGGGCTCCGAAACGGGAAAAACGGCCTACGACCACGAAACGTAGCCTACGGCCACTGAGAGATGATCTACGAGACCTCTCCCTCCCTTCGGGAAGAGAAGACGGAGAAAACGGGACCTGGTTCGCAAACCGAGGCAAAGCACAAAAGAGTCCGGAAGTCTGGAGGCAAGGCTCACGACCGAGACTCCGCGACCTCTGAACGAGTACAATATGCAACATCACCGAGCGCTCAATCGGTGACGTCTGAGTCTTAAGGTCGGTCAAAAACGGGGTGTCTACATCACTCATCACTTTTTTTCTGTCTGTCTGTCTCTCTTTTTCTCTGTATCTCTCGTCCATCTCTCTTCTCTCTATCTCTTTCATCTATCTTCTCTCTTTGTCTCTCTTCTTTTTTTCTCTCTCGCTTTCTCGCTCATCTCTTTCTGTCTCTTTCTCGTTTATCTCTTTTCACTCTTTTTCTCTCTCTTTCTCTGTTTCTCTCTTTGTCTATATCTTTTCACCCATTTTTTCATCTTTTTCTCTCTATTTTCTTTCTCTCTCTCATTCATCACTCTCATCTCTCTGTCTGTCTATTTGTCTCTCTCTCTGTGTCTTTCATTCATCTGTCTCTTCTCTCATCTTTTTTCTCTCTGTCTCTCTATGTGCGTGTGTGTGCCTCTCACTCATCTTTCTCTCTCACCACTCATCTCCTCTACCACCTTCACCACTACTGCAAACGCCATTTCACTACCACCACTACTACCACGGTCGCCATTTCACCTCTACGACTACCATTACTACTACCATCACATGAAAATAAAAATAAAAAAAATCCAAAAAAATTTCGATGGCCACCCCCCTCTTTCCATTCCCACCCAGTTCCCCAATTCCCTCTTTCCATTCCCGCTTCCCCCCTCCCCAAAAACCCAAAATCCCTAATCTGTTCGTTGTTTTCCATTCCCCCTCCCCCCAAAAACCCAAAATCCCCAATCTGTTCAGTCTTTGATGTGGCAACCAGGCAAAGAAAAGAGAGAGAGAGAGAGAGAGAGAGAAAAGATCATCGATCTTGTAGATCATCGATCTCGTCTCCTCCCCGCCCTCTCTCTCTCTCTCTCTCTCATTCATCCTCTTCAAACCCTAATTTCTGCCTCCGATCCACCTCTCGTCGCTCAATCTTCCACCTCTTGTTTCTCGTTGTGTTTGGAAATCTAGGGTTTTTTTTCTGTGAAACCCTAAGAATTAATTGAAGAGGGAGGGAGGGAGGGAGAGAGAGAGGTTTGATGGCGCAAAATGGGCAGGGGATGGACCCTGCAGTTCTTGATGACATCATTAATCGGCTTTTGGAGTTTCGGCAGGCGAGGAGTGTACGCCAGGTCCAGGTCCAGCTCTCCGAGGCCGAGATCCGTCAGTTTTGCACTGTTTCGAGAGAAATCTTCCTCCAACAACCCAATCTCTTCGAGCTCGAAGCCCCCGTCAAGATCTGCGGTAAAAGTTTCATATTTTTCTTTGTTTATGTTATGTAACTCTGTATTTGTTTGCTGTTGGTTTTGGGTTTGTAAGATATTTGTTTGTTTGTGGGTTGTTCTTATCTTGGTTACACACATACATATATCCGTAGTTGTTTTTGTTTTTGGTCTGTTTTTGAATAGGCTTTGATGATCTCTTTGCCACTGTGACATTTCTACTCCAAAATTCTCCAGGATCTGTTTTCATAACAACCCATCACAATATAAGGTATTTTTCATATATTTCATATAATGTGATTTTGTGTTGGCAGTTTACATTTCAACAATGTTAATCTTTGAATTTTATTAAAAATGTATTATGTATTTATATATTTGTTTTGTTTTGTTTTGTGCAGCGGGCATCATCTAATTGAGTTCTTGATGGCGAAGTGGGGGTTGAAGTGCACGAAACTTCTTGACGGCTTTTCATTTATGCCATCATACAAGGCATTTGGGCTAAGTGGCAATATTCAATTGGCAGAAATTGTTTTGAATAATGAAGAGGTCATGTGCCCAAAATTAGCAGTAAAAAGCTGAATGGTGACGCAGCCTCTCTGATTTTTAACATTGCTCCATAGCCATATGACAATTAGTTCAATTCACCTCAGCGGCTTTTTATTTGTGGATTGCTGCTCCTTTCATTTATTGAGGTTTCCTGTTTCTTAGAAGCCAATTTCTGCATGTGAAATTTTAGATCTTGCAACTTTTTTATACCAAATTATTTCACGACAGACATACTGTTTGTATATTTTATGCCTTGACAAGACTTTTTAGTTACAACAGGTTAGTTTGGGATACTTTCTTGCATCTACTCGAATGAATGTTACAATTTTCGTACAAGGTTTTGAGCTTGAACTAATGAATTTTTCTAATGAGATTGGATATTATTTGATCATATGACTGGCTATTTATTGTAACTGACACTTTCTAAGTATTTGAGGTCTTTGCTGTTCTAAGAAGTCATCTATTGCATTAATGATCTTCCCAATTATATTTCTGGAGTTATATTGATTACTTATTGATTGTTGGTTGGTTTTGGTAGTTAGTTGAATTGAGTCAGTGTTTCCTCCAACACAACATCAGCCTCTATTACAGAGCCAGGTTTCTTTCTAAATTGGGAGCTTTGAGGATCTTGGGTTGGTCTTCTCATGGCACATATTGGTGGGCATCATTTCTCTGGAGGGTCTCTATCAGGTTTACGATTTTTATGTATTCAAATTAAATCCTATCATATGATTTTGCAATTAGTTGGAGTGTTTAATATCCCAATGGTGGTGGTTTATTGCTTATTGTTTGTGCCCACTTCACTACCAATTATAAGTGGTTGGAACTAAGAATTATGTAATGAAGTTTTTTGACTGAAACTTGTTCTTTAATTGCTCTCTGTTTGGTTGGTCTACTATAATTAGAGACCCAGTATTTCAATATCTTGGCTCTAAAGAAAAATAAATAAAATAATTAAGGCTCTAGCAAGACCAGTTGAATTCCTTGTTTAGTTAAATAAGATCCAGTTGTTAGATAAAATACGATACTTCTAAATTCATGTTTGTTTTACTTTCCTCAAAATTTGGTGTTGAAAAAGCATTATAAGCTCCATTTTATTCAGTTTTTTTGCATTAGCTTGTCCAGATGACGCTGATTGAATCACCACTACTTGTGCCTGATTCTTGGGCTATTATGGGGTTATTATAGAAACGTGAGTCTTGGGGTATTAAAGCAGCTGAAAATACATGAACAGTGCTTCTTTGCTCTCTTATTAAAACTTGTCAGTCATTTAAAGGATTTTTAATCTCTATGGTTGCTACTTGCTATGTCATACTCCTATCACATGCTGGAGGTTTGGTGGCTCATCTACTCCATGTTTTAATTTGTTCATCTATCAGTTAATCAATTCAACGGAACTATTATTGACAAAGATACTTGGAATCCATAAATAAACAGAGGCATATTCTTATGTTCACCTTATTTAAATTATTTGCTGTACTAATTATGCATTGTATATCTAAGCTTATCTACTAATCTAAAATTTGAATGAAAACATGTTCTTGGAACTCTTTCTGTTGCCTTACTTTGATCACTGTTGTGGGTAATGGTTCTCTAATCTTGTTTTTTCTGTTGATATGAAACAGTTGTCATCAGTGGTTTGTTAATTGGGAAAACAAAAGAAAGTTTTTAATTTCTATCTTGTACTGATCATTCTCCATACATAGGTTTTACTTGGCATTGGGGAGCTCATCGCTTCAAGGTCTTGCCCCAAGGTAATCTTCTATCAAGGCATCATGTGTATGCTCTTTAACTAGAAAAGAGTCTGTTGAGTAATTGTTGTAAATTTGGTTGATAGTTCAGGAAGTTACTAATTCCTTTGTGATTGGCTCTGCTGAAAATATTCAGTTGAGGTCCTTAATTCCTTTGATGTTCGGATGACATTAATTATATTCGAAGATTCTAGCTATTAAACACCTATTGTGGCTCTTATTATGTAGGGTTTTCAACATTGTTATGTTGCATTAATGCATTTACTTCCTTTATAGGTACTTTTGTTGAATGGTATTCATGATCGAGAAACTAGCGGCTTTTCTGCTGCTTGCTTTGGGTTGGGAGGGTTTCGAGCACAATCTAAGTCTAACCCACATAAATAGGTTAGTCTCTCTTAATCAATTCATATACATCATTGTATTTGTTTTCAATTCTCTCAAATTTTCTTTCTTTGCTGTTTCCATTAGTTTGGAGGGATTGAATTAGTTTTTGGTTTCAATCTGAGGACTTGATGCTGCAAATGATATCATCTACGCCAAGTGTTTGTGTTTTTGCTTCTGTTTCTGTAATATGGTGTTTGTTGCTTTCATAGTTTTGCTCGAGTTCAAATCGTAGAATCGTATCAATTCATTGCTTGTCCTTCTAAGAATTAGTATATGATTTGTTGTTCAAGCTCTTCGGTGATTAAGTTTGTGTCTCGTTTGGTGGCTTAGGGTGTTGTTTTAATAATATAACTTGTTATATTTGTAAATACAATCATGTAGCTTTAATTCTCCGGATTTCTTAGAATATCATTTTTTGCCTTTCTTGACGTCATTAGGGATGGATGCATCACTTATCTATTACAGAAAAAGTATTTAGAACCATAATTGTTTTCAAGAACCCAAAATAATTCATATACTGTCCCACAGTGGAGGCCTCATCGTGCATATGTATGCCATGTAATCATATATCAGCGAATAAGCACTCTCCCTCACATTCTTGTCAGAATAACTTTTTTTCTTCTCTTCTTTTTTCATTTTTAAATTTTAAAATTTTGACAAATAGACTTGCCTAATAATATATATCAAATGATAGTAGTAAGAGACGTAATTAGAAGGCTGTGATTAGTGGGCTTTGCCTAGAGTTCTGTTATTTTGTCAAGTTCTGTTTCTCTGAGACATCTTCTTTCATTGTGGGTTGATGCAATTTTGCATAATTTCTATTACATCATTTGTATGATGCTTCAGCTGAATTATTATGTTTGCCTTTTTATCAGTGAATTAAGGTATGAACTCTTCATCAACTCAATTTGTCACTTCAGGAATGATGGGTTTATATGAGAGACAAATTTTTTAGAAGTGGGCGCACCAATAAATTTTGTAAAATCTAGTCAATTCCTGTATATTTGTGTTCATTCATGTATTTGGTTTCTAGATTCGTAGTAAAACTCTTTCCGGATAAACCACAAACCTAGAAAAAGTGTCCACAAAAATAAAATGTAAGATGTAGATTAATGAATCTTTGGTTTACATATTTTATTTTCTACAATTAAAAAAATGTCTAGCATTACTTTACATTTTCACACCCACCAACCACTTCATGTTTTTTTATTATAATTCCCCACTCTTAAGGTTTGGAAACCAAATCAAGTAACCATCACAATCTTATAACAAATTATTGGTTAATTTACAGGCAATGAAGCTCAAGGAACAGCTTTCCGAGGCAGAGAATGAGATACAGAGGCTACTGGAGAGATGTGATGGTGTTTCAAGCAACAGCCCGGCTTCATTGTTCTCCATGGAAGCCATGGATCCACCTCTTTTTCTAGGGGAGTTTGGGATGGAAGGGTTTGGAAATATTTTTTATGTGCCAGAAAACAATTACAATCATGGCATGGATTGGGTTAATCTTATATGATACGTAATTAAAGCAATTCTAGTATTAATGTAGCTAGTGACCATCTTATGTACATCTTTTTTTCTTCCATTTTTTTTTTGTCCTTGGATTTGTTTTTATGTTGTAGTGTTTCAGTGGTACTTTACATTTGACTAGAAGATGGAATTGTTAATATAACTTGCTTTTTAATTATGGATGAATTTTTATTTATATATTGGACTTTTTATATTATTATATAATTATTGGTTTTTTTTTTATAGTTATTTTTCATTTAGTACAGGTCATTTTCATATTTTTAATAATTTTATTACAGGTTTTTTTTTTTGTTTTAATTTTTTTAAATTTTTTTTAATTTTATATATTGGACTTTTTGCGACGACATTTATACTGTCGCAAAAAGTAGGGAATATAATTGCAAAATAAGGCCTTTAGCGACGGTATCATAGCCGTCGACAATAGTCATTAGCGACGGCCCAGGTTGTTGTCTCAAATAGACTTTTAGCGACGGTATTTTTGCTGTCGCAAAAAAGGAATTTTCCCGTCGCAAAAGCAAAGGCGACGGCACTTGCTGTCGCTAAAACCCTTTTGCAACCCCTTTTGTTGCGACCCCCACTTGCCGTCGCAAAAACCTTTTGAGACGACATTTGGGGTATTTGCGACGGCGTTTTGCCGTCGCAAAAAACAATTTTTTTTGTAGTGAGTTTGTTTGAATTTAAAATTTGAATAACTGAATTACCACAATAAAATTAATAGAAGAAAAAAAAAGGCGCAAAATTCTCACCCATTTGGCTTTAAATTAACAAATGATAATATTTAAATTAATCCATTAGGCTTTTTGATTTTTTTAATAATTTTTTTGGCTTTTAAGCTAAAACTATAACATGCCAAACAAGATCTTAGTATAATTTTTGGAAGCAACCTCCTCTCTAGTCCAAATTGAATTGGAAGGTACTCTTAGACTTTTGTAGGTTCATCACGAAATTCGTATTAATAATTCGAACTATTCAATATGTAGAGCTCGTCAAGTATTTTATTTTTGTAAAAAAATTATATTGATCGGATATCAATATCCATTTAATCGGATCACATTTGTATCAGCAGTAAATATGATTTTTAAAATAAAATTTTGACACAAATGTGATCCGATCAAGTGTCAATTGATATTCGATTAAAGCGATTTTTTATAAAGATAAAGTACTCGACGAGCCCTACATAATGAACAATACGGATTATCGATGCAGACTTTGTGGTCGGTGCACAAAAACTCAACAATACCTTCTAATTGCAAAATCCAACTGGAGAGGAGCTTACTCCTAATTTTTGTTAAAAAAATTAAGGCGACTTGCATATAGGTCCTAATAGATGGACTTATTATCCAATAGATTTTATGACAATTAATGTCATTTTTCATCAAACGCTATTAAAAAAAGTTATTAATTATTAATTTTCAGAGACAGTTTGAAAATTATCACAAAAAATGTCATTTATTATAAGTTTTAGTGACGGCTTAAAAAAATCGTCACAAATTTTTTTATTAATTTTCAAATTTTAGCGACAGTTTAAAAATTTGTCACAGAAAAATATCACGAATTTTTTTTTTAGAGATAATTTATAAAAACCATAACAAAAAAAAAAAACATTAATTGTCAATTTTTAGCGACATATGAAAAAAATCTTCACAAAAAATTATTTTTAGCAACGATTTTATTAGAACTTATTTTCAATAGGACTTAATGAGAATTAAGTCAAACCATTAAGACCTATTGATAATTTACTCAAAAAATTAAAATCAAACTTTGATTATGAATTAATTATTATATTTGAAAAAGGGAAAATTAAAATGAAATTTGGCATAAAGTGTATGAGTGTAAAATATAATTTACTTTTGATTTTAAAAGATAAATATTAAATTTTTTTTTAAAATTTAATGAAAAACATTTTGGATTAGGAAAAAGTGTCTTGTTTTTCATTTTTATATTTTTGGGGACCCATTTTATTGAAAAAATTATTCAAATAAGGGTAAGAGAATTTTGTAAAGGAACATAGATTGTCTCCTATCTACATTTTACAAATTTATTTTGAAAATAAGTGAGGGGTGATTGTCAACTAACGATAATGACAGGAGTTGGTTACTAAGGGCTTAGAAATGGCGGCAAAAGGTGATTTCTGACCATTAGAAGTGTTGGCTAGAGATGGTTGTTGATAAAAGGTAGTAGTTGAAAGGGGTTGCTAGTAGGAGGAGGTGATTTTTGGCCAGTTGGAAGTGGTGGCTAATAGGAGGTGGTGGCTAGAGAAGTCATTGACAGTGGTAAGAGATGGCATGAATGTGATAACTAGTAGTGGTGATGGACAGTTGATAGCAGTTAAAGGAAGTAGGAGAGTAAGAAACAAATGATTTTTTTTTTTATTACATAAATTTAGTAAATTCTATAAATATTTGAAAATGAATTGGACACAAAAAATATTTATTTACAATTTTCAAAGCTTTTGTAAAGATAAACAAAAGCTATAAATAAAGACATTACCAAACCTAAGGGTGACTTTGGTCATGGTCTAGCTAGAGTCTCTTTTTAATTATTCTTAATTTGGGAAATCATAAACAAAGTGAAGTTATATCTGACTTTGGTTCATGAAATATTAAGATTTGCAAATGACATGGTTCATCAAATATTAAATTAAATAGATGTTTTCCATTCTTTAATTAGTAAAAAATTCTCTCATTCAAACCTAAAGTGGGTGTAGGCCTTTTTGGCAAAGCCCATATTTTGTTTGGGCCGATCCATTCACAGCCCAGCTCAGAAGGCCCATCCACTAGAAGTGTGTCCTTGACAGATTGAGAATTTGGGAGGAGTTCAGACCGAAATTAAAAAATAAAAAAAAAAAAAAGTTTTATAACTTTGCATTTGTTTAATATATTTTTTACAAACCAATATAAATCTTACAAATTTTTTTTTTTTACTTAGAGAAGTGTGCCCTTGAGGGATTTAGAAATTGTGTATGTATATGTTAAAGAGTAGTCCAACGACTTTTGTTAAATAGAAAGAGGGGAAAATTATCCACAAAAAAATGTCCATAACTTGAATTTATAGCGTAGATTTGAACTTGGTGTGGTGTTGGAAACACTCATAATATTTCATCGATTCATTTTAAATTTTAAATATTTTTCTGAATATATATCATTATTGTAAATTAAATTATGACATAAATACCTAATGTGTAAGATGCCAACTATGAAATTAATTGTTGATACCAATGTGGTTGTGGTCTTGAATTCGACTTCCCTAATAGTGGATAATATTGTGATTATTGTGATTGATAGAATGGTTATATACTTGTGACTAATTCAATGACGTTTTATATATAATTATTTTTACCCATTAACCAATTATTTTTACCCATTAACCAAAAAAAAAAAAAAAAACCAATTGTAGGAGGCAAATTTAGCTATGATATATCAACTTCCTATTTGGATGAATACTATAAAGTTTCTTAAGAAGTTCTCAATGTCAAAATTGGAGGTGTATGACGGAAATCAGATCTCTACAAAGAATCGTATGTTTGGTTTTGAAGTATAATATAAGAAAAGTCAAAAATTAAAAATAATATGACATTAACTAACACAATAAAAATAGTGATACTATTAAATAAAGCATTTCAGTAGTAGAAAATGAGACAATGTTTATAATATTAACTACATTAGCTGTTCAACAAAAATATTACCGACATTAATTGAGGAAGTCTTACCTTGGGTTGGTAGATGTAAGGTGAGAGTATTTGTATCTAGAAGATTGCACAGGTGAATTGACGGGCAAATCTCCTTTGGCAAAGACATTACATTTCTGCCTTATGAAATTAATCACGCATAGTCAAGTGGCCGCCTGCCAAAAGCGTAGTTCCCCGGTAATGCAACTATGCACTTGACTGATCATTTGGTCGATGACGCTGAACACTCCTTTAGCTTGAGAATCTATTTATAGGCCATGAAAGAAGTCTAGTGTTTTTCATGAAAAATACCATATTCTCAACACATCCTCCATACTGTTGTACGTAGAAAAAGAACTAGTGGTGCACTTTGACCCACACAACGTTAGGTCAATTTACGTACGTATGTGCAATGTTTTATCTCAGCACAACAATAGTGTGTATGTGCAATGTATTAACTGAAACAAATGTTGAATCAATTCAATCAATATTATTACAGCCCTATATCTGCTGTGTTGTGTATATATATACAAGCCCTAACCTCTCCTAACCAACTAACAGTTAGGCTAATCTAAATTGTTACTAATTAGTTACAAACAAATAGACTTCTCTGGTACAGCAGTCCATGGACTTATGATGAACCCTCAGATATATCAGATGAAGTCTTCTCCTTATCAGGCCCTCGCAAGTTGATGGGTGAAGCAGCAACCATCAACTTGGAAGTAAGGAAAAAAAATCTAGCAGTAGACAAAGGTTTGGTGAATATGTCCGCGAGTTGATGGGAGGTGGGAACATGCTTGAGGAACAACTTATGAGCAGTAACCTTCTCACGAACGAAATGGCAATCAACTTCTAGATGCTTGGAGCGGTGATGAAAAACTGGATTGGTAGCAAGAGCAAGAGCAGACATGTTGTCACACCAAAGAACGGGAACAGAGGACTGAGGAATGCAAAACTCTACAAGAAGCATTTGCAGCCATGTGAGTTCTGCAGCGGTGTG
Source organism: Camellia sinensis (assembly GCF_004153795.1). Lineage (NCBI taxonomy): Eukaryota > Viridiplantae > Streptophyta > Magnoliopsida > Ericales > Theaceae > Camellia > Camellia sinensis. Next base: position 1,545,460 of record NW_021025748.1, read on the forward strand.
GGCAAGAGATCAGTACTCAACCTCAGTAGAAGACCAAGACACAGTGGACTGCTTCTTGGAGGACCAAGAGATAAGATTGTCACCGAGAAAGATGCAATACCTGGAGGTAGACCGTCAGCCGACGAGATCGCCAACCCAATTAGAATCAGTATAAGCATTGAGCTGAAAAGAACTGGAAGTGAAGACAAGACCATGAGAGAGAGTACCCTTTATATAGCGTAAGATTTGCTTAACAATAGCGAAATGGCCCGTAGTGGGTGCGTGCATAAACTGACAAGCCTGGTTAACAGCATATCATAATTCAGGCCTTGTGATGGTAAGATATTGGAGAGCATCGACAATACTCTGATATAGAAAAGGATTAGAGAAAGTAAGGGAATCAGACTCAGAGATGGAGACTTTGAGAGAAACTGGAGTAGCACACGGCTTACAATCCACCATGCCAGCCTTGCGGAGAAGGTTAGTAGCATATTTGTGTTGATTGAGAAAGAAACCATGAGAAGTGGGCTGAACAGAAATGCCTAGAAAATAGGACACATCCCCAAGCTCTATCATAGAAAAGGCATGAAACATATGAGTCAAAAGAGATTCAATAAAGGACTCACTAGTGCCAGTAAATAAAATGTCATCCACATAGATTCGAATATAGGTGAGAGAAGAGCCAGCATTGTGGACAAACAAAGAGGTGTCACAGGTGCTGTTGATGAAGAATTAAGAGAGAAGAAATGAGAAAAAGGTGGAATACCAAGCCCTTGGGGCCTGTTTCAGTCCATAGAGAGCTTTGTGAAGCTTACAAACAAGAGATGGCTGAGAGGGATTGACAAAACCAGGGGGTTGTTCCATATAACTTCCTCTTCTAATTTGCCATGCAAAAAGGCATTCGAGATATCGAGCTGCTTGATAGGCCAATCATAATGCAAAGCCAAGCATAGAAGAATTTGAATAGTAGGTTGTTTGGCCACAGGACTAAAGATATCTTGAAAATCAACACCATATTGTTGAAGAAAACCTTTAGCGACAAGTCGAGCTTTGTGTCTGGCAATTGTCCATTCAGAATTGCGTTTGAGTTTGAAAACCCATTTGCAACCAATAGCTTGTTTAGAAGGTGGAAGAGGGACTAAAGACCAAGTACCTTGATGTTGGAGGGCACAATATTCATCCAACATGGCTTTAAACCAAACAGGGGAATATAAGGATGCTTTAGTGGAACAAGGCTCAGTAGAAGCATCTGGAGAAGAACTAGAAGAAGTAGTAGGGCAGAGAGGTTTGGTTTTAGACCTGGTCTACATGGGATGTGTGTTAAGAGAAGGAGGGAGAGGAAGAGGTAAAACAACTAACAAGGAGTTAATAAGGATGGGAGAAGGCTAAGACATAAAAGTAGAAGGCCTAGGCTGCATTGGAGAAGAAGAGAGAGGCTGAACAGGTGGTACTGACAGAGGGTGCTGAACTGAAGAAGGCATAGGCTGCAGTGGTGGAGAGGACATAGACTGCCTAGGCAATAGCTGAGATGAGAGTGCACTGGGCCAGAAGAAAGTCTGCAACTGAGAACAAGAAGAGGCAGAAGGACCAGAAAAAATAAAAAAAGAAAATGCATATGGAAAAACAGTTTCTTGAAATGTGACATGCCTAGAAAGCACAATTTTACCTGTAAGGGGATTCAGACACCAATAACCTTTAACACTGGGATGATAACCCAAAAATACACAAGCAATAGATTTGGGTGCTAATTTATGAGGAGAATATGGTTTGAGCCAAGGATCACAAAGGCAACCAAATAACTTCAAATGAGAATAATCATGTGGTTTTTGAAATAATTTTTCAAAAAGAGAACAGTTGGAAAGTGCAGTACTAGGCAACCGATTAATCAAATAGGTGGCAGCAGCCACAACATCAAACCAATAGGTAAGAGAAAGAGAAGACTGATGGAGTAAAGCAATGGCTGTTTTTGTGATGTGTAAATGTTTCCTTTCGGCAACACCATTTGAGATGGTGTATGGGGACAAGAGTGTTGATGATGAATGCCATGAGATTGCATAAAACTGTCCATGGAAGAGTTAACAAATTCACTACCTCCATCAGTCCGTAAGATTTTAAGAGTATATCCAAACTGTTTTTCCACAAAAACCTTGAATTCCAAAAATTTAGCATAAACCTCACTTTTATAGCATAGAGGATAGATCCAAGTAAATCGACTAAAATCATCTATAAACACAACATAGTATTTGAAAGTAGAAGCAACATGCGTAAAAGGACCCCAAACGTCACTATGAATTAAAGCCAATGGAGTGTTTACAGAGGAATTAGACAACTTAAAAGGAAGGCGATGACATTTAGACACGGCACAATCAACACATTAAAGTGATGTTTTATTAGAGGACAAAGGTAAAATGCTCTTAAGTAAATGAAACTTAAAAGTTGAGGGATGCCCTAATCTTTTATGCCAAATATCAGCAGATGCAGTGGAAGAAGATGTGAGGCTGTGCAAAGCATGATGAGGAGCATGGGATGAATGATTAAAAAACTGGTAAAGACCGTTAGCATGAAAACCTTTATGGAGAATGGCCTTGGAACTATTGTCCTGAATAGAAAAAGAATTATGATCAAAGATAATGGAACAATTATTATCTTGAGCCAATTTTTGTACAGAAACAAGATTAGTAGAAATGTGAGGAACGTGTAAAACCTTGTTCAAACGAAAAGAATGATGGGGAGTAGGAAGAATACCTTGGCCAGTATTATGAATGGGAAGAGAAGTGCCATTACCAATAGTTACATGATCATTGCCATGATATGGTTGATAAGAGTTGAGTTGATGTAGATCATAAGTGATATGGTCTGATGCTGCAGAATCGAGAAACCAAGGAGTAGAACTATGAAAAGCACCATCATCAGACATGGAGGCAACAAAAGCCCTAGATTGATGAGGAACGGATGAGGTAGGTGACTATTGTGAAGATGAGGATTGGTGAGGGATGGAAGGTTAAAATTGCAGATCCATTCGATGCCAACAATCAATAGCAGAATGATTATTCTTTCCACAAATCTGACAGCTAACTCCATAACTGGATTTGCCTCTTCCTTGTGATCTGCCTCGAAAAGTGGAGGATCGACCTTGAGAAAATCGATTTCCTCTATTAGAAACCCTAGACTCATATCGAGAACCTTTACTATGTTAATAAGCTTGAAATCCCTTTGAAGAGTTAGAATCTTTCATTGTTGCATAGGCAACAGTTAAGTCTGCTACTTGCTTTAGTTTCCCCTCAATGTGAATAGCCTCTGAGCAAAGTATAGCAGATAAATCTTCCATAGAAATTGTAGGTGATACTTACAAATAAAACACCAGAAAATACACAAAATAAAAGTTACAACAATTAATATAAGGGCTGAGGCGCGGGAAATTCGCTCTCTTTAAGGAGATTCAAACCCTCTGCGATTAGGCAAAGCCTCACACCGGTGCAGCAGAAAAAACCTTGACTTGTCCCTCCCAGGATACAACAGCCCGACTAAGTCGTATAGTTAACCAATACTGCACGATTGGTTGAACCCAAAGCTTTATCACACACACCCTTTTTATTTGTCTGATAATCTCATATTAGACATAACAAAAGCAACCCAAAACTTCTTCACCTCTCGTGTATATATCTCTAGATAGGACATAAGTTCACTATATATATAAGAGCCTATCTTGGTGGATAAGAAAACGAATGAAGACTTGGATAAGATTAGAGACTAAGACCAAGACCTTAGGAAGCTTACCTTGGAAGGATGAAGACTTGGATGGATAAGCATGGTGGACCAAGACCAAGACTTGGCCAAGACCTTGGATAACTTAGAGGGAAAGAAAAGAAAGCCAACCTATAACAAATTATTACTCTAAATACCTAGTACAGCTACATACGTACATCACCCGTGACGCCTACTGTATGGTCCCCACTTATTTTAATATTATAGGTAACAAACTGAGTTTTAGGAATAAAGATATTGATGCTCATGGTAGGTTATCTGGCATTAACCTCATCAGTGAAACAATATATCTACTCCAAAGCCAATAGTTGCTCAACATTGAACTATGACTACTTTAAGGGAAATAAATATATTGCACACACATAATATTCCAGGTGTTCACAAAAGCTTTAAAAGCTAGCAACATTACGGGCCTTGTGCGATCCCAGGATTCATGAGTTGTGTTTAAGAATTAGCCCAAATCTCATAGGTAGCGCCCCACTACCACACTCACATAGGTGAATTCTGTCAAGGGTGCTCCTGTAACTATGACACCCCACTCAATAAGATCTTACAAAAAATTCATTAAGAGTTTTTAAATAACTCAACCTCTACAACGTTACAGGATAATGCACTTACATCATAGGGATAGGAAAAAAGTAATTTAAATGCATTTCTCACGGCCATCATATGATCGTTTTTCTCATTGAACCCAATTACAGGATCTCTGGTCCTTGGGTTGAGTATCCTCATACATGGCTCCTCTTATATTCAATGGGCTTCAACCCCATCCCCCTCGATGTATTGCAGACTCTATCTCTTGCTAAGACCTTAGTTAATGGATCTGCAAGATTATCACCAGATTTAATATAATCCACATTTATAATGTCATTATTCATATAAGATCTCACAGTACTGTATTTTCTTCTGATAGGTCTGGATTTACCGTTATAATAACGGTTATTAACTCAACCAATTGCTGCGTGCTATCACAATGAAATAATATAGGTGGAATCGATTTTTCCCAACAAAAGATTTCATTTAAACAAATCTCTTAACCAATTTGCTTCTTCACTAGCTGTAGCTAAAGCAATAAGCTCAGCCTCTATTGTTTGTAGCGATTAGCAATAATGGTTTGTTTTTTCGATTTCCAACTTATAGCACCACCTCCCAATGTAAATAAGTAACCAGTGGTTGATAATGAATCACCTGATAAGGTATTCCAATCGGCATCACTGTAACCTTCAAGTACTACAGGATACTTATTATAAAACAAGCCATATTTTATGATACCAGATAAATATTTCATAATCCGCTCAATGGCTAGCTAATGATCACTGCCAGGCTTGCTAGTAAACCTGCCAACTGCATAGGCAATGTCAGGTCTAGTATAGTCAGTCGCATAACGCAAGCTACCAATCATATTAGCATATTCCTTTTGATTAATTACATCCTCATCATTTTCAATAGGAAATAAATGCACTTAAGGATCAAAAGGAGTAAGAACATGCTTGCATTTATAAAAATTATATTTTCTCAAAATTTTCTCAACATAAAGCGATTGATCAAGAAATATACCATCACAGGTTTTTGTAATTTTCATTCTCAAAATATAATTAGCCTCACCAATATCTTTCATATCAAAATGGGTACAAAGCATATTTTTAGTTTCGACGATGATATGCAAATTAGAGCCAAATATAAGTAGATCATCCACATAGAGGCTAATAATGACATGTGAATTTTTTTCAAATTTATAGTAAATGCATTTATCATATTCATTCGTTTTATTGTCATTCTCAATCATGCAGGAATCAAATTTCTCATGCCACTGTTTAGGAGCCTGTTTTAAGCCATATAGGGATTTAATTAGCTTGCACACTTTGCTTTCTTGACCGGGTTCCACAAAACCTTTAAGTTGATCCATATAGATTTCTTCACTCAGGTTTCCATTTAAAAAAGCTGTTTTAACATCCATTTGATGAACTTTTAGATCATAAATTGCAGCCACTGCAATTAATAATCTAATGGATGTAACTCTAGCAACCGAAGAAAATGTATCAAAAAAGTGAAGATCTGCTTGTTGTTTAAAACCTTTTGCAACAAGCCTTGCTTTATATTTATCAATAGTTCCATCCGGTTTAAGTTTTTTTCTCAAAATCCATTTACAGCCAATAGTTTTACAACCTGGTGGTAAATCTACTAATACCCAAGTTTTATTGGATAATAATGATTCCATCTCATCATTTACAGCCTCGTTCCAAAAAATAGAGTCAGGAGATGCCAAAGCTTCTTGTAAAGTTAATGGAGTTTCCTCCACATTAAAAACATGATAATTAGGGCCAAAATCTTTTTCTAATCTGGCTCTTTTACTCATTCTTGGTTCAAAAACTACAGTACCTTGGTTTTGTAAAAGAGGAGTAGAGGAATCGGTTTCAGATAAAATATTTTCTTGATAATTTTGACCCCCACCATTTTTAGATTTAAAAGGAAACTTTTCTTCATGAAAAATTGCATCACCTGATTCAAAAATTATTTTGTTTTCAATATCAAAAAATCTATAGGCTATACTATTTGTTGCATATCCAAGAAAAGAACAAGTGTCAGCTTTCACACCTAATTTAGGTCTTTTAGGGTCCACAAGTCTAACAAAAGTTAGACAATCCCAAACCCTCAAATATCTTAAATTTGACTTATGCCCTTTCCACAACTCAAAAGGTGTAACTTTTGTTTTTTTATGTGGCACTCTATTCATAACATAACATGCAGTTAAGATTGCTTCTTCCCACAAATTTGAAGGAGCACCTGCTTCACTTAGCATAGCATTTGTTAAATCAGTTAAAGTTCTATTTTTCCTTTCTGCTACACCATTAGATGCAGGTGAATATGGTGGAGTAGTTTCATGGATTATTCCCAAAGACTGAGCAAACGAGCTGAATCCAAAAGATTCATACTCCCGGCCTCTATCACTCCTATATCTTTTAGTCTTTTTACCGAATTGATTTTCAACTCAAGAAGGAATTCTTTAAATTTTTCAAAAGTATCACTTTTATTTTTCAACAAGTATACATAAGTGTATTTTGAAAAATCATCAATAAAAGTGATAAAATATCTATTTCCACCACGTGTTAAAATTCCTTCAAATTCACATAAATCAGTGTGAATTAATTCTAACAATTTAGTATTTCTCACCACACTTTTATGAGACCTTTTAGTTATTTTTGCTTGACTGCAAACTTCACATTTCTCAAACTTATTTGTTAGTCTGAGAATTAATCCTAAACTACTCATGACTCCCATATATCGGCTATTAATATGATACAGACGAGCATGCAAATATTCATAGAAGACATCATGTAAACAGAAACATGTGCTTTCTTATTCTCAACATTTAATTTAAACATTCCATCACAGGCATACCCTTTCCCCACAAATATGCCTTTTTTAGTGATTACATATTAGTCAGATTCAATAGTCTGCTTGAAACCAGCTTTGTTGAGCAAATAACTTGACGTCAAATTTTTCCTCATGGACGGTGTGTACAACACATCTTTTAAAACAAGCACACGTCCAGAGGTAAAATTCATCTCAACATCCCCATACCCAAGCACCTTGGTTAAACTGGAGTCACCAAGCATAACAGTCCTCTCCTCATTAAAAGGAGTGAAATCTTTGAACCAATCTTTATCATAGCAGACATGCCTATTGGCACCAGAGTCTGCCCACCACCCTTCCACAGATTGAACCATAAAAACTCCGTGATCATAGCCACAAATGGTTCTTCGGTAACACTAGCCTGTGGTCGAGACTATTGTTTCCGAAATTTGCAAGTTCGAGCAATATGCCCACTTTTGCCACACAGAAAACATGTCACATTTGTCAGATCTTGTGAAGGGGGTTCTTGGTTCCATTTCTTTTGCCTCGGGTAATTTTTATTTTGTCGCCTTCCAGTATTTTTCCAAATTTTCTTAGCTGGCTTCAAGTGACTATTTTTATGAAATCGACCTTTAGGTAAAGTATTTCCAGAAGTTAAATTTACCTTTGTAGTGGAATGCTCTTGTGTCATAAGCGCATCTTGTCCTCGTGCTTCCTCCACCCGAATCCGTGTGATTAGTCTCCAAAGACGTCTCTTTTTGCTTGTGACGCATTGACTTCTGGAACTCCCTCCAAGATGATGGAAGTTTGTCAACAATACCTGCTACAACAAGATTGTCTCCAATTTTGATGCCTTCAGATCTAACTTCAGCTACTAACATCTGAAAATCTTGAACTTGCTCCACCACTGATTTTCCATCTATCATCTGATAGCGGAAAAAACAGCTTGCAGCATATTTTTTAGCGCCTGCCTCTTCAGTGTCATATTTGTTCTGCAAGGCTTTCCAAATTTTCTTGGCAGTGGTGTAAGTAGTATCATAATAATCATAAAATTGATCTGAAAGACAATTCAAAAGATAGTATCGACATTTATACTCATCTGTGTTGTATTTTTTGATTTTTTCAAGATGAGCAGCATACTTCTCGTCGGTCATCTCTTCAGTGGGGACTTTGTTCGGATTTTTCTTGGTCAGGATATAAGCCACCTTGAGGAGACTGAGGTAGAAAAGCACCTTGCCTTTCCATCTCTTGAAATGGGCTCCCTTGAACCGGAAAGGCTTGTTGAGATCGCCAGTATTCTCGTTGGGCTTCTCCAGTACTGGCTCCATGAACTTTTACTAATTGAATCTCCTTAAAATTGTAGGTGATACTTACAAATAAAACACCAGAAAATACACAAAATAAAAGTTATAACAATTAATATGAGGGCTGAGGCACGGGAAATTTGCTCTCTTTAAGGAGATTCAAACCCTCTGCGGTTAGGCAAAGCCTCACACTGGTGCAGCAGAAAAAATCTTGACTTGTCCCCCCCAGGATACAACAGCCCGACTAAGTCGTATAGTTAACCAATACTGCACGATTGGTTGAACCCAAAGCTTTATCACACACACCCTTTTTATTTGCCTGATAATCTCACATTAGACATGACAAAAGCAACTCTCTTGTATATATCTCTAGATAGGACATAAGTTCACTATATATATAAGAGCCTATCTTGGTGGATAAGAAAACGAATGAAGACTTGGATAAGATTAGAGACTAAGACCAAGACCTTAGGAAGCTTACCTTGGAAGGATGAAGACTTGGATGGATAAGCATGGTGGACCAAGACCAAGACTTGGCCAAGACCTTGGATAACTTAGAGGGAAAGAAAAGGAAAGCCAACCTATAACACATTATAATATTAAAATACCTGCTAACAGAAATTCGTTTAGAATGAGTGCGAATAGCAATTTTCACAGAATCATATTCACTTGGTAAGCCATTCAACGTGATAAGAACCACATATTCATCATCCACAAATGAGGAGGCAACACTCAATTGATCAACAAGACTCTTAATGTTACTCAAATAGACTTCCATTGAATCTGATTTCTTTGAGATTGAATTCAATTTGTTCTTGAGTTGATGTATATGAGACCTTAACAATGATGTGAAACGTTTGTTAAGAAATTTCCATACCTAAGAACTCGTTCGAAGGTGAAGAACAGAGGCAAAAATTGCAGGGGAAAGTGTAGCTGTAATGCAGCTAAGAAGATGTGCATCCAACATCTTCCATAGAGTTGCTTCAGGAGTTTGAATATCAGTTCCAGATGATGAATCGCGAATCGTCTTGCTAGGACAACACTGAGAACCATCTATGATCTTCATCAAGTCTGTTACTCGAAGAATGTTTTGCATCTGGTTCTTCCAAGTGATAAAATTCGTATTGTCTAACTTTACAGTGACAAAGGAATTGATATTAGAGATCAACATACTCAGGTTGGATGGAATCGGTGATGTTGAAGACGACACAGAAGACGCCATTGAAGAGGTCTCTATTGAAGGATCGCTCGTTCGAGCTTGGCGAGGCTCTGATACCATGAAACAAATGCTGAATCAATTCAATCAATATTATTACAGCCCTATATCTACTGTGTTGTGTATATATATACAAGCCCTAACCTCTCCTAACTAACTAACAGTTAGGCTAATCTAAACTGTTACTAATTAGTTACAAACAGACAGACTTCTCTGGTACAACAGTCCATGGACTTATGATGAACCCTCAGATATATCAGATGAAGTCTTCTCCTTATCATTAACAACATTTGGCTTATGAAGCTTCTTTTTGAACAAGAATAAAACATGTTGATTTTTTATAATGTATTTAGTTTTAATGATGTTGTCCAGAAAATGTAATACTTTTCACTAAAAGGATAGTAAACAAGATTATCTTTATAAAGTTTTTCTCATATATGTGCAAGATTCTTTAGATTAGTTTATGTTGGACAAAACCTTTTGCCAAATATATGCTTATTTTCACTGGGAGGGACACACATAGGGGAAGTTTTTCAGATGAGACAATGTAGAACCACCTTTGTAGCTAGATAGTTAATTGAGAGACAATGAATGACTAATCTAATGTATTTTGAGATTTCCCATTTATTGAGAATATCACATAGACAATATATATCACATAATTTTTCAGTAACGAAGTTAAAACTTAACTCCCACTATGCACCATTGTTACTCATTTAGCTTATCAATACGATGACAAAAATCAACCATAATATAAAGGAGGGTCTTGTTATTAAGAAATGTTAAAATTTTTATACATTTTTTATTACACGTACTTTGATGCAGAGTGTACACTTTTTTGAAGTTTCTTAATGCCTACCATTACATATTAACAAAATTCAATAAAGAAAACTGAAAATAAAGCCAACATGTACAATTTTCTTATTTACTCTTTACTCAACCTATGTTTTTCTGCTCTTCTTCTTCTTCTTTTATTTATTTTTTCAATCTTGATATTTCATATTAATAGCCAGTTCCATAGGAATAAAGCTTTCTTTCATTTCTGTAAATCGAGTAAAGCTTCGATTAGAGTTGATTCTTTACTCTTCAATGAAAAGTGTAAAAATGATTGAAAGAGAAGCATCTAAATTAGTGTCTCACTTTCACCTCTAGTGGATAAATAGGGAAAGGAAATAAAAAAGAAAACAAGAGAAGAAGTAAAAATAGAAAATAAAAATAAAGAGCACCTTGATAAGATCCAATGGCATGTTCTCTCATTGTCCTTCACGCCTTACTCCTATCTTTTTTGGTACCCTTCAATTCAAATCCGTTTCAGTCCAGTGAATGTGAATGTTTTTATACTTCTTTTTCTCTCTCTCTCTCTCTCTCTCTCTCTATATATATATATATATATATGATTTATGAATTTAATAATATTCATATTGAATACAACTAAGATATATTATTGCAAGAGTTGAGTCTAGTACATTTTTCTAGAGGAAGGCTTTGTTGGGTTGCCTTAATATGTTTGGTGATTTCTCTCTCTCTCTCTCTCTCTCTCTCTCTCTCTCTCTCTCTCTCTCTCATTATTAGTTACACACATACTCTCGTGGACGTGGCTTAATTAATTCGAGAAAGTTACATGTCTCTTCGGAAATAGGGAACTCACAAAAACTAATTTGACAAGTTACTTAAAAATAAAAACGTTTAATGTAAGTTTAAACTTAGTGTTAATCACACCCATATTGAATATAGTCCGCACACTTTCATTTTTATGAAATTTTTTTTCATGTAATAGGTTCTTCAAATGCCTTTATTTGACAACATCATTAGCTAAACTTTCATTGACTATTTGAAAAATAATTTTGGATAAATTATGCAAATAGTCTCTATAGTTTTAATTTGTTCGATTTTGCCTCTTAATTTAACGGATTGTGTCATTTTGGTCCAATAAATAACGGTTGTTAAGTTAATTTAAGGAAAAGTCAAACAATGTGTCAATTTGATCCCTGTATTTTACACGATGTGTCAATTTGGTCTTTGTAGTTTCAATTTTCTTGATTTTGACATGGACTAAATTGACACATTGTGAAAAATACGGGGACCAAATTGACAAATTGTTTGACTTTCCGTTAAATTAACTTAACAGTCATTATTTATTAGACTAAAATGACACAATCCGTTAAATTAAGGGACAAAATCGAGCAAATCGAAACTACAAGGACTAAATTGACACATCGTGTAAACTACAGGGACTATTTGCATAATTTTTCCAATAATTTTTGTTAAATATTAAGAGGCTTAAAAGGTTGTATATTTTGTATGAACATGAGTGCAATAAAAAATGTTTAATATTTTTAAATTACTTGACATGTATTCTAAAAACAAACGTTAACAAGATTTTTAAAAAATGCAGCCATTTGTATAAATAAAATTTTGCTTATAGTTTTCAAGGATGGTTTGTGTGTGACATTATGTGCTTAGGTTATACATTACTTATTTATTCATATTGTTTTGTATCATTAAATTACATGATAAGATATTATTTACATTTAATTTCATTAATTTTTTAACACTAACAAGTATCATTTTTAAAACAAAAAAACTGCATATTTTTACGCTGTATTTGATTGGAAAATTTATAAACGAAAAAGGAAAAATGTGAAATTAGATGAAATATAAATATAATTTATATATTCACATTTTACCTAACTTTTTTTTCTCTCTTTCTAAATCTCTTTTTAATTTTTTTGACCAAACAGAACATTTAGAGAATCTTTCGTCTTCATGCTCTGCCGACCTCCCCACAGCAAGAGCCCTTCCTTTTGCTTTGGACTATGTCTTTTTATTATTATTATTATTTATTTATAATGTGAATGTTTGATCTACACATTTTCTAATCACACTTGTATTTTGGGGACGATGGCACAAACTTGAAATATCATAAAGACAAAAATAATACAACACAAAATCAGATTTCCAAACAACATAATCAATCACAGATATCATATAGAAGGTGATTAATTAAACGGTGACAAAGAATTGATGACATATAATAATATTTTTGTTTTGAGTGTTTCTTTTTTAAAATTTTAATTTTAAATGTTAACAGTGCTCCAATGCACTTGTTAAAATGTAATTATTAACATAGTTTATATATAATAATAATAACAATAATAAAAAGTGTTAGACAACAAACATCTAGGTTTATTTCATGATCAAATTTATATCAAAAGGTTAGTGAATATTTCTAATGAGGAGTTAATAAATTCTAAGTTTTCTCAACCACTTCCATTAATTGTAGCAACAATCAAATTTTATAATATTAAAATTACTCTTGAAAGGGAATATTTAAAGGAGCAAAAATGTTAGAGATCCCAAAAGTTCTACTAAAATTTTTATCAAATGTTTCACATGGGTGTGAGACCCACATTTTGGTAAAACTTTTAAAATCTCTAACATTACTCTTTAAATATTGTGATTGTCATTAATTATAATATAATTAATATAAAATTTGATAAACGCAGTTATATTACATTAATTGCAACTAAACTGTTAATGGACAAGGATGTGTTGTCTCATAAATATGACTGCAAATGAACTGAACTGTTTATGAACAAGCTTGATTCAGCTCGTTAAAGGCTCGGCTCAGCTCGGTTCAGCTCGGTTTGTTTATCTATATTTAAATTATATAATAAATATATTATTTATATATTAAATAATATATAAATATATAAATAATAGTATAAATACATTATTTATATATTAAATAATATAAATAACATTTTTTATTCAAATATTTTTATTTAAAGAATATAAATAATATTAAAAAAATTATCGAGCCGAACCGAGCCAAGCCGAACTCGAATTTCATTAATATTAACAAGTCGAGCGGAGCTCGAGCCCAGTTCCTTATCGAGTTGAACTTGAGCTCAATAAACGAACTCGATAAATAAATGAGTCAAGCTCAAACTCAGCAAAATTCAACTCGGCTCGTTTACCGCCATACTCATAAATGATGTGGAATGGTCATAATAAAATTTTATGACAAAAGAGTGATAACCTTTTAGGCTTGACATATTATGTGCCCTTGTCAAAGGATTAATTAAATAGCTATATACTCACATTATCCTTATAATAACATTTAAATTATAAAATTGTCAACAATAGTTCCATTCCAATACAACCTCCTTTTTTATTTATTTCTCTCTCTCTCTCTCTCTCTCTCTCTCTCAAGCGGGGGTCAAAAGGTACATTTTGGTTTTTATTGGTTGTGGAAAATATCAAATTCCATTTTCACTATAGAACAATGACAAGGTTATATATCTAAAAAATATATATATATACAAAAATAAATAAATAAATAAATAAAATTTAGAAAATAAAATATGTCAATCAAATTCATTTTAAGTAGAATATAATTATAAAAAAAATTTAAATCTACGTTATGCACTTTATTTTACAAATACTTTTTAAAATATTCCGCACAACATACTCACGAAACAAAACCATTATATTAAGTCCTTGCACTACTCATCAAACAAAACCATTATTGATGGGAAACATTTTATTCACAATTATAAAGGAGAACAAGATTAACGCATTTATAGATTCGAATAAAATGTGAGAGATCAGTGATTTAAGTATAATCTTTTTTTAGTGTGCGTATTTTTTTTTATTCACAATTATAAAGGTGAACAAGATTAATACATTTATAGATTCGAATAAAATGTGAGAAATAAGTGATTTAAGTATAATCTATTTTTAGTGTGCGTATTCTTTTCCAACATATGATATTATCTAAATCACCACAAAAAAAAAAAAAAAAAGGATAAGAGAAAAAAAGGTGAAGATGTTCTTGGCCTTTGGAGAGAGTGAGATTTTTAGTGAGAGAATCAGGACCATGCATGCATGGCCCCCATGAATAACACAAAAGAACCTTCCCACAGGAATTGTGCCAAGCATATGCTTCTTCCTTCCTTTAGCATATCCAAAACCAATGTGCGAACTGAGTAGTATAACAATGGCTTGCTACTTCATGTGGAAGATGGAGCTCGATCTCAGGTGCTCAAAGAAAAGGCAAATATGAGGGGTTAGAGAATAACAGGGCGGTCCTCCTCTGGCAAGGAGATCACCATGCAAACACATGCATACATTCTGCTTTGCCAAAGGAGAATTGCCCTGCCATTCTCTCTCACAGTAATTCGGTTTCTTGTGCTTCAAGTTTCTCCAAGAACCATAACCCGGTTTCAACTTTGCAAAAGGTTCTAATTTTCTTGAACTTTTCTCTATTGTTGTTGTCTTCATTGTTATTTTTCTGTATTACTTTCGGTTTTATGTCTTTATTTCTTGGCAGGTAAATGTATAAGTTCTTTTAGTAGTTGTTTGGTTGGAGGGTCCTGAGAACCAACAGTTCTGAAAGTAGGCAACTAGCCCATCATCACTTCATCAAAGATTGACATTTTTCTTTAACTTATGAGCGTTTATAGAAGGAAAATTATTTGAAGAAAAAATTGAATGCCAGAAATTGCTATGCTTGTGGTTTTATTTTGACTTGTACAGAAGTTTTGGGAGTTTAAAAAATTGGTACTTATTTCCACCACTACCACGATTGTGGACGAAACATGTTCCTGGCACCTAAGGGTCTTTTTTCTTACTCTTGTCTGTCTCTATGAACCAAAAGCCCTCTATTTAGGGGTGTAAATTCGGCTCAGTTTGGCTCGACCTAACCACCAGGCCAGGCTTGGGCCAGCCAACATCGGGTCTTGCGGGCTCCCACCAAATTTTGGGGCGGGGCAAGTTGACCCACGTGGAAAAATTCTCAGCCCAAGCTTGCTCAAAATCGAGCTGCAGGCCTGTGCTTAGTCTCGAACTTGTGGCGGGCCTAGGCCAAGCCTAACTATTTTTTTATTTTTTTTCCACAAAATAGCTTGAAAATAACATTAGGCCTCGGGCGGGTCAAGCAAGCCTTGGAGAGGGCTTTGAGTGGGTCTCTGGACTGGGCTTCAGACCGGGTCTCAAAACACACAGCCCAGGGTCATGGGCTGGGCTCATGCTCAGGCTTGGCCGGACCATGGGTGGGTTTTGAGTGGGGCGTGGGCAAATGAACCAATTTTACACCCCTACCCCTCTATTATGGGACTATCGTCGCCCATATTCTATGATTGGAGTTTAGGAGAGAATGAGACAGGAGATTAGATTTCTTCCAGATATATTATATTTGCATAATTAATTTGTTGACTTTTATATGGAGGATTTATAACATATAAATAACGCTAAGCCAGTGAATGTTGGCCAAGCTACTTTAAATTATCAACCTCTTAACAAGAATAAGGGTTCTTGAAAGTTTGCTAAGCTAGTGAATATAATATAGACCACAAAATTTAATCTCTATTTCTCTCTCAGTTTGCTCAGCTTTGATGAACAATAAGGGAGATACATCATAAAAGAAAAGAAAAGAAAAATTTAGAGATAACAAAAAGGTCTTGAAAGTGTCACAAATTTACATTTGGCCATTTTTTTTTAACACTAAAAAAGTGATGTTGGCCCTACTAAAGTTGTTTATCTAGCACGATTTGGTGACAAATTTCGTGACCATTTTTTCGTGGTGGTACGTAGAAGAATTCTAAACTTACAGTTTTCTTAGACACATACACAGATTACTAAGATTTAATGAGGAATAATGGATATATCATAAACTACAATTTTTTTTTTTTAAATTTAGAAATCTATATCAAACTGTTTGATGTAATTTCCATTTATAGCTTATTAGGGAGAAATAACTTAAATAAGTTGAAAAAAAACTAATTATTTAAAAATTGAGAAATAGATGCTTTTAATTTCTATTTTCAGATTATCAATTTTTAATTTAAGAAACACTCTGCCAAATAAGGCCTCTCTTAGCATTAGGTGCATCCTGCCTGCATTTGTATTTAATCTAGACAGCCTATGACTTGGAGGTGCACTCTCTTAGCCAGGAAAAATTACCGATTAGTGATATTTTGAAAAAGTTATTACATATTTATGAAATTTTTTATAATTTTAATTACTAATATTTACAAATTTTATCACTTATTTATAGTTATTTATTAAGTTTTACACTGATATACAAAATTTTCATTTTCTAATCTTACGTTTCAATATACCACCCTCTCTATCTTTTTTTTTTTCTTTTTTTTTTCTTTTTTTGAAAAACAGCAACGGGAATTTATTGATGATACATAGCAAGGAAATTAGACCAGTGATACATCGCACTGCTGGAAAATTCACTTTTAGCGGTGTTTAAAAAACGCCGCTAAAAGCACTAAAAACGTCGCTATTTTTTTTTGTGGCGTTTAGTACATAACGCTGACGACGCGGCCGTCGCTATAACTTTATGACGTTTGAAAAACATCGTTATATTACTATAGGCGGCGTTTTTAAAAACGCCGCCAAATATCCTTCCTAGTTGGCAATGACGTCACTATGACATTTAGCGACATTTTTGAAAATGCCGTCATAGACGTTCATACATTTTAAAAATCTAGTCGTTGGGATGGGATATAGTGACGTTTTTTAAACGCAGCCATAACCTTTTTTTTTTAATTTTTAAATTGTGCTAATTTTATATGGTTGAACAAAAAAAATACCTTTCAAACAATTATCAAGACTAATTTTATATGGTTGAACAAAAAAAATACCTTTCAAACAATTATCAAGACCTAATAATTGATATTTATTAAAATAATAAATAACCTAACCTTGAAAAATACCTGTCAAATAATTATCAAGAACTAATAATTGATGTTTATTAAAATAATAAATAAACTAAGCTTGAAAACAAATTTAAAAATAAGAAACAATGCATTGCATACCTAAGAATAAAAACAATTCAGACTTTAAATACATCAATTAAAATCAAAATGGTCAAGAAGTGTAATTTGCCCAAAAAAAATTAAAAAGGAATAGAAAGCAAACTAATATGGCTTATAATATTAAAAATACCACTTGTCTTCCAACTATATCCAAAGATGAGCCTAAACTATATGCAACAGATGATACATTTGGAACCATACAGTACGCTATAATCCAATTAAACAAGATAAAAAGAATTAGAGGGAGGGAAAAGTAAAAGAACAAGAACAAATAAAAAAAACTCCATCATATTCCCTCTTTGCCTGAAACATTTTCTTCTTTGCCTGAAACAACCCATCTTCAAATTTATTATTAATTTCTCATAATAGTGTAAAATAAGAAAAATAAAGAAATTAATGTAACTATATAATTAACTTGCCTGTAATGACTTGTGGAGTCTACTTCCAGGTATGAACGGGGCTCCCAGCTGTAAAGGTAGAGACAGACTGATTAGAATACCCAGTGGTGAATACTTAAAACAATGAAAATCCATTCTCTGTTTGATCTTTTCAAGCCAAAATACCTAAAGACAGAAAATAATACTTGAGTTATGCATGGTTAACATTTGCTAAATACCTAAAGACAGAAAACAATGAAAATCCATTCTCTGTTTGGGGATAAGTCCTTCAAAAGTACCAAGCAGAAAATACCTAACATGAGTTGACCATGTCAAGGTCACAACACAATTTGCTTCCTGTTTGCACTATTCTCTTGAGTTTCTTGAGTTATGTATGGTTAACATTTTTCCCAAAATTTAAAGTCTAAATGTTCAGTTTGTCATTTTTATATTAGCAACATAGAGTGAAAGAAACAATAACTCTCATCACCAATTTAGTGCAGGCCCCATATTTCAGATTGTGCAAACTGGATCACAAATCGCTTGCTAGCAGATGATAACACGGATAAACCTTTTAGAATGGACAATTATGTATCTTATCTTCCTAACCTCTCAGTTTGTTTTTATATAATTCATAACTAATCTTCATTCATTAAGGAAAATTACAGGGCAAACTTACACATTTTAGCTAACAAGAGTCAATATTGATTAAATATGAAGAAAAAAAAAATCAAATTATAAAAATTCATCCTACCTGTTCTGTAGCTTTGCTCTTGAAAGGCCCATATAAAGCTGAGACCATCTTACAAGATTCAGTAATATGAGATTGAAGATCGGTAATAGAACGCATAAACACTGAATGATCAGTTTCTCGATGCTTCCTATAAGGAGGCTGATTCTGATTTGATGAGTAAATGATATGCAGAAGCACATGAGCCTGTAATTCAAGGTAAAATCATCTTATACAACTATACTAAATTACTGGCAATATAACACAAAGAATTGAATGCATCCTTAAATCTTGGTCCTGCTCAATAGTCATAACAAAATTCAGTTTAAAATCAAGGGATCTATAAATGTAGAGCTGCAGCAAGTTGTGCTATCTACATGACGCATACCAAGAACAATAGGACTATCTTTCGACCGTGGAAAACTAAATATATTTTCCATTCTATTTCCCTCTTGTATTGTTGGAACTCTCCCTGAAAAACAATACATAGCACAATTAAGCCACTAGTTATTAAACGGAAGGCAGACAAAATGAAACAAGTTCCTCAATGAGAAAATATATTTAGCATATAATAAGAAACAAGCACTTTATGGACAAAGTCAAAGACTCCACAAAAAGACTCCACAAAAAGAAAGAAACAAGTTCCTCAATGAGAAAATATATATCAGCCAAGGAAAAATATTGCTGTAATTTAATAAATGACCAGAAATGAGAATAATAATTAGTTCCAAACAAAAATAATTCAACAATACTCATAAGAGAGAGAGAGAGAGAGAGAGAGAGAGAGTTCAATGATAAAAGAAAAAAGCATCAAGAGCTCTACACAGACAAAATGACCGCGGTTTACTACAGTTATTTCCAAAGTTCACAATGATTTGGGGAAGCAGACACCAAAAATACGTGTCACTAATCATATTTGCAAACTGACCCCTGACCTATTACTTAATGGACAAAGTCAGACCAGAAAGTTTATTGAACATCAAATATGTAATACTGACAAGGGGCCATTGTTGGGTGCAATGGTAGAAGTTTGGGCTGCCAAGTGTGAGATTGCAGGTTTAAGTTTGATGTATTGAATCTGCAGAAAATAAGAATTATTTCTCATCTTCTTCTTTGAAGCTCTATTTTCTTTCTTTTTCTTCACTTGATCTGCTCATATATACACATTCCACTACTCAACCATTTCTTCTTCATTTCTCAGCAAATTCTCATTGTTACATAATACACAGTGTGCATCAGTTTCAAGTCCAACAAATTATATAAATTTCACCTTGGCATTTTATCAAACACTTTGTGTGAAAGAAAGAGACAGTGAGGAAAAACAAATAATCACAAAGAAAAGTATAAAGAATTAGATGATCACCAAATTACAAGTTGAAGAACAAACGAACCAAGAGCATTCCAGAAAATTCAACTTTTAAGAAACTTCATAGTTCATACCTCACTATGTAGAGCAGAAGCTGCAGAACCACGATCAGCAGGATCTATGGAAAGTAGGGTCTCCATAAGCTCTAAGGCTTGTGCAGGGAAGTCCTTAAATGTATCTGCAACACAGCGTCTATAAGGCTGTTGGGGCTTGAAAATGGTAGCATGAGGCAACTTTGACTTTCTCCAGTATACCTCAGAGTACAAAGCTTAAAAATTTTATGCAACTGCTCAACCTACAAGGCAGAAACTACAGACTTACAAACAACATTCAATTTATATAAAAGACAGAAAAGAAAAGACGTAATAAACAAAAAGGAGCATATAGGTAATGCATCCAATGGTGTTTAAACACATTGCAGGACACCTTTACAAGCCCAAGTCACCATGAGGCCAAGAGTCCGACTTAATAATATTGCCAAGTATCATTTAAGAAGATGATATGTAAGTTAATTCCATGCCCAGTGATCATATTAAAAATTATATTTCTTCAAAACAAGTTAAAGCTTCCACTGCTTTTGAAACTATGGCTCATTAACACGCAAAGATTTTTTGTTTCCCTATAACAATAGATACACAAAAAATATCATGTAATATACCTTATGATGATGAATAGACTCATTATTCAATGATGAACAGACTTGTGATTCCAAAGGGGTGGTCTCATCACCCACCCATAGAATCGTGATGTTGCCAAGGAAGTTTCCTTTGTTTGGGAAGGATAACGAAGGCTAAAGTATCTTCTAGTGAATAGAATATTGTGTACTCCCACAAAAATTAGGAGGTATAGAAGAGATGTTTAGCCACCACAAACAAAGACCAATTGTGAAAATAATTATGAAGAAGTAGCACATTGAAAGTCTCAAGGGATCGCTTATTGAAGCCAAATAAGGTGCTTTTCTTTGAGCTTCAATACAATATGCAAGAGGACCTCATGGGAGGCGTATGTCAATTTCAATGATATAATCACAAAAAGAGTCAAACTTTAGGCACAGTCACAAAATTCAAATATGCTACAGATGAATTCTTTCCCTGGAGATAAACTGCTCAAAATGATCTTAGTTAACCCACTCCTGGTGACAATGGAGTAGACAGAACTCTTTGCCAAACAAAACTTTTTTTTTGCTTCCAGGTTTCAGTATTAGGCTTAACTCAATTGATAGAATGGTTTCATGACATGGCAAATTGATAGAACTATTCTTAGTTGTTGGGTTGTTACATGACATGGCAAATGGAGAGAAGACAAACTAGAGGTATTTATCAACCGAAAAAAGAAAAAGAAAAAACCCTACTAGAAGTATAACCAACTGGCAGTTAATTAGCTATGAATTCTAATGTGAGACAAAATCTGCTATAAAAAGGGATGTGAGAGAGATGAGAAAATCAAGAAATATATTATGTGAAGTTGTGATGTATTGAATCTGCAGAAAATAAGAATTATTTCTCATCTTCTTCTTTGAAGCTCTGTTTCTTTCTTTTTCTTCACTTGATCTGCTCATATATACACATTCCACTACTCAACCATTTCTTCTTCATTTCTCAGCAAATTCTCATTGTTACATAATACACAGTGTGCATCAGTTTCAAGTCCAACAAATTATATAAATTTCACCTTGGCATTTTATCAAACACTTTGTGTGAAAGAAAGAGACAGTGAGGAAAAACACATAATCACAAAGAAAGGTATAAAGAACTAGATGATCACCAAATTATAAGTTGAAGAACAAACACTGTCAAAATTCACCAATTTGTGTCTATACAAAAAAAAATAAAAAAATAAAATAAACACATATATACATATACACTTAATTAAGGAACACAAATTCAGATGTGGAAATAATCAGTAACCCATTGAACTCTACTTTAATAACTTCTCATATTCTACATGGTAAGCTGTAAAGACTAAAGATCAACATAATCAACAAATACATATACAAATACATGGACATATCTAAGTAGAGAGAGAGAGAGAGAGAGAGAGAGGACTCACCGAAAGTGTACCGAGTCGAGCGGCTTGGGAAATGAAGAATTGGGTCGAAATGTGCATATTACTTGAAATGCGAGTAATCAAGGGGTCAGAGTTCAGATCTGGAGCTTCGAAATCGGTTCGATCTAGAGCTTCGATGGAGCTTCGAAACTGCTTCGATGGAGCTTCGAATATCTGAATCTTCGATGGAAATCTCTGAATCTTCGACGGAGCTTCGAAATCGGTTCGATCTGGAGCTTCGATGAAGCTCCGAAATTGCTTCGATGGAGCTTTGAATATCTGAATCTTCGATGGAGCTCAGAGAGGGTTGAGAGAGAGAGAGAGAGAGAGAGAGAGAGAGGGCTCATATTCAAAATGATGTATGCGTATGGGCTGAGAGAGGGCCAGATACAAAATAAGGATTGAAAAGGCGCATGTGGTATACCGCATTCGGAGGCGTTTTTGAACGCCTCCTATTATAAAACGGTGCTGTTTTGGTTACAATAATATGCGGCGTTTATAAAATGCCGTTAAATGTTAATAATAGTGACGTTTAAAAAAACGTCGTTAAAAAAACGCCACCATAACCTTTTTTTCCTATAGTGTCGGTGACAGCCAAGGTCAAGAACCACATGAAGATTCTCTATTGAAACCAACGTAGTTTTGGGAAGTGGCAAAACTACATTCACCCTTATTGGGAGAATATAAACTGTACTATTACAATTTACCATTTATACTATTATTAAAAGCTAACAGCTACTTAGGAGGTCTAAAGTCATATTTTCAGAATTTTTTTTTACTAATTTTCCTAAAGCAGTCTTAACTTCTTCAATAATTATACTATTTTTAAACTCATATCAATTTATCATTAAGGGTAAAATCATAAATTACTAACTCACAAAATATAACTATCTGTCTAACTTCCCACATTGAATAACTTCCCAAGTTCAACAACTCCCACCTTTAACAAACACTCATCATTATGGACTTCCAGCGTGCTTAGCCCATCCAAATTCAACAAAAATAGAGGTTATTCCATCCAAATTCAGCATCCCATTCAGCAAAAATAACATTTCTTTGGAGCTTTTTTGTTTTTAATTGGGCCAAAGGTCACTACATTGAGGGCGCGCTGAGTTGAGCGATTCTGTTCTCGATGTTGTTCACAAAGAGGCCGAGAATTGTGATTGTTTGCAAGGTAGCTTTTATATATAATCTGACTCTATTCTTGGTGTGTTACCAAAATTGGTAGCCATGTACATGTATAGCAGCATATAAATTGTAGAAGTAAAGAAATTTGATTAGAAAATTTAACTACTTGCCATTGCCTACTTATGGAGTAAGATAAGAGATATGCTAAATTTTTATCAGAATCCAAAAGGAAGAGAAAATAAAATAGACTTAAATCCCACAATCAACACACAACCCGCTCATTGTTATGATATATTAACTGAAAACCCACCAAATCCGAATCCAAGTAATCTGAACTACAAAGTTAAAAGGTGCCCCTTGATAGGCAAGAAACCCACTTACTCATTGGCTGATCAAAAAAATCCATCAGATCACTGCTTGTAAACCCCTGGTCACATCACATTAATCCTCTTTCACTATCTTGATTTAGCCGACTATAGTATAGATGTGTATGTTCTATACATTCCATTGAATCTGGAATTGGAATTTTTTGTTTCCTTTAGTAGTTGTGTGACCAAGGTTTTTGGAGCGTTGAAGCTTCAATCTTCGAGCAGTACACTCATGCTTCTCAACATTATGTTCACCTTTTCTTTTTTGACTTTAATTTTGATGTCTTATAAATCTTTGTATTTTCATCAAATTGTTGGCAGGTTAGTTTGGCATTGCAAAACTTAACTTGATTGTTGAATTCCATAATAAAGTTCACAAGAGCATCCAATCCAGGTATTTGATATCTGGGTTTTCCTTCTCTTCTCGTAAAAATTTTTTTTTTTTTTTTTGGTATTGAATTGTTCTAAAATTAAATTTGTATAAGTTTAATTCATTGCAATACCCCAAAATCTATCATTGAATTTATTGGTATGAAGACAAATGTACAATTTATCATTCACAGAATTTATTGTAGTTCTATTTTGTGGTTGAAAAATGGGAACTTTTGCAAGTGTATTTGATTAAACACTAAATGCTTAATTTTCATGTTTTTGATGGGTTTGACTCAAATTCTTCTATATCGAGATGCACAAACACAAATGACCTGGAAAATAAATTGTTGAACACAGTAGAGTTTGGGAGCAAGAAACTATGGTATTGCAGAGTCTAAGGGGAATGGGACAACAATTTGAATTGTGTATGAGTAGTGAAAAGAACTATTGCTGAATAATGGTTTGTTGTGAAGTAATCTTGATTGAGGCTGCATTCAATGCGTTGGTTGCTGCATTCAATGCGGTGGTTGATAGCCGTATATGCATTAAATGCATTCACACTAATAACTGTATCTGCAATAAATATGTTCACACTGCTAGTTTATCTATATATATCGCTATGTGTGGTGTATCAAATATAGATGAGAGTGTCAGAGAAGAAAGAGCAAGAGTGCTCTGTTTGTTTTTCAGAATTTATTTTGAGTGAATTTAATTTCGGTTTGGTTCAGTTTTTAAACCTCTCATTCTGAATCACCAATAGTGGTTTGCATCCCACTCTCACCAACAGTGGTATCAGAGCTGAAGGTAGCTTGAATTTGTAGACATTCTGCAAAATTTTCAAGAACAGAGTGTTTTCAAAAATTGCCCAGAAATCAAAGTAGTCAAAATCCATTTTTGATCACATCAGCTTAAAGCTCTCGACGGACGAGCACAACTGTGAAAACCGCGTCAAAAACGCAGATTGGACA
Organism: Camellia sinensis; assembly: GCF_004153795.1. Taxonomy (NCBI): domain Eukaryota; kingdom Viridiplantae; phylum Streptophyta; class Magnoliopsida; order Ericales; family Theaceae; genus Camellia; species Camellia sinensis. The sequence goes on from NW_021025748.1 coordinate 1,570,265, forward strand.
GCCCCGAACGCACCCTACGTGCCTTTTGACGTCGTTCTCACGCACCACCATGTACCCACGCGCCACACGCACAGCCAGAGGAAGAAGACGCATCATCCAACGTACAAGCACGCGCCACACGTGCGTGCACCAGAGCCTGAAGTCATCTGAGCCGCTGACCAGTTTTGACCAAGCCGAGTCACGCCGCCGTTGACCAGAGCTGTTGACTGAGCCGAGCCGAGCCTCTGTTGACCTGAGCCATTGACCAAGCCGAGCCACCGTTGATCTGAGCCGCTGACTGAGCCGAGCCTGAGTCGCGCCGCTAACCAAGCCGCGTTGACTGAGTCTTTGATTGAGCCGCTGACATCAGTACACAAAGGATTAATCTAGTGTGACGCGGCTAAGGTGCAGCCACAGATCTGAACCGTTCAATTTGTTTTGGCTTAATCTAAGCCATTCGGAGTCTGTTTATGGTGATCCAATAGTGCTTTCCAACTGTTTGGAGTATTCCGGACACATCTGTATCGTCAGAATTTGCAAATTCCAATATGAAAATTTACAGATTTTTAAAGGCAACCAATGGCCAACACAAACAACTTCTTTCAGTCCCCGTTTCCAAAACTCAACAAGGAAAACTATGCAAATTAGAGTATTCAAATGCAAGTCCTACTAACCTCACAAGATTTGTGGGATTTAGTGGATCGAGGATATGACGAGCCAGTTACTCTCACAGATGAAGGAAATTTAAATGATGCTCAGAAGACAGCGTTAAAAGATTCAAGGAAGAGAGATAAAAAGGCCTTGTATTTACTCTATCAAGGCACTGATGAGCCAAGTTTTGAGAAGATTTCAGCAGTAACAACCTCTAAAGAGGCATGGAGTATTCTTCACAACTCATATCGTGGAATTGAGAAGACGATCAGAGTTCGACTCTAGGTGTTACGTGGCGAATTCGAGATGCTGCACATGAATGAGAATGAGTCAATTTCTGAGTACTTTAACAAAACATTGACCATTGTTAATCAGATGAGAAGATATAGAGAGAAGATGGAATCTCTTCAAGTGATAGAGAAGATTCTCCGATCACTCAGTCCCAAGTTCGAGCATGTGGTTGTAGCAATAGAAAAGTCCAAAGATCTCAGTGCCATGACCACCGATGAGTTGATAGGCACACTTGAGATTCATGAACAAAGGATCAACAACAAGACTCCATCAAGTTCTCTAGAGCAAGCTCTTCAATCAAAGTTGTCTTTCAGAGATGACAGAAACGAGCAAAGGGGGACATCACAAAGAAGCCGAGGAAGAGGCTGTGGTTACAATAACTGAAATTCTAGTTTTAGAGGAAGAGGCAGAAGAAGTCCAGCCAAAGGAGGAAGAAGTCAACCACACTTTGCTCTAAGAGGAAGAGCAAGAGGTAGAGGAGGTGGTTACAACAACCGACCAAGATTTGACAAAAGCAATGTTCAGTGCTACTAGTACCCCGAGTTCGGGCATTACAGTAATGAATGCTGAAGTAAAGCAACAACAGAAGCTGGAGAGCAAGCAAATTTTTCCGAAAAGGAAACAAACAAAGTTGGACCTACAATTCTGTTTGTCCACCATGGAGACACTGAAAACCAAAACAATGTTTGGTATCTAGATTCCGGAGCCAGTAATCACATGTGTGGTAAAAGAGAGTGTAGACGTCCCCGAACGCCCCGGAAGGAACAAGCTCCCGTTCTGTTCATTTGGGGTCACTACAGCTCAGGACTCTTAAATTTGTCACGGTTCTAAATCTGAACCAAAGAGTCCAAATCCGGCAAATCGTTTTAAGAAACAGATTTTTGAAAAGAAGTGTCAAACGTGGACTGCTTTGCCAGATACAGAGTCACCACCTAAATATTTTATTTTGGGAAATTTAGGAAACCCTGACTCGTTTGCCTAAGGCCACGTGTCCGTCATCATCAAAGTTGCCTCGGCTCGGGAACTTGGGTACGATTGGGG
>NW_021025748.1:1572251-1591868 GCF_004153795.1 Camellia sinensis
GAAGGTCACTTCATGAGCACCCCACTCGCCCGATCATAGATCGGCCTCTACTAACCATGATATTTATTTTTGAAAACTTTGTATGTCCTTATTCCGGTTATTAGCCTAGGTTACTATGTGATGCACACAGCATACAAGTATAGACCGGGTCGCTTGAATTGGAACAAAACATTTCGTGTTTGTTTTTGAAAGATGGTTTGCTACTCGCAAGTAGGCTTAAAATGCAGATTTTGCCACCCTCAGGTGGGCTTAGAAAAGATGGTTTTGCCACTATCTAGTGGGCTTAAAACAAATAGTTGATGATTTATTCCAATCCAAGTAACCCAACCTTCACCCACAGGCATTCAGGCAGTTATATCACATAAGCATATAGCCTCATGGTAAGCATGCTATTCATGGCAGTCACTCACACGCATGCAAGGATGCTAAAGCATAAAACTCACTGAGTACTCCAAGCCAAAACAAAAACTCATTAGAAATCATGCATGAATCCTAAGTGTATAGAGATGCCTAATGCAACATATGCAAGAATGCAAACTATAGCAGGCTCGGCTATTCTAAACATGGCATATGGAATGCTACAACTAACATGTATTCAACTTGGAATTGAAATACAAATGTAGTTAGTATGATGCGCCGAGCCCGTGCATGCAAAACAGATGAATGACGCAAACATGCTGTCATACTGTATGCTAATTGAAATATGCCCTAATCTAACCATCATAAGCAGGTAAATAAAAGGGAAGAAAGACGTGGGGTTGGAAGACATACATCACACTCACTCACACTTATTACAATTATGCCCTCGCACAGAGGGTCCGAATAAATAGTACAGTCCAAATATTACAGTCCGAATATAAACAAATTCCTAATTAATTTACAAATTAACTAAGAAAGCTATAAACTGGTATGCAAGTCAGGGACTGCCTTGACTTTGATGAATGATGCATGTCTGGGCTGCCTTGCGCGGAAATCCACTGAGATGCCCCGATTAGCCTCTTTTTTGTAATTTTTCTTGAAAAACGTGCCAAGCTCTGGAAGGTTGCTGTTTCTTGATTTGCTGCAACAGAGAGCAGGAAAGGGGCATGACAATGTATTTTCATAGATATATGCATGCCTCGATCCTCGTGCCACCAATTAGCATATCGATGCATGATGGCCGAGGAGTCGAAATGTGCAACTCAATATAGAATGAATGCACATATAAACATAACAAGAACCTAACTCCATCATGAATAATCCGGAGTGTCGGTGACTGGGAATTGAGACACGTTCCGTCACTCGGAGTACGAAACGTACCTCGTTTCCCGTGCCCGTCTAACTCCTATCCCGAACACGATGCAATATGCATGACATGCATGAAATGCAACTAAGATACAATCCTAACATACACAATGTTATGGAATGACATACACAATGCGATAAGGTAATACACAACCGAGCATACACAATGCTATGGATGAAATGGCATACGCGATGCAATAATGGGCTTACACCAACATGAGAGAGCCTCAGCCACACTCACATAGGAGGCCATTAGATGAAAACAAGACAACTCGAAATGCGTGCACGCATGCATGCAAACCGAGGACCGACCCTCAGGCACCGAAATGCCACTCTAATGAGACATGGCAAAGATATGGAAAATGATATGCAAACATGCAATTTTCAGTAGCAAAATGAGGGGTAAAACAGCCCCGAAACGAGGCGAAATGACATCCGATGCATGGAACAAGTCCCGAAACATGAATTTTGGCGCATGAAATGGCCTATAGCTATGCAATGCATGCATAATTTGAACATGAGATGAAAATACAGAAGCAAGGCAGCCCCTAGACAAGCATTTTTAACGTTCAAATCATGTCCAAACAGCAAACAAAAATAGGGCAAAACTAGCGTGCAAAAATGGCCCTAAATGTGAGATAATGAAGCAAGTGGTAGATGCAAAGCCCAAAAAGAAAAATGTTCTTCTACAACACTGAAGAGGGACCAAAAATATGACTACTTACAGTTTATGGAAACCTCCAAAACAATATACAAGTATGCTCAACATGCTATGCAAGGTAGGGCCCAAAAGAGGTCAAAACACGAAGTATACAAAACATTCATCAAACAGCCAAAGACCCTCAATAAAAAATGAAGAATGGGTCAAAATAAGACTGTTTTCAGTTCTGTAAAAATACCAAAAATAGAAGCATAATAGGCTAATAGATCATGCAAAAATGGGGACCAAAGAGGGATATAATGACAAGTGGCACATGGAGGTCCCAAACAGTAATGAACCATTCTTCAATGTTGAAGAGAGGCTCAAAATAAGCTCATTTACAGTTTACATCATGCTCCAAAACAGATCACACATAGGCTAAAAATACTATGCAAGATAACGGTATATGAGAAGGATAATGAAGCAAGTGAAAGATAGGGACCTCAAATGCCAAAATTCCCTTAATGAAACATGAAATGGAGCTCAAATAAAGCATACTTTCAGTTTTGGCGGAGCTCAAAACAACAAGCAAAATAGCTAAAAAAATGTTACAAAATTAGGCTCAAAAAGAGGGAATTGGTACTTACCCTTGGAGACAAGTCTTTAGCAACTCTTGGCTTGAGTTTGCAGCACCTCTAAGCTCTGGAGAACAACCTCAAACTGCTGGAGTGGAGGATGGAAGGGTAGGGCTTGGTGGTGTAGTGTAAAATGGTGTAGGGTTTGAAGAATGGAAGCTTGGAGATGGAGAGGGAGAGAGATATAATGCAAAGGGCTTGAAGGGAATTTTTCTAACCTTAAAACAAACCTGGCCAGCCCAGTATATGGACCAAAGAGGGGGGAAAAGGAGGGAAAGAAATGGGCGGAAAACAAGCCAAGTTTCCCCCCAAAAGTTGTCCCCCCGGATAGAGATTTTTGGAGGGAAAAAAGTGTATAACTGTAATGTACACAGGATGAGGAGCAAGGCCGGCCAGCTTTTGGAGCTACAGGTGGCCGACAGGCACCCCCATGGCCGGCCGGTCAAGGGTCAAAAGGGCCAAGTTGAATTAATGGCCGGCCACCACATAATGCTGTCCTCCCAGATGCCCTCAACACAACCCTATGGTTCTAAATTGTCAACTGTAAAACAGGAGAGAGAATAGGCTACTTTTAGTAGGGGTTCAAAAGGGTCAAGCAACATTAGTGGCCGGCCACCAATTTTTAGGGTCCTCCCATGTGTGTACAACATAAATATGTGGTTAAAAGTTCAAGAAAATGGCCCAAGGGTGTCCAACATTGGCTTGGAAGTGAGAAAAATGGGCGCCGGAGGATATATAACTGGTTGCTGAAACAGTTGTGGCCTCCCACCCTTCTAACCCTTCCTGGTGATGAAACAAAGATACCTGCCAAAAATGAACGAAAATCGATGCAAAACGAATGTTCGGAAGCCAGAACGCGCAGTTCGGGGCCCCGAAAATGGGCTGTTAAGCACCGGGAGTGGGTTTGACCACGAAGTCGGTCTCCCGGGCCACAGTGTCCCTCAAAAGGGATCAAATAAGAAGTATGCCAAAAATCGAAGCAAATGGAGGTGGTTAAGCGGTCCCGAACCGAGGTACACGGCCAACGGCTTCGAAAAATCAGAAACCGGACTCCAAACGGGCAAAATGGCCTACGACCACAAAACGTAGCTACGGCCACTGAGAGATGACCTACAAGACCTCTCCCTCCCTTCGCGAAGAGAAAACAGAGAAAACCGAGCCTGGTTCGCAAATGAGGCAAAGCACAAAAGAGTCCGAAGTCTGGAGGCAAGGCTCACAGCCGAGACTCTGAAACTTCTGAACGAGCACAATATGCAACATCACCAAGCTCTCAATCGGTGACGTCTGAGTCTAAAGGTCGGTCAAAAATGGGGTGTCTACAGTTGCCCCTCTTTGACAGAACTCGAAAGTCATAAGTGACGGGACTGAATGTCAAAGCCCAGAGACGACCCATTTTTGACAAGGCTGAAGACTTAGACAATGCAGACAAGATAGACAAAGATGTGTTTGCAGGCATGCCCGCAGGCAGGGCAAAATGCAAATGATAATGCAAGAAGCCGAACATAACTTATGATCATGCAAAGAAACATGGGGACATATCCCGGTGTTTAAGGACGTATCCCGGTGTTTAGGGACGTATCCTAAGCTTTAGAAAAGAAGGAGAAACATAGGGACGTATCCCGGTGTTCCGCAAGGAATGAGAAACATAGGGACGTATCCCGGTGTTCTGCAAGGAATGAGAAACATAGGGACGTATCCCGGTGTTCCGCAAGGAATGTGAAACATAGGGACGTATCCGGTCTTCGCAAGGAATGTGAAAACATAGGGACGTATCCCGGCGTTTCAGAATGGTGTAAGCATTGGAACGTATTCCGAACACTTTTAACCCAAGCGGGAGAAACATAGGGACGTATCCCGGTGTTTCAGAATGGTGTGAGCGAACGTATTCCGAACGCTTTTAACCAAAGGAGGAGAAACATAGGACGTATCCCGGTGTTTCAGAATGGTGTAAGCAGTGGAACGTATTCCGAATGCTTTTAACCGAAGCGGGAGAAACATAGGGACGTATCCGCGGCATTTTCAGAATGGTGTGAGCATTGGGACGTATTCTCCGAACGCTTTTAACCGAAGGGGGAGAAACATAGGACGTATCCTGGTGTTTTCAGAATGGTGTGAGCATTGGAACGTATTCCGAACGCTTTTAACCGAAGCGAGAGAAACATAGGACGTATCCCGGTGTTTCAGAATGGTGTAAGCAGTGGAACGTATTCCGAACGCTTTTAACCGAAGCGGAGAAACATAGGGACGTATCCCGGTGTTTCAGAATGGTGTAAGCAGTGGAACGTATTCCAAACGCTTTTAACCGAGCGGGAGAAACGTAGGGACGTATCCCGGCGTTTCAGAATGGTGTGAGCAATGGAAGTATTCCGAACGTTTTTAACCGAAGGGGGAGAAACATAGAGACGTATCCGGTGTTTCAGAATGTGTGAGCATTGGAACATATTCCGAACGCTTTTAACCGAAGCGGGAGAAACATAGGGACGTATCCTGGTGTTTCAGAATGGTGTAAGAAGTGGAACGTATTCCGAACGCTTTTAATCAAAGCGGGAGAAACATAGGTTGTATCCCGGCGTTTTAGAATGGTGTGAGCATTGGAACGTATTCCGAACGCTTTTAACCGAAGGGGGAGAAACATAGGGACATATCCCGGTGTTTCAGAATGGTGTGAGCATTGGAACGTATTCCGAACGCTTTTAACCGAAGCGGGAGAAACATAGGGACGATCCCGTGTGTTTCAGAATGGTGTGAGCATTGGAACGTATTCCGAACGCTTTTAACCGAAGAGGGTCTAACCCGTCGCACGCGCGAGGAAAAAGAATGATAATTGTAAGTGAATTGGTGCATAAGAATGCAAGTAATGAGCATAACAATGCGACATAGATGTGCATAATCAATGCAATGAATGGGTATAACAATGCTAGTGAAGTGGGTGCATAACAATGCAATTGGAACGTGCATCACAATGCAAAGCATGAGAAGTGCATAACAATGCGGGTGAAGGATGCAAAACAATGCAAGGGGAATGTGCGTGACAACGCATATTTGAAACAAATGCCGAATAAGGGAATACAAGCCTTAACGAGACCAGATAAAAACGCGACTTCCGATTTACCTTTCGGAGGGGTTTGCAACACATTCAGCTCAAAAACGGGCATACCCTGTTCATATTAGAGTGAGATAACATCTGTTGCTGCTTTAATTGCCATTCTGGCTTGAAGCAGGCTTAAGCTTGGGTCGAGATACACTCATCCTTCGGAGTAGTGACAAGGCCTGAGGAGTACATCTGGAGTACAATCATGGAATCCGCTGAAGGTGAAATACACTCAGGTGCTTCGATTTTCCCTCTTTTCTTTTGCTTTGCAGTCCGGAACTTATTAGCTTCAGATAGGCCCTGATTCCACTGTTCTCACATGACCTAGGTTAAACCTGCAGTTTTTCGAAAGAACAAATCTCATTTTGCACAAATGTGGAGAACGGCACGGCACTCGGAGCACAAAACGATTTTATTTTTGAAATTGAGAGATGAGTTTTTGACCAGGTATCGAGCCTACGACTGAACACAGCAAGACAACTCAACACGGAAATAAAAGGCCCACGACCTAAACACCACTCAACAAGGAAAAACAAAGTAAAACAACCTAAACACATCGAGACACGCTCGGAACGACTCAAAGCAAGAATCGAGAACAACAAACAAAGACACCGACACACAGACGTGCACAGGGAGCCTGTTTCACCGGTATTGTTCCACCCTCTCTCATTTGTGATCCTCACATCACTCGGCCCTCAGCTCTATTTTTCTGAAAAAGCCCTTTTCTCACTTTTTCTCTCATCGCACATCGCTCTATCTTTAATCTCTCATTTTTCATCCCTTCCCTGGGTGGTTGATGGATGAACAGCAAATTGTGGGCTCGCGCCCCTAGCGTTCTGCTAGATTCTCTTTCTTCCACTCACAGCTAGTGAATTCCTCCCGCAGAGGGGTTGCGCCACAACTGGTTGTGTAGCAATCTGCAGCTAACATCGGTCGATGGTGCTCTGCTGGGGAGTTTGGACATGATCAGATGTGTCCAGACAAGAGAGTGGAATATCTTGATCCATTCCGGTTTGTGTTTCGCACTTGGCTTGATACCTCGTTGCTTGGAGGATGAGAGAACTTTCAGCCCTTTGTTGTTAACTTCAGTTGTGCCCTCTTTTGGCGAATACGATGCCTTTCTTGGCAAGTATGTTGACAATGGGAAAGACAGGAAGCCTGACTCAACTGTGCCCTAGTTCATCATTTTGACCATTTTTTGTTTTAGTTTCTCCTAAAAAATTTTGACCAAAATGAGAGTTGGATTAGCATGCTTGTTCGATTTTCTGATTTGAAATCATGCAAGTTAGGCTGTGAGCACTGAGAGTTTTCATTTTTTGGGTCCGAGAAATGGTCCAGTTTTGAAAAATGGAGTACTTTTCAAGAAGATTAGTCAACCCAGTAGAAATTCTCAAAAACTATTTCGCAAACGGCCAATGCTGAACGAGCACGGAACCTACCCTTGAGACGCACAACCTCAGATCCGTAGCAATGAAAAATTGCCCCTTGTCTGAAGGACACTGCATGGCAACGGAAAGTTACCCCTTGTTTGAAATGGCACCGCGGCGCCTTGAATGCAACGGAAAGTTGCCCCTTGTTTGGATAGCACCGCAGCGCATTGAATTGGCAACGAAAAGTTGCCCCTTGTTTGAACGGCACCGCGGCGCAATGAATGGCAACGGGAAGCTGCCCTTTCCTGAAACGGCACCGTGGGCATCGAGTGGCAAACGGAAAGTTGCCCCCTTGTTGGATGGCACCCGCAGCGCTTTTGTGGGCAGTCCTCCCAGAGCGACGAAACGGCATCAGACTCTCAGGATACAGAGAAGACAAAGATGACGAAAACTATTCGCATGGACATAATTGAATTTGAGTGTTTTACGTGCTGGACTTCAGAATGAAGTTGCCTACGTATACCCAAAGATGGGGAATCAAGCCTTACGTAGTTCGGTTTAAGTACACTCGGGTATTAACCTTCCTTTTTAGGCTCCTAACTTTTGCCAGGGCACCCGTTGCGGGTTTCGACCTTGCGAGCTTTGTTTTTTTTTTTCAATTTTTGGTGTTCTTTTCTTTTCATTTTTGATTTTCTTTTTTTTGTTCCTTTTCCTTTGCATCTTTCTTTTTTGTTACTCTTTTTTTTTTCTTTTGCTATTTTTTTTTTTGCTTCTTTATTTGTATTTTTCTCTTGCTCTAACTTTTGCCTGGGTCGCCCTCCGGGTTTTCCGCCCAGCGAGCCTCTCAAAGGGTAAAAAGTTAACCGAGTCCATGCCAAATGGTTTTTGAGATCCTGAATTATCTGGAATCCAGGAGAATGGCTCCTGTTCTAGCTTCGTAAGCTTCTCTGATGAGATCTGATCTTTTGATCTGACTTTCCTGGCCTCTTGTTCGAGGGCATGCTTTCAAATCCGGCACACAGGGCCTCACATCGCGGTTGGACCGGTTGAACATCTGAATACCAAGGTCAAGGTTGAAAGTGAGGGGTCCGAATCTCGAGGCTGAGAGCGATCCGAAGCTGCAACAATCTTCAAGAGCGATCCTACCACAAGTCTAGCAGGACGCGCAAAGTTATTTTTTGAAATTTTTTCAAAGAAGAAACAAATCGCCTCGCTGCGAAGACAGTGTAGAACCACATCTAGATCAAGCCCAGGGTCCTTCTCAGTACTCATACCTAACAAGTATGAATCTCGATCATTAAGGGCTTAGCATGCCTCTCTTATCTTCTCATTGGATCAAGTTTTGCAAAGCCCGAGGAATCCTTCCTTTTTGATTTTTATCACAATAGTTTCGAAAAAAAATTTTTGGAAAAACTTAGGTCCGATTCGCATGATATTCAAATGGCCAGAAAGACACAGCTTTGGTCAAATACTGCCATCATTCATTTTGGAATCTGGTATAACTGCACATAGACAGAAGCAAGCACAAAGCATGAAGAACCCTGCTGTTTATTTCAAATCTGTTGGCCCACAACTGGCTTCCTGGCAGAAACAGACCTCAAAAGAAAACAAAGGCAAACAAAAACAAAATAGTGATATCCGAAGTAACACCCCGGGATCACCCGACTCTAACAAACAGGACTGACTCGATACAACAACACGACCCTTAATTAAAAAAGACTGACAAAAAAAAGACAGACTCAAAACAAAACCACAGACTGACTCAACCCCAAGTCAGAAAGCACAAAAACTAGTATTCGCAAATGTTTCAAAACAGTGCTGCCATACGCCCACATCCGGATAATCTGAGCGCACGCCCGTCGGTGTTCAATCCCTCGATCCAATTCACATTATCCCCCACAAGTTCACTGATCAAGTGCCGATAGACTTCAGGACCCGTGTGCGGGGATGACCCCGTGTGTCAATCAAATTTTGGTATCTCGTGGCGGAGACGGGCGCAACTGTCGGGTCATACCGGTTTGTTGATGAAAGCACTAGTACTTAGTCGGGTCATGTTTTGGAGGGAGAGGGATCCAGTAGGGCCGTTGCTCTAACGGGTTTCAGATTCCTTTCCTGAGTAGACCCCCAGGGCTTGACAAAGACATATAGAGTGGGCTGAAAACCCTCTTGCCTTGGGGTAGGTAATCTGAAGTTCGGGGGTTTGAAGTAGATGCACAACAAAGGGGGGGGTTGCCTTGGTGTGGTGGTGGCGACCATGCCCACTTCGGAAATTCGCAGCTGCGTCCGCTGGTGGTCGCAATTCGAAAACTGCGGGTAAACGCCCTCCTAGGCCTGTTCCTTCCTCCTGGCTCAAAGAAGCCCTGCTTCATAGCATTCCTCGATCTGCACTCCACATCTCATGCAAGTCTGGAAAGGTAGGGAAAGGGTGATCACGATCAATTTTCTGGCATTAAGCGATTGGGGCTTGGGATTGCGCCACAATCAATCCGAACTTTGATCTTTGTCAGTGGGACCTAAGGGTCATTCAATGAGCCTTGGCCCCTCCAGCGGGCTACGAAATTCTGAGAAGCTCTCCTTCGGGCTCTGCCTCATCGTCTCAAGATCATGGTTCGTAATCTCGATTTGGGTATATATGAATAATTGTGCGACGAAGGCCTCGACCATTCTCTTCAGCTTCGTTTCACTGAATCTCCAATTTGGCATACCCAGGTGGACCGCAATACCCGACAGGGTCCTGCCAAAAAGGGAGAGCTTTCTGTAATCTTGTCAAGCCCAAAATCGGGCTGCAAAACATTGAAAACAAGCTCAGGTGGACCATGGGACCTCCTGACCATCAAAAACGGTCGATGTTGAGGCAATCTTGAACCTGTCGCAGAGTTACAGCTGCGTCGGTGTAACCCGTCCTCAATGCCCGGATTGGAACTTTACCCCTGGGATTTCTTCGAACAACTTTTCAAGCTTGCTCAACTTCAAGCTGTTGGGGTCCGACTTGAACTCTGAAGGAGAGTTCGCGTAGATTGGTAGGTGTTTTGACAGTTGGGTAAAATTGGGAGCGGAGCCGGCCCTAACCGGAATGTCGCGTACCTTCCTGGACATTTGGGTCTCTCCCAGGTGTGTGGAGCTCCTGCTGGGGGAGGGACCTTGTTGTGAAGCGGACGCGCCGCTTGCTGTTGCAGTGTTGATGATGAGCTCGGCCTGCTGACCATGATCGCAGCCTGTGTTTGGCAAATTCCTTCCCCTAACGAGCAGTATCCTGCTGCATGAGTTTCATACTTTTCCTTGCATCTGCGAATCATTGGCCTCCATCCCCCCCCTGAACGTGTTCTACTGATTTCCCATCTGACTAACTGATATCTATCCTGCAGGTAGAAACTAAGACCTCAGCCTGACTGTTCACTTGGTGGGGTGGATAAAGGGCCACTGATCTGGTAACTGCTGAACTAGTGATTTGTGCCCGACTAGCCCTTTTAACCCTCGCCTCTGGCAAAGGAAACACTGATTGCCCTTGAACTGAATCCTGACCTGACAAAGGTCTATCAGCACAAGTGTCGATGAACCTCGGGGGATATCGAAGCCTTCTTGAAGCTATGGTTTCCACAGCTACTTAGCAAAAGAGGAAAACAGACATCACCTCAGCCTGATTTCACGATAAACCCACATAAAGCAAAGCTAGTGAGTGTACTCTCTACTGAATTCTGACCCCAAAATCTGCCCCAAATCTGAGTTGATACCCACAGGTAAAGCTGAACTCCCACATACTGAACTGGTGCCCGCAGGCCTTGATGCCACAAACTTGTACACTGATACATGCAATTTCTTTGTAGAGACGCACTCTAAAGGCACATAACAATAAGTGAGAGCCAATACAGAACTGTAAAAACCCCAAAAACAAACATAGATATGGCTAAGCTCTTATGCAAGAAAATGGGCCAAAAGGTGGCCAAAGAGGCAAGTATACAAAACATTCATCAAACAGCCAGGGACCCTCAATGAAACACGTTAAGAAGGTCAAAATAAGACTATTTTCAGTGCTGTAAAATGACCAAAAATGGAAGCATAATGGGCTGCCAAAGCATGTAAAAATGGGGACCAAAAGGGAGATATAACACAAGGTGTATAAAATATACCTCAAACCATGAAAGGCCCTTAATGAAACATGAATAATGGCTATTCATGGCAGTCACTCACACGCATGCAAGGATGCTAAAGCATAAAGCTTACCGAGTACTCCAAGCCAAAATAGAAACTACGTTAGAAATCATGCATGATCCTAACTATACAGAAATGCCTAATGCAACACATGCAAAATGCAATTATAACAGGCTCGGCTATTCTAAGATGGTATATGGAATGCTACAACTATCATGTATTCAATTTGGAATTGAAAGTACAATGAAGTTAGTATGATGCGCCGAGCCCGGTGCATGCAATACAGATGAATGATGCAAACATGCTGTCATACTGTATGCTAATTGAAATATGCCCTAATCTAACCATCATAAGCAGGTAAATAAAAGGGAAGAAAGACGTGGGGATACATCACGCTCACGCACACTTATTACAATTATGCCCTCGCACAGAGGGTCCGAATAAATAGTACAGTCCAAATATTACAGTCCGAATATAAACAAATTCCTAATTAATTTACAAATTAACTAAGAAAGCTATAAACTGGTATGCAAGTCAGGGACTGCCTTGACTTTGATGAATGATGCATGTCTGGGCTGCCTTGCGCGGAAATCCACTGAGATGCCCCGATTAGCCTCTTTTTTGTAATTTTTCTTGAAAAACGTGCCAAGCTCTGGAAGGTTGCTGTTTCTTGATTTGCTGCAACAGAGAGCAGGAAAGGGGCATGACAATGTATTTTCATAGATATATGCATGCCTCGATCCTCGTGCCACCAATTACGCATATCGATGCATGATGGCCGAGGAGTCGAAATGTGCAACTCAATATAGAATGAATGCACATATAAACATAACAAGAACCTAACTCCATCATGAATAATCCGGAGTGTCGGTGACTGGGAATTGAGACACGTTCCGTCACTCGGAGTACGAAACGTACCTCGTTTCCCGTGCCCGTCTAACTCCTATCCCGAACACGATGCAATATGCATGACATGCATGAAATGCAACTAAGATACAATCCTAACATACACAATGTTATGGAATGACATACACAATGCGATAAGGTAATACACAACCGAGCATACACAATGCTATGGATGAAATGGCATACGCGATGCAATAATGGGCTTACACCAACATGAGAGAGCCTCAGCCACACTCACATAGGAGGCCATTAGATGAAAACAAGACAACTCGAAATGCGTGCACGCATGCATGCAAACCGAGGACCGACCCTCAGGCACCGAAATGCCACTCTAATGAGACATGGCAAAGATATGGAAAATGATATGCAAACATGCAATTTTCAGTAGCAAAATGAGGGGTAAAACAGCCCCGAAACGAGGCGAAATGACATCCGATGCATGGAACAAGTCCCGAAACATGAATTTTGGCGCATGAAATGGCCTATAGCTATGCAATGCATGCATAATTTGAACATGAGATGAAAATACAGAAGCAAGGCAGCCCCTAGACAAGCATTTTTACAGTTCAAATCATGTCCAAACAGCAAACAAAAATAGGGCAAAACTAGCGTGCAAAAATGGCCCTAAATGTGAGATAATGAAGCAAGTGGTAGATGCAAAGCCCAAAAAGAAAAATGTTCTTCTACAACACTGAAGAGGGACCAAAAATATGACTACTTACAGTTTATGGAAACCTCCAAAACAATATACAAGTATGCTCAACATGCTATGCAAGGTAGGGCCCAAAAGAGGTCAAAACACGAAGTATACAAAACATTCATCAAACAGCCAAAGACCCTCAATAAAAAATGAAGAATGGGTCAAAATAAGACTGTTTTCAGTTCTGTAAAAATACCAAAAATAGAAGCATAATAGGCTAATAGATCATGCAAAAATGGGGACCAAAGAGGGATATAATGACAAGTGGCACATGGAGGTCCCAAACAGTAATGAACCATTCTTCAATGTTGAAGAGAGGCTCAAAATAAGCTCATTTACAGTTTACATCATGCTCCAAAACAGATCACACATAGGCTAAAAATACTATGCAAGATAACGGTATATGAGAAGGATAATGAAGCAAGTGAAAGATAGGGACCTCAAATGCCAAAATTCCCTTAATGAAACATGAAATGGAGCTCAAATAAAGCATACTTTCAGTTTTGGTCGGAGCTCAAAACAACAAGCAAAATAGCTAAAAAAATGTTACAAAATTAGGCTCAAAAAGAGGGAATTGGTACTTACCCTTGGAGACAAGTCTTTAGCAACTCTTGGCTTGAGTTTGCAGCACCTCTAAGCTCTGGAGAACAACCTCAAACTGCTGGAGTGGAGGATGGAAGGGTAGGGCTTGGTGGTGTAGTGTAAAATGGTGTAGGGTTTGAAGAATGGAAGCTTGGAGATGGAGAGGGAGAGAGATATAATGCAAAGGGCTTGAAGGGAATTTTTCTAACCCTTAAAACAAACCTGGCCAGCCCAGTATATGGACCAAAGAGGGGGGAAAAGGAGGGAAAGAAATGGGCGGAAAACAAGCCAAGTTTCCCCCCAAAAGTTGTCCCCCCGGATAGAGATTTTTGGAGGGAAAAAAGTGTATAACTGTAATGTACACAGGATGAGGAGCAAGGCCGGCCAGCTTTTGGAGCTACAGGTGGCCGACAGGCCACCCCCCATGGCCGGCCGGTCAAGGGTCAAAAGGGCCAAGTTGAATTAATGGCCGGCCACCACATAATGCTGTCCTCCCAGATGCCCTCAACACAACCCTATGGTTCTAAATTGTCAACTGTAAAACAGGAGAGAGAATAGGCTACTTTTAGTAGGGGTTCAAAAGGGTCAAGCAACATTAGTGGCCGGCCACCAACTTTTAGGGTCCTCCCATGTGTGTACAACATAAATATGTGGTTAAAAGTTCAAGAAAATGGCCCAAGGGTGTTCAACATTGGCTTGGAAGTGAGAAAAATGGGCGCCGGAGGATATATAACTGGTTGCTGAAACAGTTGCTGGCCTCCCACCCTTCTACAGCCTTCCTGGTGATGAAACAAAGATACCTGCCAAAAATGAACGAAAATCGATGCAAAACGAATGTTCGGAAGCCAGAACGCGCAGTTCGGGGCCCCGAAAATGGGCTGTTAAGCACCGGGAGTGGTGTTTGACCACGAAGTCGGTCTCCCGGGCCACAGTGTCCCTCAAAAGGGATCAAATAAGAAGTATGCCAAAAATCGAAGCAAATGGAGGTGGTTAAGCGGTCCCGAACCGAGGTACACGGCCAACGGCTTCGAAAAATCAGAAACCGGACTCCAAACGGGCAAAATGGCCTACGACCACAAAACGTAGCCTACGGCCACTGAGAGATGACCTACAAGACCTCTCCCTCCCTTCGCGAAGAGAAAACAGAGAAAACCGAGCCTGGTTCGCAAATCGAGGCAAAGCACAAAAGAGTCCGGAAGTCTGGAGGCAAGGCTCACAGCCGAGACTCTGAAACTTCTGAACGAGCACAATATGCAACATCACCAAGCTCTCAATCGGTGACGTCTGAGTCTTAAGGTCGGTCAAAAATGGGGTGTCTACAGTTGCCCCTCTTTGACAGAACTCGAAAGTCATAAGTGACGGGACTGAATGTCAAAGCCCAGAGACGACCCATTTTTGACAAGGCTGAAGACTTAGACAATGCAGACAAGATAGACAAAGATGTGTTTGCAGGCATGCCCGCAGGCAGGGGCAAAATGCAAATGATAATGCAAGAAGCCGAACATAACTTATGATCATGCAAAGAAACATGGGGACATATCCCGGTGTTTAAGGACGTATCCCGGTGTTTAGGGACGTATCCTAAGCTTTAGAAAAGAAGGAGAAACATAGGGACGTATCCCGGTGTTCCGCAAGGAATGAGAAACATAGGGACGTATCCCGGTGTTCTGCAAGGAATGAGAAACATAGGGACGTATCCCGGTGTTCCGCAAGGAATGTGAAACATAGGGACGTATCCCGGTCTTCCGCAAGGAATGTGAAACATAGGGACGTATCCCGGCGTTTCAGAATGGTGTAAGCATTGGAACGTATTCCGAACACTTTTAACCCAAGCGGGAGAAACATAGGGACGTATCCCGGTGTTTCAGAATGGTGTGAGCGAACGTATTCCGAACGCTTTTAACCAAAGGAGGAGAAACATAGGGACGTATCCCGGTGTTTCAGAATGGTGTAAGCAGTGGAACGTATTCCGAATGCTTTTAACCGAAGCGGGAGAAACATAGGGACGTATCCCGGCATTTCAGAATGGTGTGAGCATTGGGACGTATTCCGAACGCTTTTAACCGAAGGGGGAGAAACATAGGGACGTATCCTGGTGTTTCAGAATGGTGTGAGCATTGGAACGTATTCCGAACGCTTTTAACCGAAGCGAGAGAAACATAGGACGTATCCCGGTGTTTCAGAATGGTGTAAGCAGTGGAACGTATTCCGAACGCTTTTAACCGAAGCGGGAGAAACATAGGGACGTATCCCGGTGTTTCAGAATGGTGTAAGCAGTGGAACGTATTCCAAACGCTTTTAACCGAAGCGGGAGAAACGTAGGGACGTATCCCGGCGTTTCAGAATGGTGTGAGCAATGGAACGTATTCCGAACGTTTTTAACCGAAGGGGGAGAAACATAGAGACGTATCCCGGTGTTTCAGAATGGTGTGAGCATTGGAACATATTCCGAACGCTTTTAACCGAAGCGGGAGAAACATAGGGACGTATCCTGGTGTTTCAGAATGGTGTAAGAAGTGGAACGTATTCCGAACGCTTTTAATCAAAGCGGGAGAAACATAGGGATGTATCCCGGCGTTTTAGAATGGTGTGAGCATTGGAACGTATTCCGAACGCTTTTAACCGAAGGGGGAGAAACATAGGGACATATCCCGGTGTTTCAGAATGGTGTGAGCATTGGAACGTATTCCGAACGCTTTTAACCGAAGCGGGAGAAACATAGGGACGTATCCCGTGTGTTTCAGAATGGTGTGAGCATTGGAACGTATTCCGAACGCTTTTAACCGAAGAGGGTCTAACCCGTCGCACGCGCGAGGAAAAAGAATGATAATTGTAAGTGAATTGGTGCATAAGAATGCAAGTAATGAGCATAACAATGCGACATAGATGTGCATAATCAATGCAATGAATGGGTATAACAATGCTAGTGAAGTGGGTGCATAACAATGCAATTGGAACGTGCATCACAATGCAAGCATGAGAAGTGCATAACAATGCGGGTGGAAGGATGCAAAACAATGCAAGGGGAATGTGCGTGACAACGCATATTTGAAACAAAATGCCGAATAAGGGAATACAAGCCTTAACGAGACCAGATAAAAACGCGACCTCCGATTTACCTTTCGGAGGGGTTTGCAACACATTCAGCTCAAAAACGGGCATACCCTGTTCATATTAGAGTGAGATAACATCTGTTGCTGCTTTAATTGCCATTCTGGCTTGAAGCAGGCTTAAGCTTGGGGTCGAGATACACTCATCCTTCGGAGTAGTGACAAGGCCTGAGGAGGTACATCTGGAGTACAATCATGGAATCCGCTGAAGGTGAAATACACTCAGGTGCTTCGATTTTCCCTCTTTTCTTTTGCTTTGCAGTCCGGAACTTATATAGCTTCAGATAGGCCCTGATTTCACTGTTCTCACATGACCTAGGTTAAACCCTGCAGTTTTCGAAAGAACAAATCTCATTTTGCACAGATGTGGAGAACGGCACGGCACTCGGAGCACAAAACGATTTTATTTTTGAAATTGAGAGATGAGTTTTTGACCAGGTATCGAGCCTACGACTGAACACAGCAAGACAACTCAACACGGAAATAAAAGGCCCACGACCTAAACACCACTCAACAAAGGAAAAACAAAGTAAAACAACCTAAACACATCGAGACACGCTCGGAACGACTCAAAGCAAGAATCGAGACAAACAAAACAAAAGACACGACACACAGACGTGCACAGGGAGCCTGTTTCACCGGGTATTGTTCCCCACCCTCTCTCATTTGTGATCCTCACATCACTCGGCCCTCAAGCTCTATTTTTCTGAAAAAGCCCTTTTCTCACTTTTTCTCTCATCGCACATCGCTCTATTCTTTAATCTCTCATTTTTCATCCCTTCCCTGGGTGGTTGATGGATGAACAGCAAATTGTGGGCTCGCGCCCCTAGCGTTCTGCTAGATTCTCTTTCTTCCACTCACAGCTAGTGAATTCCTCCCGCAGAGGGGTTGCGCCACAACTGGGTGTGTAGCAAATCTGCAGCTAACATCGGTCGATGGTGCTCTGCTGGGGAGTTTGGACATGATCAGATGTGTCCAGACAAGAGAGTGGAATATCTTGATCCATTCCGGTTTGTGTTTCGCACTTGGCTTGATACCTCGTTGCTTGGAGGATGAGAGAACTTTCAGCCCTTTGTTGTTAACTTCAGTTGTGCCCTCTTTTGGCGAATACGATGCCTTTCTTGGCAAGTATGTTGACAATGGGAAAGACAGGAAGCCTGACTCAACTGTGCCCCTAGTTCATCATTTTGACCATTTTTTGTTTTAGTTTTCTCCTAAAAAATTTTGACCAAAATGAGAGTTGGATTAGCATGCTTGTTCGATTTTCTGATTTGAAATCATGCAAGTTAGGCTGTGAGCACTGAGAGTTTTCATTTTTTGGGTCCGAGAAATGGTCCAGTTTTGAAAAATGGAGTACTTTTCAAGAAGATTAGTCAACCCCAGTAGAAATTCTCAAAAACTATTTCGCAAACGGCCAATGCTGAACGAGCACGGAACCTACCCTTGAGACGCACAACCTCAGATCCGTAGCAATGAAAAATTGCCCCTTGTCTGAAGGACACTGCATGGCAACGGAAAGTTACCCCTTGTTTGAAATGGCACCGCGGCGCCTTGAATGGCAACGGAAAGTTGCCCCTTGTTTGGATAGCACCGCAGCGCATTGAATGGCAACGAAAAGTTGCCCCTTGTTTGAACGGCACCGCGGCGCATTGAATGGCAACGGGAAGCTGCCCCTTGTCTGAACGGCACCGTGGCGCATCGAGTGGCAACGGAAAGTTGCCCCTTGTTTGGATGGCACCGCAGCGCTTTGTGGGCAGTCCTCAGAGCGACGAACGCGATCAGACTCTCAGATACAGAGAAGACAAAGATGACGAAAACTATCGCATGGACATAATTGAATTTGAAGTGTTTTACGGCTGGACTTCAGAATGAAGTTGCCTACGTATCCCAAAGATGGGAATCAAGCCTTACGTAGTTCGGTTAAGGTACACTCGGGTATTAACCTCTCCTTTTTAGGCTCTAACTTTTGCCAGGGCACCCGTTGCGGGTTTTCGACCTTGCGAGCTTTGTTTTTTTTTTCAATTTTTGTGTTCTTTTCTTTTCATTTTTGATTTTCTTTTTTTTGTTCTTTTCTTTGCATCTTTCTTTTTTTGTTCTCTTTTTTTCTTTTCTTTTGCATTTTTTTTTTTTGCTTCTTTTTTTTTGTATTTTTCTCTTGCTCTAACTTTTGCCTGGGTCGCCCTTCCGGGTTTTCGGCCCAGCGAGCCTCTCAAAGGGTAAAAGTGTAACGAGTCCATGCCAAATGGTTTTGAGATCCTGAAATTATCTGAATCCAGGAGAATGGCTCCTGTTCTAGCTTCGTAAGCTTCTTCTGATGAGATCTGATCTTTTGATCTGACTTTCCTGGCCTCTTGTTCGAGGGCTGCTTCAAATCCGGCCACACAGGCCTCACATCGCGGTTGACCGTTGAACATTCTGAATCCAAGGTCAAGGTTTGAAAGTGAGGGGTCGAATCTCGAGGCTGAGAGCGATCCGAAGCTGCACAATCTCAAGAGCGATCCTACACAAGTCTTCGCAGGACCGCGCAAAATATTTTTTGAAATTTTTCAAGAAAGAAACAAATCGCTCGCGCCGAAGACAGTGTAGAACCAATCTAGATCAAGCCAGGGTCCTTCTCAGTACTCATACTAACAAGTATGATCTCGATCATTAAGGGCTTAGCATGCCTCTCTTTCTCTCAATTGATCAAGTTTTGCAAAGCCCGAGGAATTCCTTCCTTTTTGTTTTTATCACAATGTTTCGAAAAAAAATTTTTGGAAAACTTAGGTCGATGCAATGAATTCAAGGCACAGAAAAGACACAGCTTCTGGTCAAATACTGCCATCTCATTTGGAATTTCTGGTATAACTGGCACAAGACAGAAGCAAGCACAAAAGCATGAAGAACCGCTGCTGTTTCATTCAAATCTGTTGGCACAACTGGCTTCCTGGCAGAAACAGACTCAAAAGAAAACAAAAGGACAAACACAAAACAAAATAGTGATATCCGAAGTAACACCCCCGGGATCCCCCGACTCTAACAAAACAGGACTGACTCGATACAACAACACAGACCCTTAATCAAAAAGACTGACTCAAAACAAAAAGACAGACTCAAAACAAAACCACAGAACTGACCCAATACCAAAGTCAGAAGCTACAAAAACCAGCA
>NW_021025748.1:1595508-1631552 GCF_004153795.1 Camellia sinensis
CTCAGTGTCCCTCAAAAGGGAGAAAATAAAATGTATGCAAAAATTTAGAGTAAACGGAGATGGTTAAGCGGTCCCGAACCGAGGCACACGGCCAACGGTCCCGTGCACTCGTGCACGCAAACCGAGGACCGACCCTCAGGCACCGAAATGCCACTCTAATGAGACATGGCAAAGACATGGAAAATGATATGCAAACATGCAATTTTCAGTAGCAAAATGAGGGGTAAAACAGCCCCGAAACGAGGCGAAATGACACCCGATGCATGGAATTTCTCCCGAAATGCAAAATTAGGTACATGAAATGGCTTACAGCTATACAAAGCATGCATAATTGGTACATGGAATGAAAATACAGAAGCAAGGAAGCCCCAAGACAAGAATTTTTACAGTTCAAAGCATGGCCAAACAGCAAACACAAATAGGGCAAAACTAGCGTGCAAAAATGGCCCTAAATGTGAGATAATGAAGCTAGTGGTAGATGCAAAGCCCAAATAGAAAAAGGTTCTTCCACAACACTGAAGAGGGACCACAAATATGACTACTTACAGTTTATGGAAACCTCCAAAACAATATACAAGTATGCTCAACATGCTACGCAAGGTAGGGCCCAAAAGAGGTCAAAACACAAAGTATACAAAAAATTCATCAAACAGCCAAAGACCCTTAATGAAACATGAAGAATGGGTCAAAATAAGACTGTTTTTCAGTTCTGTAAAAAGACCAAAAAACAGAAGAATAATAGGCTAATAATTCATGCAAAAATGGGGACCAAAGAGGGATATAATCACAAGTGGCACATGGAGGTCCCAAAAAGTAATGAACCCTTCTTCAATGTTGAAGAGGGGCTCAAAATAATCTCATTTGCAGTTTACATCATACTCCAAAACAGATCACACATAGGCTAAAAATACTATGCAAGATAACGGTATATGAGAAGCATAATGAAGCAAGTGCAAGATAGGGACCTCAAATGCCAAAATTCCCTTAATGAAACATGAAATGGAGCTCAAATAAAGGGTAATTTCAGTTTTGGTCGGAGCTCAAAACAGCAAGCAAAATAGCTAAAAAAATGTTGCAAAATTAGGCTCAAAAAGAGGGAATTGGTACTTACCCTTGGAGACAAGTCTTTAGCAACTCTTGGCTTGAGTTTGCAGCACCTCTAAGCTCTGGAGAACACCCTCAAACTGCTGTAGTGGAGGATGGAAGGGTAGGGCTTGGTGGTGTAGTGTAAAATGGTGTAGGGTTTGAAGAATGGAAGCTTGGAGATGGAGAGGGAGAGAGATATAATGCAAAGGGCTTGAAGGGAATTTTTCTAACCCTTAAAACAAACCTGGCCAGCCCAGTATATGGACCAAAGAGGGGGGAAAAGGAGGGAAAGAAATGGGGGGAAAACAAGCCAAGTTTCCCCCCAAAAGTTGTCCCCCCGGATAGGATTTTTGAAGGGAAAAAAGTGTATAGCTGTAATGTACACAGGATGAGGAGCAAGGCCAGCCAGCTTTTGGAGCTACAGGTGGCCGGCCGGCCACCCCTCATGGCCGGCCGGCCAAGGGTCAAAAGGGCCAAGTTGAATTAATGGCCGGCCACCACATAATGCTGTCCTCCCAGGTGCCCTCAACACAATCCTGTGGTTCAAAATTGTCAACTGTAAAACAGGAGAGAGAATATGCCACTTTTAATAGGGGTTCAAAAGGGTCAAGCAACATTAGTGGCCGGCCACCAACTTTTAGGGTCCTCCCATGTGTGTACAACACAAACATGTGGTTAAAAGTTCAAGAAAATGGCCCAAGGGTGTTCAACATTGGCTTGGAAGTGAGAAAAACGGGCGTCGGAGGGCGCCGGAGGATATATAACTGGTTGCTGAAACAATTGCTGGCCTTCCACCCTTTTACGGCCTTCCTGGTGATGAAACAAAGGTACCTGCCAAAAATGAACGAAAACCGATGCAAAACGAATGTTTGGGAGCCAGAACGCGCAGTTCGGGGCCCCAAAAACGGGCTGTTAAGCACCGGGAGTGGTGTTTGACCACGAAATTGGTCTCCCGGGCCACAGTGTCCCTCAAAAGGGATCAAATAAGAAGTATGCCAAAAATCGAAGCAAATGGAGGTGGTTAAGCGGTCCCGAACCGAGGCACACGGCCAACTGCTCTGAAAAACCGAAAACCAGACTCCAAACGGGCAAAATGTCCTACGACCACAAAACGTAGCCTACGGCCACTGAGAGATGACCTACGAGACCTCTCCCTCCCTTCGCGAAGAGAAAACAGAGAAAACCGAGCCTGGTTCGCAAACCGAGGCAAAGCACAAAAGAGTCCGGAAGTCTGGAGGCAAGGCTCGCAGCCGAGACTCTGAAACTTCTGAACGAGCACAATATGCAACATCACCAAGCGCTCAATAGGTGACGTCTGAGTCTTAAGGTCGGTCAAAAATGGGGTGTCTACAGAGAGTTGTTCATTGAGCTTGATGAGACTGTACAAGCACAAGTCTCATTTGGTGATTCTTCAAAGACTCCAGTGAAAGGAAGAGGTAATATTCTGATCAAGCTCAAGAATGGAGATCATGGTTACATCTCCAATGTTTATTATGTTCCTGCCATGAAGAACAACATTTTCAGTATGTGACAACTCCTAGAGAAAGGATACCACATCAGCATGAAAGATTGTCATCTTACCATCAAAGACAATCATGGTAATTTGATCGCTCATGTGAGAATGTCCAAGAATCGAATGTTTGCATTGAACATCCAACATGATGCTGCGAAGTGTTTAAGTGCCATCATCAAAGACAAAGACTGGCATTTTGAGGGGAAACGTTATGGTGAAATGTATTCAAATAATGCCGAGTCATTCAATTCATGGATACGAGAAGAAGAGTGTAGACACCCCATTTTTGCCCGTCCTTAAGACTTGGACATCATCGTTTGAACACTTGATGATCATCCGTGCTCGTGTTCGTTTTGAGTTTCTCGGAGGTCTCAGTCGCGCACCTTGCCTTAGGATCTCTCAACTTAACTGTTCTGTCCGTGGTTGTAAACCAAGAGCTTGTGTTTTTTTGCTTCTGATGGTAGGTGGTGGCTTGTTAGCCATCCCTGAAACCCATCGGCTGAGGCATGATGCCACTGGCCATGTTTTCTTGCCATCGGCCAAATATTTTGCCGATCGGCACTATCTTTGGCCGATCGGCACTCTGTTTTGGGAAATCAGCCATTTCTCCTGGCCGACCCTTTCTCTTTGTGTCTGTGGAGTTTGTGCTTGCTAGCTGTGCCAGCTGGAGAACACAGATTGGCTCCTCCATACACGTGTATGAAGGGATTTCATCATTGTGCAAGCTTCTCCAAGAAGCTTTGCATTTGGATTTCTATAAAGAGGGAGCTCTTCCTCCCTTCTCAAGGGTTCAAGAAACTGATATAGAAGATATATATCACTCTCTCTCTATATTTCCCTCTCTCTCTATATTTGTGTGTTATAGTGCTCTAAAGGGTGTATTTGTTCTTATTTTTACACTAAAGTGCCTAGTAATACAACATCTTTTAGTTACAGAGGTGCTAAAGAGTTGATTCTAGAGTTTTTGCGTTGGTTTTGATCAGAAGGAGGTGCTGGAGTGGTGTTCTTGAAGAGGTTCTTCAAGGGTGAGGAACTATCCTCATTGTTCCCCATTCTTGCATAAGCTTTTAGCCTATCTTGCATGCTGTTTTGAGCTTAACTTATAACTGATAAAAGTTTTGTTTTTGCATGTTTTTAATCTTTGTTTAGGGTCACTTTTGTGTTTGGAGTTGTCTACCCCCTCTTAGGCCATGTTTGGCCTTATTTTTGTGCCTCGTTTGTGAGCTTTGGGACCACCTTGTTTTGGCCTTCTCACCACTGAAATCAAAGGGATTTTAGTGGTGGGGATGGCATTTTAAGGTCCCGAGAAAGAGAGGGACACCCCCCTCCTTGTGTGTCATATGCTTGTGTTAATGGCTTAGTATGATAGCATGTATGCTTAGTTTGTTTTAGCACCATTTCAGTAGGTATTTAGTGTTATTTTGTCATTTTATACCTCTGTTTTGAGTTAGTTTAGTGGTCTCTTGCATGCATCATATACTTGTCTTGTAATCCCATTATTTGTCTTCACATGTATCTAGCATTTAGACTACCATGCTTGCATGTTTTGGCTTAACTTCATGAAGCTTTTAGTCATGTTGTGACATGCTTAAGCTCTGATTTTGATCCCTTTGGCCCTTTGGGGTTGCTTCATGTGGCCATGGTTTGAACCCCTTGGCTAGTCTCAAGTTTTGGGCTTCATTGCACGCCTTACTGTAGACACCCCATTTTTTACCGTCCTCAAAACTTGGACGTCACCATTTGAACACTCGGTGATCATCTATGTTCGTGTTCATTTTGAGTTTCTGGAGGCCTCGGCCGCGCGCCTTGCCTCAGGATCTCTTAACTTGCCTGTTTTTTGCTTGGTTTTGCACCAAGGACTTGTGTTTTGTGCTTTTGAGGGTGGGAAGAGGCTTGTTAGCCATCCTTGAAACCCACCGGCCATGGCATGAAGCCACCGACCTTGCTTTTTTTTCTACCGACCAAATGTTTGGTCGGTCGGCACTTATCTGAGGCATATCGGCATTTTGTGTGGTCGGCCGACCATGTATTTGGCCGGTTGTCTCCTTTTTTGGTCGATACCTCATTTTCCCCTTTTTCAGGCATTATGCATGCCAGCTGTGCCAGCTAGAGTGTGCGGACTTGTCCTCCATACACGTGTATGGAGGAATTTGCACCATTTGCACCCTTTTGGTCTAGCTTCTTGAGGAAGCTTGGACCTTTGTCTTAACTTCCTCAAGAAGCTTGGACCCCTGTCTCAGCTTCCTCAGGAAGCCTTGGCCCCTTTGCCTTAGCTTCTTTAAGAAGCCTTGACCCCTTTTGTTTAGCTTCTCTTGAAAGCTTAGGCCTTTGCCTTGTCTATCTAAGGAGGCCTCCCTCTTCCTTTGAGGAGGTTCAATAAAATCAGAGTTATATAGCATATATACATTACTCTCTCTATATATATCTCCCTCTCTCTCTTCATTTGTGTGTGTTAGAGGGCTTAAAAGGGTGTTTTGTTCTTAGTTTTGCACTAAGACACCTAGTATTACACCATACTTGGGTTATTGAGGTCTTGAGAGTTTGTTCTTGGAGTTTTGAGCTGGTTTTGATCAGAAGAAGGGGGCTGGACTTGCTGTTCTTGAAGTGTTCTCCAAGGGTAACACTATTGCTTTATATTCCCCATTCTTGCACTAGATTTTAACCCCCTTTGCATGCTGTTTTGAGCTTTGTGTATAACATATAAAAGTTCTGTTTTTTTGTGTTTAAGATACTTCATTCAGGTCATTTTGGTGTTGGGGGTCGACCTCCCCCTCTTAGGCCTTGTTTGGCCCTTTTTGGTGCTTTCTTTGTTGAGCTTTGGGAACCTTTGTGCATTGGCCTTCTCATCACTGAAATCCTGAGGATTTTCAGTGGTGAAGAAGAGGTTTTGAGGTCTTGCATAGGGGAGGGACACCCCTCTCCCTTTGTATCTCATTTGTTTATGTTTTTTGCTCATAAGGGTAGCATGCATGCTTAGTTGTTTTTGGCTCCATTTCAGAGG
Organism: Camellia sinensis; assembly: GCF_004153795.1. Classification (NCBI taxonomy): domain Eukaryota; kingdom Viridiplantae; phylum Streptophyta; class Magnoliopsida; order Ericales; family Theaceae; genus Camellia; species Camellia sinensis. Next base: position 1,601,109 of record NW_021025748.1, read on the forward strand.
TTTTTGGGTGATATTTGGTCATAATATACCTCTGTTTTTGGTCAGATTAATGCCCCCTTGCATGCATAATATACTTGCCTTGTATTCCTCTATTTTGCCTAGAAATGCATCTTGCCATTAGACTATCATGCTTGCATGTTTTTGCCTAGCTTTGTGAAGCTTTTGGTCATATTTCATCATGCTTGAGGTCTATTGGGTATTGATTTGATCATCTTTTCCATGTTTGGTATAGCCCCTTTGTAGTTTGGTTTGTGAGCCTTGAGTGTGTGGGTCATTAGCATGCTTTACTTAGCTTATTCTCATGATTTGGCATCATTGGAGACCATATTTCAGTCCATAATCCATGCTTGTGCACTTGCATTTGGCTCTTTTTCAATGCTTGAAAGTGTTGTAATTTTGCGCCTCAAGAGTTGGTCATTGTGTATGATACCATGTTTAGTCTTTGGGCTGCCATATCAGTTGATTTTGAGGGCTTATTTTGCATGTTAAAACTCTGATTTTGTATTGCTTAGTGTAGACACCCCATTTTTGACCGACCTTGAGACTCAGACGTCACCAGTTGAGCGCTTGGTGATATTGCATATTGTGCTCGTTCAGAAGTTTCAGAGTCTTGGCCGTGAGCCTTGCCTCCGGGCTTCCGGACTCTTTTGTGCTTTGCCTCGGTTTGCGAACCAGGCTCGGTTTTCTCTGTTTTCTCTTCGCGAAGGGAGGGAGAGGTCTCGTAGATCATCTCTCAGTGGCCGTAGGCTACGTTTTGTGGTCGTAGGATATTTTTGCCCGTTTGGAGTCCGGTTCTCGGTTTTTCGGAATCGTTGGCCGTGTGCCTCGGTTCGGGACCTCTTAACCATCTCCATTTGCTTCGAGTTTTTGGCATACTTCTTATTTGCTCCCTTTTGAGGGACACTGTGGTCCGAGAGACCGACTTCGTGGTCGAACACCACTCCGGTGCCTAACAGCCCGTTTTTGGGGCCCCAAACTGCGTGTTTCGGCCCCCGAACCTTCATTCTGCATTGGTTTTGGTTCATTTTTGGCAGGGACCTCTGTTTTATTGGTAAGAAGGCCGTAGAAGGGTGGGAGGCCAGTAATTGTTCTGTCAGCCAACTTTATCCCTTCATCGCCCTCCGTCGCCCGATTTTCCTCACTTCAAAGCCAATGTTGAACACCCTTGGGCCATTTTCTTGAACCCTAAACCACATATTTGTGATGTACACATCTGGGAGGCCACCAATATTTGGTGGCCGACCAGTAATTGTTGTTGACCCTTTTGAACCCCTTTGAAAAATGGGTTGTTCTCTCTCCTTGTTCACTTTTTCCAGTGTTCAACCACAGGGTTGTGTTGTGCACACATCAGAGGCTCTCTCTCTGTGGTGGCCGGCCATTAATTCTCATTGACCCTTTTGACCCTTGGCCAGCCGGCCATGGGAAGTAGCCGGCCGGCCACCTGCAACCTGGATAACTGGCCGGCCAGCATCCTCACATCATCTACAGTGCAGTAGTGCATTCATTTTCCACCCAGATTCTATATCCGGGGGGCTGCATTTTGGAGGGAAACTTGGTTGGTTTTTCCTCCATTTTCCCCCCCTTTTTTCCCCCTCTTTGGCCTATATATCAGCAGCTCCAGCTGCTGGTTTAGGGTTACAAAAATTCCCTCTAAGGCCCTTGCATTATATCTCTCTCCCTCTCCATCCCAAGCTAAAAAACCCTTAAGTTCTACACCCCTTTCTTCATCAACCCATAGCCCCACCCTTCCATCCTCCATTCCAGCAGTTTGAGGGTGTTCTCCAGAGCCTAAGAGTGCTGCATTTTGGTCCAAGAGTTGCCAAAAGAGTGGTCTTCAAGGGTAAGTTCTATTTCCCTCCTTTTGGTCCATATTTTGCATGCTATTCTAGCTCCTTGTGGTTGCTGTTTTGGGCTCCGACCCTAACTGAAGTTAAGCTTATTTTGAGCCATTTTTCATGTTTCATTAAGGGCCTCTCACTGTTTGAGGCCTCCTTGGTGCACTTACTTCATTATCCCTCTTGTATGCCATTGTCTTGTGTAGTATTTTTGGCCTATGTATAAAATGTTTTGAGCTCTGTCACGAACTGAAAAGTAGCTTATTTTGAGCCGTTCTTCGACATTGTTGAAGGGCTCATTGCTGTTTGAGGCCTCCATTTGCTACTTGCCTTTATATCTCTCTTTTGGCCATATGTTTGCATGATTTGTTAGCCTCTTTTGATTCTATTTTTGTGTCTTGGTCCGAACTAATAGTGACCTTATTTTGACCCCATCTTCATGTTTCATTAAGGGTCTTTCACTGTTTGGAGCATCCTTTATATACTTTGTGTTGTATCCCTATTTTTGGCCTTATTTTGCATAGCATTTTGCGCATTCTTGCATACTGTTTTGGGTCCGGCCATCAACTGTAAAGTGCATTATTTTTGGCCCCTCTTCAACATTGTTGAAGGGCCCCTTTGTTTTTGAGGCCAGCAACCACTACTTGCTTCTTTGTCCATCTTTTGGACCTTTTCTTGCATGAGATCTTAGCTGTACCTGTGCTGGTTTTTGGGGTTTGTTGTAAACTATAAAATATCATATTTTGGGCCCCTCTCCAACATTGTTGAAGGGCCCTAATCTGTTTGAGGTCTGCAGATGTGACTCACTTCTTTATCTCACATTTAGGGCCATTTTTGCATGCTAGTTTTGCCCTATTTGTGCTTGCTTTTTGGCCTTGCTTAGAACTGAAAACATGCTTATTTTGGGGCTTCCTTGAATCTGTATTCACATGTCATAAGCAAATAATGCATGCTTGATGTAGCTACAAGTCATTTCATGCGCTTAATCTTGCATTTCGGGACCATTTCATGCATCGGGTGCTATATCGTCATGATTCGGGGCTGTTTTGTGTCGCATTTCAGTTCTGAAATTTGCATGCTAGCATATCATATTTCATGCCTTGACATGTCTTGTTAGAGTGGCATTTGGTGCCTTAGGGTCGGTCCTCGGTTTGCGTGCACGCGTGCACGCATTTCGAGTTGTCTTGTTTTCATCTGATGGCCTCCTATGTGAGTGTGGCTGAGGCTCTCTCATGTTGGTGTAAGCCCATTATTGCATTGCGTATGCCATTTCATCCATAGCATTGTATATGCTCGGTTGTGTATTACCTTATTGCATTGTGTATGTCATTCCATAACATTGTGTATGTTAGGATTGTATCTTAGTTACATTTCATGCATGTCATGCATATTGCATCGTGTTTGGGATAGGAGTTAGCCCGGGCAGGGGAAACGAGGTACGTTTCGTACTCCGAGTGACAGAACGTGTCTCAATTCCTCAGTCGCCGACACTCCGGATTATCCATGATGGAGTTAGGTTTTAATTGAGTTTTTCATGTGCATTCATTTTATATCGAGTTGCACAATTTGACTCCTTGGCCATTATGCATCGATACGCGTGATTGGTGGCACGAGGATCGAGACATGCATACATATGTGAAAATACATTGCTATGCCCTTTTCTTGCTCTCTGTTGCAGCAAATCAAGAATTAGCAACCTTCCGAAGCTTGGCGCACTTTCCAAGAATAACTGCAAAACAGAGGCTAATTGGGACATCCCAGTGGATTTCCGCGCAAGGCAGCCTAAGCATACATCATTCATCAGAAGCAAGGCAGTCCCCATATTTCATCATATAGAGGAGAAAGGAGGAAGGTAGCAAATAGAAGAAGTACTGCAACAAACAAGAAAGAGGAATATGTGAGAGCAATAAGCAAAACAATAAACAATAAATAATAAACAATAAAATTGAAAGGGGTTAAAGGAGGTAAACTAGTGCAACTCATAAGGGAAGAGAATGCGTTGCAAGCCAAATCTTTCCTTCCAAAGAGTCCTTAACTGGTAACATCAAAATATGGGCTAACAAACCAAGCAAGCTACATACCAAGTCAATCATTTTAAAAATACACTAGCAAAAAGGGTTCACTAAGTTATCTTAATCTACTTAATCCGCATTCCATTAAAAAAGAGTGTTGTATGAAAAGAATGAAAGATGTAACTTTGAAAATGGTGACTAGCAAAAATGTATCCATGTTATAGACATAAACTAATTTAGGTTAAATGCTTCTCAAGTTGGGTTTTTAGATTTGCACATTGCAAAAAGAATTCAAAAGCTAGTAGAAGCCATGCTATAATCTTTGAGTCATTTATTCAAACAAGACAATGGCTGTATCTTCTATTTCATGCAAAGAGTAACTAATATAGCACTGTAGGAATTACAAAAGGAACAATTTCATGATCAATCTTCTTGCTAATAGAGATCAATCTCAACCCATTTAATTTATACCAATAATTTCATCCTAGTGTAAGAGAAGAGGTATAAGAAAACATAACCAATGGCGTTAATATCATACCAGTCTATGTACTGTTTGTCATTAGTGCAGTAAATCGGTGCAGGCAAGATGCAACATCTATTCATATATTTAAAAGAGTTTTACCAAATAACAGACATTTTATAAGCATAAAAGGCTACACGTTTTAGTATACCTTACCTTCACAGCTTAAGAAATTTACTCATTCTCTTGCATTCCATGACTATCTTTGGGGAAAGTTGCACGTTGCCAATTTAACTAGCCAAAGTGTTTCCATTCCTGGGACATCTGTCAAATTTCATGTGGGTCATTGCAACCCTCTCTCTGTCTCTCATCAATCAGTCCAGGAAACATTTGCTAGCAAGACACTATGCAAGCCATGGCCTCTGCAGATTGCAGCCTTGTGTTCTGCAGCATTACAGCCCAACAATTGGACAAATTGTCCACAGGTTGGCCTCCTACAGTTGCGTAGCCACTAGCAACTTTGTTAATGCTTGTGCCTTGATAATTCACTTCCACTCCAGCTATGACACAGTTCAATATCAGTGTCTTTTAAACTAAACAGCCCCAATAGCAAAAGGATACATACCAGGAAACTTTTAAAATCACCCCAAGGGTCATGTGAGAACTACCAAATCTGTAGTTAGCTTAATAAATGCAAGCTATATATAACCGAATCTTATCATAATACCACATAGCAATACTAGAACCCCTTAGTTGCAAACCAATCTTTCCTTCCAAAGAATCCTTGATTGGTAACATCAAAATATAGGCTAATAAACCAAGTAAACTTACATTTTCAGAGCTTAATATGTTAGTCAAGCATCCATGTTTGTCATCATGTGAGTGCTCTTGAAACTTGTCTTTCATACCTTAGCCTTAGGCTCATTGGTTTGCATGTTTATTTTGCATGATTGGCATCATCATTTTAGTACTTTTGGCCACTGTTTTGGGGTGTGGCTGAGGTTCCTCCATCTTAGTGTAGATCCATGGATCATGCATTTGCATCTTGTAGCATGCTCATTACATTGTATGATTGTTGCATCCTTGTAGTTAGTGCATTGTTACATGCTTATCACTTTGCCTAGTTGCCTATCTAGATTGCATTGTAGCATTGCATGCTTGGCACATTGCACACTTGCATGATAGGTTACATTGCATTTGGCATGTTTTGTACCTTAGCATCATGTACATACTTGAGCCACGCTACATACATGCATTACATTTTGCTTGGTTTGGGGTGTCAAACCAAGCATGAGGAATGAAATGTGTTCGTAGTCAAAGTGACGAAACACATCTCAATCCTCGGTCGCCGATGCCTTTGATCTCAACATGATAGGGCATGTAGCACTCATGTGTTTTTTTTGCATTCATTTACATTGACTTGCAAGCTTGGTACTTTTGGCCATCATGCATCAAACTACGTGATTGGTGGCCCGAGTACCGAAGTCCACACCCCCTTGAGTCCATAACATGATAGGGAGAGTGGACATGCACACATTTGCTTGAAAATTCCATGCCATGCCTTGTCTATCCTCTGCTGCTGTCAAAACAGGATTCTGAAGGAAGATTTGGCCGACCGGCTACCTACAGTGCCGACCAACCAAAAATAATTAGCCGATGGCGCAACAATTGGTCGATGACCATTTATCAATGGCTGGTGATCTTATGCCTTGGCCGGTGGCATCTCACAATGCTCAGGGAGCAATTTAGAGGCATCTCCAGGGTTTTCACAGTCTTCAGAGGTATAGGACAGTGCAAACAGAGGCAACAATGGCATGACAATGGGCTTTCGGACAAGGCAAATCGAGCATGCATCATCCACGCATTCCGAGGCAAAGCTGCGACGGTCTCTTTTAGTTTCATACTTAGGCTGTTTTTGTAATTAATTTGTTAATTAATTAGAAGTTTTGTAATAATTAATTAGCTAGGATAGTTAATTCATTATTCGGCCTGTATTATTATTTCGGACCCTCCGAGCGAGGGCAATTGTGTAATAAGTGTGCGTGCGTGTGTACATGTCTTCCAACCCCATTTCTTTCTCCCTTTTACTTACCTGCTTCCAATGGTTAGTATTAGGGCATATTTAAATTAGCATACCTTATGTTATGCATGCGTGCATCCACACATTTGTCTTGCATGCACCGGGCTCGGCGCATCATAATAACTGCATTGTATTTCAAATTCAAGTTGAATACATGTTATCTGTTGCATTTCATATGCCACGTTTAGAATAGCCGAGCCTATCTTAGTTGCATTTTGTATGTGTTGCATTAATCATCTTAACATGAACTAGGATCATGCATATGATTACTAACAAGTTTCTGTTCTGGCTTGGAGTACTCGGTAAGTGTTTATGCCATGACAGCATGCTTACCATGAGGCTACTTGCTTATGTGATATAACTGCTTGAATGCCTGTGAGTGGAGGTTAAATTACCTGAATTGGAATAATGCATCAACTGTGAGTTTTAAGCCTACTAGATAGTGGCAAAACCATCTTTTCTAAGCCCACTTGAGGATGGCAAAACCTGCATTTTAGCCTACTTGCGAGTAGCAAACCATTTTCAAAACAAACATGAAATACTTTTTTCCAATTCAGGCGACCCAGTCTATACTTGTTTTACTGCGTGCATCACATAGTAATTCTAGGCTAATAACCGGAATAAGAACGCGTAATGTTTTCAAAACTCGATATCATGGTTAGCAGAGGCCGATCTTCGGATCGGGCGAGCGGGGGTGCTCATAGCTGACCTTCCCCAATCGTACCCAAGCTCCCAAGTCAAGGCAACTTTGGTGATAACAGACATGTGGCCTTAGCCAAACGAGTCAAGGTTTCCTAAATTTCCCCATAAAAAATATTTCGGTGGCGACTCTGTATCTGGCAAAGCAGTCCATGTTTGGCACTTCTTTCCAAAAATCTGTTTTCTCAAAATGATTTGCTGAATTTGGACTCTTTGGTTCAGATTTAGAACCGCGACAATTTGAGAGTCCGAACTATAGTGAGCCCCAATGAACAGAACGGGATTTCCCTCCCGGGACGTTCGGGGACGTCTACAGTTTATGGCAACTCTGCTGAGGATTTAGAGAGCTTGACTCGAACTCATGATATCTTGTTTTGATTACACTTATGTGTTTTTTTGCATTGCATGTGCATTAGTGTGCCTAGGACACCGTGTTTTCCATCAGCTATTCCTGAGTGGTTAGCCTGAGGCTGCGTGCCATAAGGTTGATCAGTTACGGGCTCTACCATTATGGGAACACAAACCCCGGTTTTACCGGGGCACCCTTCTTGACCATTCGACCTAGTGCATATTCGGAATCCATAGTGACCATTCCAAGCTAGGACAGGTTGCTTACTCGATTATAGGTTGTTTGAAACCACTGCATGCACAGTGAAACCCTAACTCCTGACAAAGTAGGACAGGGGAAACCCTACTCCAACATAGGGGTGTTTTGGCTCTCACTTGTTTGTTATGCGTTTTAGAGTTGGCCTCTACAGGAATGCATGTATCAGCTCACAAGTTTGGGTATCAGGCCTGCGGGCACCAGTTCGGTATTTTGGGAATTAGTTATCTACGGGTATCCAATTCAGTTTTCGGGAACAGTGATTCGGGGACAATAATCAGTATTGAGGAACAGTGTATTCAGCTTATCAACCGTGTGTTGTGATGCCCAATTGTGTGCTGTGTGTTTATTTTACGCTGTTATGCTGTCCGTTTGTTTGGTTATTTATTTCCTTATTATTGCTTTATTTATCTCTTTGCTAGGTAGTTTAGCACAATTGCTTCCGATCCAACAGATATTCTCCAAGCACTCTGGACTAGAGGTCGCCAACTTAATCGATCTGAGGATCTGGTCAACAGACAACCAGTTTTTTATTCTCTACCCCCGGTTATCAAACGAAGGTCGAGAAGACGCAATGCATTCGAGCAGAGATTGCCAGAGCAATGGTCAACCCTACTAGTGGACAGTCAGGCCGAGGCCTCAGTTTTCACCACAGAAAGGGAATATATACCGGTAATTCAATCAGAGCAGAGCAGTATGGCAAGCTTAGAGGAGATGGTGCACCAGCTCCAAGAGAGCATGAAAACTATGCAGCAAGGCACTGTCCGACAGGTAGAGTTCGCCAAACAACAGGCCACGGTTATGACTGAACAAGCAGAGTTAATTATAAGGCTACAGCAGCAAGCCGGGGCATTGGACTGATTCAAGATGCCGCATATTGACCGATTTGATGGGTCCAGGGACCCCATGGTGCACCTGAGGTTGTTTTCAGATATCTTAAGGCCGATGGGCCTCACCAGACTACAGAAGCTATCTTTGTTCGGCTAGACCCTGTCGGGTGTGGCGGCCATCTGGTACGCCAATTAGAAGATGATGTTAAGAGGAACTGGGATGAGATGGCCGAGGCGTTCATTGCATAGTACTCATATAACACGCAAATCGAGATTACGACCCGTGATCTCAAGACGATAAGGCAGGAGCCTAAGGAGAGCTTTTCGGAGTTCGTAACCAGATGGAGGGCCAAGGCTTCAATGATGACCCTAAGGCCCACCGATAAAGATCAAATTCGGATGATTGTGCGCAATCTCCAGCCTAAGCTGATGCAGAAAATGATCGTGCTCCCCTTCCCTACCTTTTTAGATCTGCATGAGATGGGAGTACAGATTGAGGATGCCTTGAAACAAGGCTTGATCGACAATGACAGAGAGCAACCCTTGAGAACCTTTAACCGCAATACTAATGCAGGCCCGAGCGGCGCTACAACTACAAGAGCCTCAGAAGTGAGCATGGTCACCACCATTCCCCCTCCAAGAACCATGGAAGCCACGCCATTCTCTGGTGTGTCTGGAAGCAATACACAAACAGCCAAATACCCGCCCAAAAATCAAAGAACCTTCGCTCCACTATATATGCCCCTGTCCAAAGCTCTAAGGGTTTTAATCAGAAAAGGGCACTTGAAGCCACAAGAGCCGTGGCCATTGCCGGAAAAACTTCCCCTTATCCATAACCCAACCAAATATTGCGCATTTCACCAACAGCATGGTCATGACACCGACCAATGCTTCTGATTACGTCATGAGATTTAAGATCTCATTGATAATGGGGTGATTGTGCCTCCCGAAAAACCCAATGTCACAACAAACCCTCTCCCACTGCACCACCAAGCTCCACTTCCCAAAAGAATCAACTTTATCCAGACTGGGATCATGTCTTACGATCCTAGCATATATATCACCCCATCCCACCTACCCAAGCCGGAGGTGCTCCTCTCTAACTGCACTGATTTGTGCATGTTGGACATCTCCAGAACCCAACCCGAGCCAATGGTGGTGACTGTCGAAGACAGAACAGGGGAGATTTTAGAGGAGAATGGGATCGTTAAGTCAGAATCTGAGGAATCTGGGAGTTTTGCTGGAGAGATGTACAGTCCGAGTGACTACATTTTGTCGGTAGGCCAGGATAGATCAAGTGTAGAATTACCAGAAAGGGTAGAGCTTTGTGTGATACAGGGGGATAGATTTGATCAGAGATCAAAGGACTTAGCGGCTGTGGAAGGGGACTTTGCTGACCTCCAATTTTTCAACGAACAAGGCCCAGGGGACATGGCCGTCAACTAGTCAGATTTCAAGGAATCAATAGAGGCTACTGGGTGGCTTGATGACCTACCAGACGTTGTCGAAGAATTTTAGTTGAAACGGGGCTCGTCAAGGGCAAGGACATCAGTTGTGGCCGGAAGGGCCAAGGATCGGAGTGCATCACCGGAGAGTGCCGACATTAAGAATTTCACTCGGGATCTGGGCACTTTGAATACGGGAATTATGGAACAGACAGCTGTACTGACGCAGTTGGAACAGGAAAGGTTTGAGGATTCTGAGAGAATCAGAAAAGCTAAAGCCCATGAGGGGACTAAAAATACTGTGAGTACAAGGACAGTAAAAACAGAGCCGGACAGGTGTTTGTCAGTTGCCGATGGAATATGGTGAGAGGACGATGATTTATGTCTTGCCCATACGGATGAGGATTGGGAGAGCAATCAACCAAACGATACCTGGTATATTTGTGAAGTTGACCATATGACTAGGAGTGGACGGTATTTCAAGCCTCCACACCTAGATTAGCCAGAGGCGTTTGGGAAAGATAAGGAGGCGGAGAAGTAGAAAAAGAAGCAACTTGAAGATGAGGCTGTACTGAAGCAGTTGAAAAAGATACAGGCAGACATCTCCATTTGGGGACTGCTTATGGCATCACGAGTGTATCGACAAGCTGTTTTATTGGCCATGGACAAGGCCAAGCTCTCAATAGAAACCACGCTCGAACAGCTGGTGGGCTTAGTTTTTCCAAGAGGAGCTACCCCAATGTTGACCTTTTCCGTCAAGGAATTGCCACCTGAGGGTGCGAACCATAACAAACCACTCTACATCTCTGTGGAGTGTAGAAACAAATGGATACCCGTGGTACTTGTCGACATAGGGTCCACCATCAATGTGTGCCCGGCAAGAACTGCATATGCAATCAGTTTAAAAATCGTAGACTTTGTGCCGACAGCCCAGGTGATTTGGGCATATGACAACACGAGCAGAGAAGTAATGGGAACATTGAAAATTCAGACCAAGGTTGGCCCGGGACAACATGAGATAGACTTTCACGTCCTAGAGGTTCCTGCCCCTTTCAATCTACTCCTGGGACGGCCGTGGCTGCACTAGGTAAAAGCAGTTTCGTCCACCTTGCATCAGATGGTGAAATACCCCCATGGGAAGGGAGTAGCCATTGTTTTTGGAAATTCGTCGATCCATCCACCGCCAGAAGTATATACGCCAGTTTTGGAAATTGAGCACGGTATGGAGGATGTGTTCATGTCAGGTTTTACCCTTGCCGAGGCCCGGGTCGTACAGAACATCTTAGCTATTAATGAGGGGGTGTATGTTAGCGGACAGTCAGTATACCTCATAAACAAACTTCAACACATCCCCGGGATGGGATTGGGAAAGAGGCGGCTGGAAGGGCGTTGTAGCATTGGCCGAAGTGCCACACGACCCACATACCTTTGGCTTGGGTTATCTGCCCACCAAAGAGGATTGGGTGAGAAAAGGTAAGGAAATGGATGGGAGAGCCAGAGCGAAGCAGGCAGGGAAGCCTTTTGAGTTGATGCACCGGCCCATTCAAGGTACCCTAAACGGACGTTTCGTCCGGGAGGGGGAGGATTTTCCATTCTGCGACTTCCTAGAGCCATGGTTGAATGCGGAGAGGAAGCGCGTGCCAGGTTATGAGATCTTTTTTGACCTGCAATTATCCGGGGATGATGTTGCCGAAGAGCAGACAGACCCAACAGTTGAGGTTAAGCAGAGCAAGAAAGTGGAGTCTGAGGACGCCGAAAGTGAAATGGGGGTAGCGTTGGCATGTCTACTTTCAGATCCTCCGATCGAACAGAAGTGCTTGGGGGATAACTTCTCGGTGTCCATAATTGGAAATAAAACGGCTGCGAGCCTACCAGCAAACATTTTGGATGCATCCATCTCACCTTCTCTCATTTGGCATTATGAAGAGGGATTTTTGTCAAACAACACCGGGTCAGGTAGTGAGCCGGAATCTGATTCCACCGAGTCTTGTGAGTTGGAATCAGGTTCTAGCTCAACTGAGTCTGAGTCGGGTATTCCTGGGAGTGACAACCCGGATGCCACAGTCCTGTCCAGGTCATCTTTTTCTTTCTCTTTTGAGTTTGTTGTAACAGAAGAATCGGACGGTTTGGATGTGCTTAATGAGAATAATGCGAATGTTGCTTAAATCAGGACTTTCAAAATTTTGATAAAAACGACGAGGAAGAAATTCCTCTGGTTTTGCAACGCTTAATTGAACAAGAGCAGGAGACATTTGTTATGCCCTTAGTGGATGAAATCACTATTGTGAATATTGGTACTAAGAAGGACCCGCGGCTGGTCCAGATCGGGTCCACGTTGTCTTTGGAGGAACGCGAGCGCTTAGTCGCTTTATTAAAAGTTTCAAAGATGTTTTCGCGTGGTCCTACGAAAACATGCCTGGAATCGATCCTGAGATTGTACAGCACCGGATCCCTCTTGACCCCGAGGCCCGACCCATCAAGTAGAAACTCAGAAGGATCCGCCCGGACTGGGCCCTCAAGATTAAGGAAGAGGTCACCAAGCAAATTGACGCAGGGTTCCTGCTGGTTTTTGAATACCCGACTTGGTTGGCCAACATCGTTCCAGTGCCGAAGAAGGATGGCAGGATCAGGGTATGTGTGGATTTCAGGGATTTGAACAGAGCTAGTCCGAAGGACGACTTTCCCTTACCGTATATCGATGAGTTGGTGGACTTCACAGCGGGGCATGCTTTGCTTTCGTTCATGGATGGCTTCTTAGGCTACAATCAGATAGCAATGGCACCTAAAGATTGGGATAAGACTAATGCCATTTGGGTTGAAGAATGCTGGAGCTACATATCAACGGGCCGCGATCACGATATTACACGACATGATCCACAAAGAGGTTGAGGTGTACATAGACGACATGATTGTCAAGTCCAAAGAAAGAGAGGGCCACTACACCGCCTTGCGAAAGTTCTTCCAAAGGATCAGAAAATTTCAGCTGCGGCTGAATCCTCAGAAGTGTACGTTTGGTGTTACAGTGGAAAAAATGCTGGGGTTTCCGATTACACAGAGAGTTATTGAAGTCGACCTTTCCAAAATCAAGGCCATCTTAGAAATGCCACCACTTAAGACTAAAAAGGATGTGCAAGGCTTTCTGGGTAAAGTGCAATTCATAAGACGGTTTATCTCAAAATTAACCTTGATTTGTGAACCACTTTTTGGTCTCCTGAAGAAAGGAGCGAAGTTTTAGTGGGACGGCTGATGCCAAGCTGCTTTTGAACAGATCAAGGAATACTTACAGAACCCACCCGTGTTGTCACCGCTTGAGCCGAGGAAACCGTTGATTTTGTATCTTTCAGTAACTGAGACTGCAATGGGCTGTATGCTTGCGCAAGAATCAGAGGACAAGGTGGAGAAGGCTGTCTACTATCTAAGCAAGAAGATGCTAGAGAATGAGACTCGTTACACACCGTTGGAAAAGGCTTGCTTAGCCTTGGTATGGGCTACCAGGAAGCTGCGGCTCTACCTGTTAGCTCACTCTGTAACGTTGGTTTCAAGATTAGATCCCATCAAATATCTTTTCAAGAAACTGACACTTACCGGTAGGCTGGCTCGTTAGTTGCTGTTGCTTTCTGAATTCGATCTGAAATATGTGACGCGCAAGTCAGTCAAGGGAAGAGTAGTAGCGGAGTTCTTAGCCGATCATCCAGTTGAAGGAGGTGAAGCAGTTGAGTACTTATTCCCAAATGAGGCCATTTTTCATATCGAAGATGAAACTTGGACGATGTACTTTGACGGAGCGTCAAACCAGTACGGGTATGGGATAGGGGTGTTGCTGATAGCACCCGAAAATTCTCGTATCCCTCTAGCCTTCAAACTCCGGTTCAAAGTCTCGAACAACGAAGCAGAATATGAGGCATGCATTGTTGGTCTAGAAGCAGCCTTGGAACTAGGGGCAAAGCGGTTGGACATCATCGGGGACTCGAACCTTGTTGTGTCTCAAGCAAAGGGAGACTGGAAAGTTAAAGAAGAAAAGATGATAATGTATCACCAGACCTTGGACTTGATAATTCCTCAGTTTGAGAAGCTAAACTTCGCTCATCTACTAAAAGAAAACAACAGGTTCGCAGATTCACTGGCAACTCTATCTTCCATTATAGACATCCCGTTTGGAGTCCGGATGCGTCCAGTCATTATCGACCAGAAATTTGTGCCGGCTTACGAGTCAATTGCTGCTATAGATGAGGTTCAGGACGAGAACCCCTGGTATTACGACATTTGGAACTTCTTGGAGAAGGAAGCATATCCACCAAGGGTAAATGCCAAGGATAAAAGGGCAATCAAAAGAATGGCCGTTCAGTTCATCATCTGCGGAGGTAAATTGTATAAGAGAGGTCATCTGGGAATGCATAAGCTATACGTTGAAGCTGAAGAATCAAAGCGCCTAATGGAGGCCATCCATGGAGGAGAATGCGGAGCGCATATGAACGGGGTAATGCTAGCACGGAAGATCCTCAGACAGGGTTACTACTGGTCCACCATGGAGGAGGATTGTATCGGCTTTGTTTGGCAATGCCACAAGTGTCAGATCCATGCAAATCGCATGAAAATCCCGCCATCAAAGCTGTACAATATGACTTCGCCATGGCCCTTTTTAGTTTGGGGAATTGATGTGATCGGAGCTGTCACTCCAAAAGGGTCGAATGGGCATGAGTTCATCCTGGTCGTGATAGATTATTTTACAAAGTGGGTCGAGGCCCAATCCTATGCGGTGTTGAAAGCATCGCACGTTGCAAAGTTTACTAGAAACAACATCATCTGTCGCTATGGAGTCCCAAATGAGATAATTTCAAATAACGGTTCCCACTTCAAGAAGGAAGTGATTGACTTGTTGGAGAAATACAACGTGGCTTTTCATAAGTCATCCACATACCGGCCGCAAACCAATAGAGTGGTTGAGGCCGTCAACAAGAATATCAAACACATACTGCAGAACATAGTGGAAACCTACCGGGACTGGCTAGATAAGCTGTCGTTTGCTCTGTGGGGTTACCGGACGTCAATTCGAACTTCTACTGGGGCGACTTCGTATTCATTGGTTTATGGGATGGAGGCCGTTCTACCAATTGAAATTGAGGTTCCGTCATTGAGAGTACTGGCTGAGTGTCAGATAGCCGAAGCAGATTGGCAGCAGAGCAGATTTGAGGAACTCATGCTCTTTGACGAGCGCAGACTGAAAGCACTATACCATGTTCAAGGTTATCAACGCAGAATTCCCCGGGCTTTCAACAAGAAAGTTAAGTCCCAGAATTTGAAAGAAGGAGATTTGGTGCTCAAGGACAACTGAGCTCCCATCCACGATCCAAGGGGCAAGTTCAGACCCAATTAGACCGGTCCCTACATCATCAAATCTATATGGTCAAGTGGAGCTGTGGTTCTGATGGACCTAGATGGCCTAGAGTTTTCACGGCCGATCAATATGGACAAGTTGAAGAAATATTACCCCTGAGATGCTCGCTAGGCCGAAAACCTGAAAGGGCGACCTAGGCAAAAGCTAGAGCATAGAAAATTTGAAATAATAAAAACTGAGCTCGCAAGGTTGAAAATCCGCAAAGGGCGGCCTTGGCAAAAGTTAGAGCGCAAAAGGAGAGTGAAAGTACTCGAGTGAACCTAAGCCTGAACTACGTAAGGCTTGATTCCCATCTTTGGGATACGTAGGCAACTTCATCCTGAAGTTCAGCCATAAACTTTTCCCCGATCAAACTTTGTCCATTTGATCATCTCGGTCATCTTTGTCCATTCAGCATTCTAGAGTTCGTTTGTAATCTCCGGTACAGTGTTATTCAGGCTAGGGGCAACTTTCCAATTGCTAGGATCTGGGGTTGTGCATCTCAGTGACAGATCTCAGGCGTGTCCAATTTTAATCCATATCGAAAATGGTTTTGAAGTTTTAATAAAAGTTGACTTTGTTCAAATTAATCTTTTTACAACTTAAACCATTTTTGGACCAAGGCGGAAAATTTTCAGTACCCACAACCTTCAATTTCATTAATTTCAATACAGAGTTCTCCTGCTCTTGCATACAAATTGAAGTTGCTTTTTTATTACATTCATAAAGAAAACTTGAAAGTACTAATAAAGCAATAAATCTGGGGCATAGATAAGTCAGGTGTTCCTACGCCCCCTCCCAGAGTTGGTCGAAGCCTTTGATGCCAAGCTAGGCCCAATTTGTGCCTCTTCATTGAGCCAATCTATGCACTTATCAGACAAAGTGCAGCTGGAAGTGGAAGCTGGAGCCAGGAGCTCTCTAGTTCTCTACGCCGTGGCATATCGGGCAAGCTGTGCGCCTCGAACTGGGAATGCAACTGGGTACTCTATTCTCTCTAGCGGGCAAATCTGATCATGGCCGAACTGGCACTGGAACTGAAAAGGAAAGTAGAATATGCAGTGCGCCAAGCCAATCAACTGAATCCCGGTCTGCCGGGACATACTGTAACTCATTGCTGGTAGGTTGAGCCAAGGGCACCGCCAAGCAATGCGGTCGGCGGACAAACTACACATTCAGTCGAACCACCAGCCCTCATCAAGGGCATTGACTAGGCATTGCCGAAAGAAATAGCCGCGAGCTGAGTATGCTGGGCAAGAGTCCACAACCTGCAACTTGTCCATCAACCACACCTGGGAAGGGATGAAAAATGAGAGAATAAAGAATAGAGAGATGTACGATGAGAGAAAAGTGAGAAAAGGGTTTTGTGAGAAAAACTGAGCCTGAGGGCCGAGTGATGTGAGCAATACATATGTGAGATTGGGTGGGAAGCATTACCTGCACCAGTAGTGGACTCCCCGTAAATCTGGTAGTTTCTCGGCGATGGAAAGCGTCCAAGCCCATCAATGTTTCAGCCAATATCATGGCAATGTAGCTCTTGCCCTCCTTCAAACCTTGGGCAACCTCGATCAACCGGACACTAGATCCTCCGGAGCCTGAGGCAAGCAAAAAGTAAGATAGCATGCACAAACAGAGGGCGTGTCGCCGAAAGCCCTGCCAATGATGGTCGCCGCGGTCACCGGCATTAGAAAACCGGCATATCAAACTCGGAATGTCTAGCATTCCATCACAAATCAAAGAGCGAGCATCGTGCATCGTGTATTGTGAGCCTACACATACGCCCTAAGGCTTGGGCGTGGCCGAAACGAAGCTGAGGCAAGACTTCTTCGTTGCGCTTAGATTCCATCAAAGCTTGGAAATCCTTGAAGGTAAGACATACCTCTTGCCTGCCAAAGCTAAAGACATGTGTTACCGGGTTCAAAAACCTTGCCACGACATGAAGGAACGGAAAGTGCAGCGGGGTACGACTCAGAGTGAATAGTGCATTTATGTCGAAGCCCCGGAAAGTCAGCTTTTCCGAGCCGTCCAAGTTGGCAATCCAAGCCATGAGATTCTGGGCAAGAAACTCTTCCATTTGGAGCAAATTAGTGTTGAATTGAGAAAAACTACGAAGCTGAGGCCTTTTGTAGAGGATAAGGTGGGTGGAGGACAGGTGTCAACATTTTGGTGGTTCTTGCCATTTTTGACCGGTCGGCCATAAATAGTGCCGATCGACCACCATGTTTGGCCGATCGGCTAGTTATAATGGCCGGTGGCCATTTATTGTGGCCAGTAGCCTCTTTATTTGGCCGGTGGCCTTCCCTCCTATCCTCAGAGTTGTCCATCTGCTGAAAATGCTGAAAACTTGTGACTGGTTCCACTTCCAGTGTCTTTAGTGATTGATTTTACGGAGTCACGCCTATTGGCTTATCAAGTTATTGTATATTTGCTTATCGAGTTGTATTTCACTCTCTTTAAGTCTTTGTTTTGCTTATCGAGTTGTACTCGCACTTGGTTAGCTTATCGAGTCTCTTTGTTTTGCTTATCGAGTTGTAAGTCGGTCCACTACTTGATTATTACGATGCAAGTGCTTAATTTTCAAACAAAATTCAATTTCATTCACATTGTTATGTGATGCCATGTGATGCGATGCGTAGAAAGTACAAATGTAACACCTTTTTGAACAAAATAGCTGTTTCATTTCCATCATGTCTTTGCAAAAATAAGCAGTCTTGAAAAAGTAAAACCTGCCTGAGGCGGTGCAATGTGCTCAAAACTAACAGTAGTAAAGGAAAGTAAAGCAAAAGGAGAGCAGGGCAGCAGAGTGTCTGGATTAATACTGGTGGCCTCCTCTTGTGATCGATGCACCTCCCGCACCTTTGTTCGGGTCAAGTATACGTTTTGGCACCTTCATTACTTGAGATAGTGCAAGAAAGTGCGCTTTGGAATGTCAACTGGTCTTCGTGTCGACCTCAAGTCGTGTTTTCTATGAGTGATACTCGGTGCGTGTGAGGATCACCCTTTCCCGTATCCTTTTTCTATCTTGCGAATTCCACAAATTGCTTCAATTATGTTGAATTGCATTGCTTTGTTTTGACTGTAATTGCCGCGCACGTTACACGCCCTTTTATACACATTGCATGCATTGTCGCGTTATGCTTTACTTACAGGTGTTCAAGTTCCTTTTTATACACATTGAATGCGTTGTCGCGTTATTCTTTACTTACATATATTCAAGTTCCTTTTTATACACATTGCATGCGTTGTCACGTTACGCTTTACTTACATCTGTTCAAGTTCCTTTTATACACATTGCATGCGTTGTCACGTTATGCTTTACTTACATGTGTTCAAGTTCCTTTTTATACACATTGCATGCGTTGTCGCGTTATGCTTTACTTATATGTGTTCAAGTCCCTTTTTATACACATTGTATGCGTTGTTGCGTATGCTTTACTTACATGTGTCTACATCTTCACACATTGTGCACGTTGTCACGTGTTCTTCACTTACATGTGTTTATAGCATTGTTACGCCTTCCCCAGATTGCATTGTTATGCGTCCTACTCAACTTGCGTTGTCACGCAGCTTCAGATTGCATTGTTATGCATATTGCTACCGATATTGTACCTGTTAAGTTTCTCTCTTTTACAGGCACGATATTGTATGTACGGTTCATTTGAGGCTGGCACAACCAGACAAATCGGACAAGTATCATATTCTCCGCGTGAAACGTAACGAGAATTACATAATTCTCTTACATCCTTTCTACATTATAACGTAGTTGGATTTGTGTTTGATTGCTTAAAACTGTTGCATTTATTGTATGTATATGCTTCGTTACAGCTTTCTTTACATGATCATAAGTTATGCTCGGCTTTGTGCATTGTCATGCATTTTGCTCCCGCCTTCGGGCGCATATCTTTATTGTCTTGCATGCTTTGTCCAAGTCTTCGACCTTGTCAAAAATGGGTCGTCTCTAGGCTTTGACACTCACTCCCGTCATTGTTATGACTTTCGAGTTCTGTCAAAGAGGAGCAACTGTAGACACCCCATTTTTGACCGTCTTCAAGACTTGGACGTCACCGTTTGAACACTCGGTGATCATCCATGTTCGTGTTCATTTTGAGTTCTCGGAGGCCTCGGCCGCGTGCCTTGCCTCAGGATCTCTTAACTTGCCCGTTCTGTGCTTGGTTTTGTACTAAGGACTTATGTTTTGTGCTTCTGAAGGTGGGAAGAGGCTTGTTAGTCATCCCTGAAACCCACCGGCCGCGGCATGAAGCCACCGGCCTTGCTTTTTTTTTTTTTCTACCGACCAAATGTTTGGTCGGTTGGCACTTATCTGATCTATATCGGCATTTTGTGTGGTCGGCCGACCATGTATTTGGCCGGTTGTCTCTTTTTTTGGCCGATACCTTCTTTTCGCCTTTTTCAGGCATTATGCATGCCAGCTGTGCCAGCTGTGCCAGCTGGAGTGCACAGACTTGTCCTCCATACACGTGTATGGAGGAATTTGCACCATTTGTACCCTTTTGGTCTAGCTTCTTGAGGAAGTTTGGACCTTTGTCTTAGCTTCCTCAAGAAGCTTGGACCCCTGTCTCAACTTCCTCAGGAAGCCTTGGCCCTTTTGCCTTAGCTTCTTCAAGAAGCCTTGACCCCTTTTGTTTAGCTTCTCTTGGAAGCTTAGGCCTTTGCCTTGTCTATATAAGGAGGCCTCCCTCCTCCTTTGAGGAGGTTCAGCAAAATCAGAGTTATATAGCATATATACATTACTCTCTCTCTATATCTCCCTCTCTCTTTTCATTTGTGTGTGTTAGAGGGCTTAAAAGGGTGTTTTGTTCTTAGTTTTGCACTAAGACACCTAGTATTACACCATACTTGGGTTATTGAGGTCTTGAGAGTTTGTTCTTGGAGTTTTGAGTTGGTTTTGATCAGAAGAAGGGGGCTGGACTTGCTGTTCTTGAAGTGTTCTCCAAGGGTAACACTATTGCTTTATATTCCCCATTCTTGCACTAGATTTTAACCCCCTTTGCATGCTGTTTTGAGCTTTGTGTATAACATATAAAAGTTCTGTTTTTTTTGTGTTTAAGATACTTCATTAAGGTCATTTTGGTGTTGGGGGTCGACCTCCCCGTCTTAAGCCTTGTTTGGCCCTTTTTGGTGCTTTTTTGTTGAGCTTTGGGAACCTTTGTGCATTGACCTTCTCACCACTGAAAATAGTGGTGAAGAAGAGGTTTTGAGGTCTTGCATAGGGGAGGGACACCCCTCTCCCTTTGTATCTCATTTGTTTATGTTTTTGGCTCATAAGGATAACATGCATGCTTAGTTATTTTTGGCTCCATTTCAGAGGTTTTTGGGTGATATTTGGTCATAATATACCTCTATTTTTGGTCGGATTAGTGCCCCCTTGCATGCATAATATACTTGTCTTGTATTCCTCTATTTTGCCTAGAAATGCATCTTGCCATTAGACTATCATGCTTGCATGTTTTTGCCTAGCTTTGTGAAGCTTTTGGTCATATTTCATCATGCTTGAGGTCTGTTGAGTATTGATTTGATCATGTTCGCCATGTTTGGTATAGCCCCTTTGTATTTTGGTTTGTGAGCCTTGAGTGTGTGGGTCATTAGCATGCTTTACTTAGCTTATTCTCATGATTTGGCATCATTGGAGACCATATTTCAGTCCATAATCCATGCTTGTGCACTTGCATTTGGCTCTCTTTCAATGCTTGAAAGTGTTGTAGTTTTGTGCCTCAAGAGTTGGTCATTGTGTATGATACCATGTTTAGTCTTTGGGCTGCCATATCAGTGGGTTTTGGGGGCTTATTTTGCATGTTAAAACTCTGATTTTGTATTGGTTAGTCCACGCCACGTGTGGTTGGGGTGGTTGTAATAGAGTGCCCTCTTTGCGGCCCTAAATCCCCCTTTGTTTTGCATCCATTTCCTAGCATGTCTTGACCATGATCTATGCATGCTTTAGTCTTGTTTTGGAGTGCCTTAGGACTGCTTTAAGTCATTTTGGTCCTTTGGGGTTTGGTTGACATAGCTATGGTTTGGACCCTTTTGTTGGCTTCAAGTTTTGGTCATGGTTGCATGCCTTACTTGCATAACATGGTTGATTTGGCATCATCCTCTATACATTTTCAGAGCTTAATATGTTAGTCAAGCATCCACGTTTGTCATCATGTGAGTGCTCTTGAAGCTTACCTTTCATACCTGAGCCTTAGGATCATTGGTTTGCATGTTTATTTTGCATGATTGGCATCATCATTTTAGTATTTTTGGCCACTATTTTGGGGTGTGGCTGAGGTTCCTCCATCTTAGTGTAGATCCATGGATCATGCATTCGCATCTTGTAGCATGCTCATTACATTGTATGATTGTTGCATCTTTGTAGTTAGTGCATTGGTACATGCTTATCACTTTGCCTAGTTGCCTATGTAGGTTGCATTGTAGCATTGCATGCTTGGCACATTGCACACTTGCATGATAGGTTACATTGCAGTTGGCATGTTTTGTACCTGAGCATCATGTACATACTTAAGCCACGTTGCATACATGCATTACATTTTGCTTGGTTTGGGGTGTCAAACCAAGCATGAGGAATGAAATGTGTTCGTACTCAAAGTGATGAAACACGTCTCAATCCTCGGTCGCCGATGCCTTTGATCTCAACATGATAGGGCATGTAGCACTCATGTGTTTTTTTTGCATTCATTTACATTGACTTGCAAGCTTGGTACTTTTGGCCATCATGCATCAAAATGCGTGATTGGTGGCCCGAGTACCGAGGTCCACACCCCCTTGTGTCCATAACATGATAGGAAGAGTGGACATGCACACATTTGCTTGAAAATTCCATGCCATGCCTTGTTTGTCCTCTGTTGCTGTCAAAACAGGATTCTGCAGGAAGATTTGGCTGACCGGCTACCTACAGTGTCGACCGACCAAAAATAATTAGCCGATGGCGCAACAATTGGTCGATGACCATTTATCAATGGCCGGTGATCTTATGCCTTGGTCGGTGGCATCTCACAATGCTCAGGGAGCAATTCAGAGGCATCTCTAGGGTTTTCACAGTCCTCAGAGGTATAGGACAGTGCAAACAGAGGCAACAATGGCATGGCAACGGGCTTCCGGGCAAGGCAAATCGAGCATGCATCATCCACACATTCCGAGGCAGAGCTGCGACGGTCTCTTTTAGTTTCATACTTAGGCTGTTTTTGTAATTAATTTGTTAATTAATTAGAAGTTTTGTAATAATTAATTAGCTAGGATAGTTGGTTCGTTATTCGGTCTGTATTATTCTTTCGGACCCTCCGAGTAATAAGTGTGTGTGAGTGTGTGTATGTCTTCCAAACCCCACTTCTTTCTCCCTTTTACTTACCCGCTTTCAATGGTTAGTATTAGGGCATATTTAAATTAGCATACCTTATGCTATGCATGCGTGCATCCATACATTTGTCTTGCATGCACTGGGCTCGGCGCATCATAATAATTGCATTGTATTTCAAATTCAAGTTGAATACATGTTATCTGTTGCATTTCATATGCCATCTTTAGGTTAGCCGAGCCTGCCCTAATTGCATGCCCTAAAATGCCTTTGAAAGTTTGATTTATTGATGAATTTATCGACTGCCCAAAACAGAGCCAAAACTCGACGTGCGAGAGTCTGCCACGGCGGGAACATGCCGCAGTGCGGAATAACAAGCCGCACGTGCAGAGGGCTCACAGCCACGCATGTTGCGAAAAACAAAGAAAAAGAGAGCAGACTATAACACTTTGAAATAAAAACTGCACGAGACTCGCCGTGCGAACTAAATGAAGGAAGAATTCATCAGTTTTGTTCCCTTCGTTGGGACCCGCTAAAATCTGTTTAGTGTACTGTGATCCTTCATAATAATGACTTATGACTCAATAAAGAATTACGAATACGAATATACTAAAGGCTTAAAGAAAAAGTGAATAAACTTTGTGTTGTTGTATACCTTGTGTAGTCAACATCTACGGGAGACTGTTATTCATCTACAATCACTGTGAGTGATGTAGTGTAATGATATATATTATCCAGTATTTTACTCATATGCTGTTACATTCAATACCTTATTCACTTTTCTAGCAAAGACTAATGATATGTGATGTGTTTGAGTAGAAAATTAAATGATTAACAAATTGCATATGAATAGACCACATGGCGTCTGTTCTGTTGGAATGATAGCCGGAGAGCCATTTCTGTATATGGATTACTTATGACTCATGACCTAAGCCAAGTGAGATGAAACATCGAGTTACATTACCCTTAATATTGCCAACTACTGTGATATGATGGGCCAAAGACCTCGTTCGTATCAACATTCCAAGCTTTCTTATTATAATGGGCCTAAGGTCTTCTTGTATTACGTTGGCCTAAGCCGTTCTCGTCCTATGGGGCGCATGCCGTCCAGAAAAGGAATATGAAAAGACCACATCTGTAGATTAAAATATGCCACTGACTAACTATGACTCGTACTCATAATTCTTTTGCATTGCTAATCATTCATAGCCTTGACTTCACATCAATTCTTTCCTGGGATGTTTTGTAGGTAGATCGTCAATGGGACAAAGCCTTAGTGAGGCCCACGAGCTTTTACATGACCATTTTCGCGAGTCACTTGAAGGCTCTTTTGTAATATCATTTTGGTGGAGATCCATATCGATGGCATGTTTTTGTTAGTTTTGGAAAGAAGAATAGTCATGAATACATGTCATATGTTCTAACTCATTTTGCGTTGCTTACCCCTTTTATATAGTCTTAGGGATTGAATGCGTAGTATAAGAGGTTATTGTGCTTTTGTATATATTATATGTATCTGATTTTTAAGATCCGGTATAACATAGCTAATGGATGTTTATTGATATTATTTTTGCTTCCGTTCACGGCCCAATTATAAGTATAAAACTTCTAAGAAAACTCATTTTCGAGGTCTAAGTTCAGGCTGCCATGCTCCAAACTTTAGGAGTAGTTTGAGTCGTGACAGTTGGCATCAGAGGCATGAGTTGCTACCTCACACACAAGTTAACATTGAGCTTTAGGGAGTCTAGAAAAGGCTTAAGTTACTGCAGTAGACGTATTTGTTCGCGACAAAATGCATTATAACAATGAGATTGTATAGCAATAATCCACTGACATGCATTTTGAAAGACTACGATCCATGCCTAAACTTGTGTATTTTTGCATGTATTGATCAACTGACCGTTATGTTAGATTCATGGTGAGGACAAGACGGATAATCCGGAGGATCATATACCATCGTTTCTATGGTTGAATAGAATGAAAGGTTTATTATGGACGATGCATAAATTTGAGACAACAACGAGCAAGCGACAGTAGCAACCACCACCCGCCACTGGCACCGTATACCACCGCCATGCGTGCAAGATCATCAAGTTCAAGGACGTACCGACGATTACGCCTCATGAAAAATTTAAAAAGATGAAGCTGCCCTTATTTCAAAGGGGAATTGAACCCAATGAAAGCGGAAGCATGCGTATTGGCGCATAGAAAGTTATTTGAGTTTCTTCCACTGTACTGAAAGCCCCAAAAAGTACAACTTGCTACCTGCACCTCTGTGAAAAAAGCCACGAGGTGTGGAGCTCATAAGAAGTTTAACACCAAGGGGTTAACATGGACTTCAATTTGAGCTGGTTCTATGATAAATATTTCCACAATTATGCAAAAACTTGAAAGTGACCGAGTTGAGAGACCTTAAGACAAGGAAACAGGATGCTTACAAGAGTTATGAGGCTCAATTTCGCTGAATTGGCCCGTTTCGACACCACATATCGTGGATAACAGACTATCAAGAAGCAAAAAATTTTGAAGGAGAATTTACAAGACTGCTATTCTCGACCGCGTAAATCAATATGTTTGAAACTACCTACGTATATTATGTGTTAGAAAGACAAGTAATCGCTTGAGAGTAACATTGCGCTCCAAAATCGAAACTCGGAATGGGGGGGGAAAGGCAATACCCAAGCCCATGGGGTTCAAGTGACACCACCAAGCAAGGAAATTGAATTTGGAACTTCTAGTACATCCGCCTCTACCCTGACTCTGCACCAATTGTCCGGATTGTGGGAAAGAGCACCATGGACTTGTTACCAGTAACGAGAGCGTGCTTCAAGTTTGCAGACTTGTCATTTAGCAAGAATTGCGGTAAAGAGATCGACAGAATGCGAAATAAACTTACCACAAGTTCAGCGGTTCAACTCTAACCCCAACTACGAAGGCAGCGCAAAGCCGCCAGATGCTAAAAGATTACTGCTAGGCAGGGAAAAGATATTTGCGCTAATCCGGGTGATTGTATAGAATACTGAGGCAGTGTGTATCAGTACATTTTTCTGTAATGGTTACTCTGCACTATTATTTGATTCGGGCTCTACCTACTCATTTGTGTCAAAAGCATTTGCTGTTCATTTAATAGGCCTATGGAGTCACTACCTATGTCTTGTGTGTGTTTCTCGCCTATCGCGGGAGTCTATGGTATATACGTTTATTTATCTTGCAATGTGAAATCCTAATTGGGGCATGTTCGGTAGATCCAATTTGTTCCTCTTGATATGGCTTACTTTGACATAATTTGTGGATGACTAGTTAAGCGATTGCCATGCGACTATGATTGTGTGTCTAAACAAGTTTACCTTTTGATCCCGGACAGTCTGAGTTATTTTCAAGGGCAGGGTGATTTCCCCACCTTAAAATTTTGATTTCCGCAATGAAAGTGGTAAATTATTACAAAAAGGGTTGTCAGGGTATTTATGAGTATTTTGGTGGACAACCATCAGATTGAGGCGTTGACCACAATCAATCGTTGTATTTTCGGATCGTTTTTCCGGAGGAGTTACCGAGAGAGTTAGTTGATCGCAAATTGATTTACAATTGATGTAGAATGAGAGATGAGAAGTGTCGGAACTCAACCCATTAGCCAAAACTCCTTATAGAATGTCACCCACTGAAATGAAAGAGATGAAGGTTCCAGTTGCAAGCCTACTCGAACAAAAGTTCATTTCGCCGAGTCACTTCTCCATTGGGCCGCATTAGTTCTATTTTGTGGAGAAGAAAGATGGGCCCTCTGTTGTGTGTGGATGTATAGGAGAGCTCAATTAAAGTAACTAAAAGAATAAGTATCCTGTGCCCTAGATCGATGATTTGTTTGTGATCAACCACATGGGTGCACAAGTCTCTCCAAAATTAGATTTGTGTCTAGTATATCACCAACTTAAGGTTAAAGCCAAGGATATCAAGAAAACTGTTTTCCGAACTCGTTTGTGGACATTATTGATTTTTAGTTATGTCGTTTGGAGTTTACCAATGTGCCAATAGCCAACAATAGCGAATTCATGTTTCAAGCTTATTGATGACTTTGTGTGTGTGCTTCATTGATGACAATCCTCATTTATTTCGACAAGTATAGAAACTCATGAAAACATCTGTGGGTTAATTCGTTCAAACCCTCCAGATAAAAAACTGTATGCAAAATGATGAAATTGTAATTTTGTACATGAAGTGGCGATTTTGCGACATGTCATAATGAAGAGGGTGTTTCTGTCGACCCATACAAAATAGAAGCATTGGTTAATCTTGGCCAACTCCTACTAATGTAACCGAGGTGCGTAGCTTCTTGGGTTACGCCAGGTACTACTGGAGGTTGTTTTAAAACCTTTTTGAAACAGCTGTGCCACCACCTAGTGACCCAGAAGGTGTTTTTGTTGTAATTGGTGTAGAAAAACAACGAATCTGCCTTTCAGGATATGAAGACAAGGTTAACTACAACACTTGTCCTCGACTAGCATCTGTACCGAGGATTGTGATTTATGAGTGACGCCTCCTTAGAAAGGGTTGGACGTGTTACTTAGTGCACAATCCCTTGCCAACTTAAAACCCCATGAAAAAGAAGATTATCCCACGCGACGACCTTAATTAGCTATCAGTAGGTCTTTCTTTAAAAAATTATGGCGCATTATTTGTCATGTACTAGACTATGAAGTCTATACCAATCATAAAGAAGCCTCAAATACTCTTTACCCAAAAGAATGTTGATTACTGTGACGAATTGACAATGTTAGAGGCTTATCTAAGACTATGACCTGCAAATCCATTACTACCCCAGAAAAGCCAAGCCTTGCAGATGCCCTAGCCGAAAGATATGAGGCAATTTAGTGAGTTTACTCACGGCAGACGGGAACTACTACTGATCTTTGGAAAGAATCGACATATGGAAAATTGTACACATGGTGACATGTAATAGTGCAGCTGATGTCAGCCAAACCGAGCATTTATTGAAGAAATCACGCGCGAACAACTAGAAGATGGTTTCTATTAGAAAATTTGTGATGAAAGTGGAACAAAGCCAAAGTCCAAGTTTCATATGAAATTCAGTATCTGAAATTTCAAACAGATGTGGGTTCCAAATGTGCCAGAAATCAAGAAGTAAGAATTATGGAGAAGCACATAATTCCAAATTTGCAACACCAGTAAGCACGAAAATGCTACCCAGATCTGAAATAGAATTTTAGGTGGCCTGGTATGAAAAGCGGAAATTGCAAAATTTGTCTCAAGATGTTTGCAGTGTCAGCACAGTAAACCGGCGGTTTACTCAACCCCTTCCAATTCCAAAATGGAAGAATTGGAACATGTGACTATGGATTTATTCTGGGTTTTACCAGCGAAACTTCTCAATGTATGAATTCCATATGGGATATTTGTTGATAGACTAAACTAAGTTCAGCTCATTTTCTACCTATAAGACTCATACAACGCAGATAAACTACTACCAATATGTGGATTGAATTGTGCGACTACATGGTGTTCCAGTTTCAATCGTGTCCGATAGGATCCAAAAAGTTGTATGAAGATTTTGGCCAAAGTTACAGGATGCTACGAAAAAATGAATTAGATTCTAGTAACGACCTTCCACCCTTAAACAGATGGTCAATCCGAGAGAACCATATAAACATTAGAAGATATGCTTCGAGTGTGCTTTAGACTTCAACGAAGTTGGAAACTTATCTACCGGGCGGAGTTTGCATACAACAATATGACCACTCAAGCATTAGGAATGGCACCCTATGAAGCTTTATATGAGAAAATCGTCGCTCTCCCGTGGCTGGACCGAAATCGGTGATAAATCGTTGTTTAGGACCCGAGAATTGTTCAATTGACGAACAGAGAAATTAAACTACTCCAACAAAGGTGAACGATCCGCCACAGAGTAGATAAAAGAGTTATGTAGACCACCGGTGAAGGACTTTAGAATTACGAAGTGTGGTAATCACATTTTTGTAAAAGTCACACCAATTAAGTGGGCACTCAAGAATTTGGCAAAAAAGGTAAGTAGACACCTTCGTATATGTGGTCCGTTCAATTCTGGAGAAAGAGATAGATCAGCGCTGTTTCCACTAATACCTCAGTCGTGTTCTCTTCCGCCAAACCACTTCGAGCAATGGTGAGCGCCAACCATAACGCTGTTTTCACGTATCATGACGCCGTTATTCTATCAAGACCCCATTTCCCATAATCAGCACTAGCGATAGTTACCGTTGCTCACTGAATAAATTTTGATGTCTACGATGGAGAAACCAATTCAAATTTTAGACTTGAAATGACAGGCAACTACGAAGCCAAAGTAATCTCTATTGTAAATGGATATGACAAGAAACATTAATGTCGGAACTACAGAACTACGTGGATGTGAGAAGAAGAGAAATGAGGTACAACTACCATAATTATTTCCGAACTAGACAAACATAGATATCTTCGCGAGGACCCAAACTTTATTTAAGGGGGGATAAGTGTAATAACCTTGACCCTCTTATATGCTTTACATCTTTCTTATATGAGTAATAATCTCATCATCCATCAGTTTAATGTGAGTGATATAGAGATATATAGTATGTGAGTGTGTGTGCCTACTTTTATTTTTTTAATAGTACACCAAGTGTTAGTAACGGAGATGAAATTATTAATTAATTATGATTACTAATATCAGTCAATCTATTGGAGAAAGAATAACTAGTTTAAAATTTCAGATATATATGCACTAAGATAATATAGAGTAAGTCCCATAGAGCGCGGGAAACCCGAAATTGACTTTCATTTATGATCTAGTATCTTGATATTTTTTATGGACATAGACTATATAATTAGTTCTTATCTGTAAAAAAAGTAAATTATTTGTTTGCCCTATATATTATAAGAATATTAATTGTCTTAGCGCGTTAATAAAAGCCTTTAATATAATAGAATATAATGGCAAAGCAACATTAGCATCTTGAAAATCAAATTAATATATAACTATTCTCCATGGGGAGACTTGATTGAAGAAAAAGTAGAGAGAAGAAGGAAGAGAAGAGCCAACTAGGACTTAAAAGTTAAAGATTTTTTGCTAGGGGAGATTCCAAGATTAGGGAACAAAGGTATGTGGTAAGCCTAACATTAATAACCACTCCTAAATCTTCTCCAAATTTTGGCTATCGAAAGCTTTAATAAATGATGTTCTCCAATTATCGCTAACTTCAGGGTTTTTGAACTACCACTTGTGGTGGTAAAAGATATCTATGCGAAAGGACATCAAGATACCATTGTTCGTTTAGATTCCTAGTAAACGTTGATTCTGTGTTAGCCTGAGAAGATATGTATCCTCTAATCTTTAGTCTCTTACATGTATTGAAATCAATTTATATATATTGATATATACAGCCCATATGTGGTCATCTATTTTGTTTAACCATGAAAAAGATGAAAAGAAGATGCTGCCTATTAAGTTGTTA
This sequence comes from Camellia sinensis, assembly GCF_004153795.1. Lineage (NCBI taxonomy): Eukaryota > Viridiplantae > Streptophyta > Magnoliopsida > Ericales > Theaceae > Camellia > Camellia sinensis. Next base: position 1,631,232 of record NW_021025748.1, read on the forward strand.
TAAATATGCTTTAAAGTGAATTATGATCTATTTATGATACCAAATTAAATTTCATGTTTATTGACGTCCAAACATAAGAGATAATATTTCGGGATGAGATATTGCTCTCATCTGCCCTTATAAAATCGTCCTTTGTAGGAAGTTTGACTTTTTGACAGATGTTCGGACTGCCGAAAAAAACAGAGACTAGAACCGCACGTGCAGGCGTCATGCCGCATGTGCAGAGAAACACAGTTGCACGTGCCCGGGGTGCCCTTTTCACTTACACTTTAACTAACTTTCCAGTAATATACACGCACGTGCCCAAAACCAATCTCTCTC
>NW_021025748.1:1655636-1690561 GCF_004153795.1 Camellia sinensis
TTTGACAAATGTATTCATGACTATTCTTCCAAAACTAACAAAACATGCCATCATATGGATCTCCCCAAAAAAAACAAAAGAGCCACTTCAAGTGACTCGGCAAAATAGGTCCAGTAAAAAAGCTCCTGGGCTCACCTAAGGTTGTCCATTGACTGATTACCTACAAAACATCCAGAAAAATGATGTGAGCAAGGCTTAGTAAATGATAGCAATGCAAAAAGATTATGAGTACGAGCATAAGTTAGCAGTGCATATTTATAAATCACAAGTCGGTCTTATTCATAATTCCTTTTCTGGACGGCCATGGGCCCACATAGGACAGAACGGCCTTAGGCCCAACGTAATACAGAACGACCTTAGGCCCATTATAATAGCAAAACAGCCTTGGGCCCAATGTGATACAGAACGGCCTTTGGCCCATCATAACAACAGTAGTTGCAATATTATAGGGTAGATGGAACATCGGCATGTCTCCATCTCCCTTGGCCTTAGGCCATGAGTCATAAGTAATCCATATCAGAATGGCCTCGGGCTTATCATTCACAACAGAACAAAACGACCTCGGGTCCATATCTCATATGCCAATGTTCAATCATTTCAATTATTCTATCAAACACAACTCACATAACATAAGTTATTTGCTAGAAAAGTGAATAAGGTATTGAATAACACATATGAGTACAATACATGAATAATATATGTCATTACACTACTATCACTCACAGTGATGTAGATGAATAACATTCCCCCTAGCATGTGACCTACACAAGGTACACACACACAGCTCATAAGTTATTCACTTTTCTTTAACTTTTCATATATCCGATTCGTAATTTTATTCAGTCATAAGCATTTTAGAAGGATCAAAGATACACATAAACAGTTTTAGAGGGTCAAACAAGGGAAAAGAAACTGACAGAATTCTTCTTCATAGTCGCACGTGCGGAAGTCTCTACTGCACGTGCTTTTATTTCAAAATGTTATAGTCTGCCTCTCTTGTTTCCGCACATGCGGCTGTGAGCCTCGCACGTGCGGCTGTATTCCCGCACATGCGGCCATGTTCCCGCACGTCGCGCCATGACTCTCGCACGCCAGTTTTGGCTCTGTTGGGCAGTCCAAACATCATCAAAAATCAAACTTTCCAAAAGGCATTTATAAGGGGGAAAATATGAGCAATATCTCTCCAATATCATCTTATGTGAACATAATAAACATGAATTTATACATAAATAGATCATAATTCACTTAAATCAATTTATACAACTTAATAGGCACATCTCTTTTCATCTTTTCATGGTTAAACAAAATAGATACAAACATATGTGTATATATATATAAGTTCAATACATGTAAAGACAAAAGATTAGAGGATAAATCTTCTCAGGCTAACACAAGAATCAACTCTTAACTAGATCAAAACAATGGATCTTGATGTCTTCCATAGATATTTACCAACCAAAGTGAGTAGTTCAAAAACCCTAAGTTAGATAAGTGGAGAACATCATTTTTAAGCTTGATACCAAACAATTGGAGTAAGATTTAGGGTATTATAGTTAGGTTACACATATCTTGTTCCCTAATCCTTGAATCTCCTTAGCAAAAATCTTTAATTTCTAAGCCCTAGTTGCTCTTCTCTTCCTTTCTCTTCTTTTTCTTCTCTAAGTCTCCTCCAGGAGATATTTTGTATTTGTTTTTCATGCTAAGTGTTGCCTTATATCTCTTATATTTAAGGCTTTTATAAGGCTAGCCCAATTAAATCACTTTAATTCATTACGAATCAAAGTTTTACAAAAATTTATATTATGTCCTAAAAATCAATCTAATCATAAATGTAAAGTCAATTTCGGGTTATCGCGCCTCTAAGACTTTCAATTTCTAGTCCAAACATCTCAATTTTGACAGATTTTCTCCAATAACCGACAGATATAAAATCATAATCAAATAATTCATGTATGTAAGCACAACTCCATATGGAATGTCACATTAAGCAGGTAATTACTCATATAACGGAAGATGTAAAGCATATAAGAGGGTCGGGTTATTACAAGGATACTGGTATGTTAGGGTGTAAACTACTTCTACTCCTATAGATCCTAATGTCAAACTCACATTAGAGTCTAGTGAGTTGCTAAATGACCCAAATATGTATCAGCGTCATGTTAGATGCCTCATTTATTTGACCAACACTAGACGTAACTTGACATTTGCGGTTAGTGTTGTGAGTCAGTTTATGTATGCATCTCGTAAGGGACATCTTGATATGGTTCATTATATTTTGAGGTATTTGAAGATTTCTCTTAGCTTGGGATTGTTCTTTGCTACTGGTCTCCAATCTGGTTCTCCTGTTTCATCGATGCCGACTATGCAGTATCTAGGACTGATCGACATTTCACTTCTAGCTTCTGTACTTTCTATGGTAATCTTCTTATCTCATGGAAAAGTAAGAAGCAAGCGGTTGTTTTTAGATCTTCTACAGAGACTGAGTAACAGGCTATGGCACACGAGACATGTGAAATTCTTTGGATTCGGTCTATTCTGGCAGAGTTAGATTTTGAGAAGACTATTCATTTCTCTTTATTTTGTGATAAAAAATTTGCCATTATGTTACCCTCAGATTCTGTGCTTCATGAGAGTGCTAAGCATGTTGAGGTTGACATATATTTCATTTGAGAAAAGGTTCGGATTAGCATTGTGCGTCAATCCTTTGTTTTTTCTTCTCAACAGTTGATAGATATGTTCACAAAATTTGTGGGACCAACTTTACTCTAGTCTTCCATTGACAAGCTGTGTTTGTTGAATATCTTCACACCAGCTTGGAGGGGAGTGTTGAATATGGGAATCAAAATATTATGTTTGAATATAGAAATTAGAATAGGAATTATTTTGACTGTAGGAATCTCTCCTTGAGTATATTGTTTCCTAAATTGTATCATGAATATATTATATATACCTCATTGATTGATAAACTAAATAATTCTCTCCATTCTTTTGATATCATATGATACGACGTTTACATAACACTTAGGGTTGTTTTGAGAATTGGTTATTTTACTAATTTTTTAGCCTTTTACGAATGTACAAAAAAAATAGAGAAGAGTTGACTTATTTTTATAATAATTTTTTGACTAAAATGTGTACTTCACAAAATTGGCTTAATTATGTTATCTTATGAGTTCCGCATGATGTAATTAGTGTCATATAAAACATTAGATGATACCCAATGTTAGTATTATTAAATTTATATTCGGATAATTTTTTATAATAAAAAAAACAAATTTAGATAACTAAATTTCTATTTAAATTTTTTCAAATTTCAAAATAGTTTGGTTTAATTTTGGAAAATTTTATTTTGAACCTTTCATAAATATTTTCAAAATTGTAAATTTGATATGATAAGATGAGCCAATATATATGAATTTTTATAAATAAAAAATTAATAAATCTAAATTAATACTTTAAATCGTGTTAATATATATAGGCCATGTTTAGTAACATTTCTAAGTAAACTTATCAAAAATGCTTGGGAAAAAGGGAGCAGTAGGGGGAGTATTAATGAGATGGCTCCCCCCCTGATGTGATGGGTGTCTCTTTTTTTTTTTTTTTTTTCTTCTTTTCATTTCCAGCTCATTCGAGCTATTAGTACTCTATTTTTTAGAGCTCCCAATCAGCTCTGTCAACTTATTTAGCTTATTTGTTTTAAAAAAAGCTGACTAATGGTGTTTGGTTTTAATTTTCAATTCCTTAAAATTTTTTAGCTTATTTTACCAACAAAATATGATTTTCTTAAGTTACAATTTATAATTTTTTACAGCTTTTTTGAAACTTTTGAATAACTATGGACAAAAGAGCCCTATGCTTTATCATACTTAAAGTTTTTGAAAATATTATGAATTATTTCAAAATAAAAAAGTTATATGATAGCTTATTTAATCAAATATGTTCAAATTTCTTTACATGTTATTAAAAGCTCCACCAAACAAATTTACAATTTGTTTTAATTCTTTAAAGTTAATAATCTAAAAATTTATAATTAGAAAAGCTTAAATATAATAAATAGTCAATTTCTAATTTTTTTTTCCAGCTTATTTGAAACTCTAGAATAGAAAAATATTTTGTACTCTAGGAGCGTACCATATGTTTTTGCCAAGTGGTACCTTCCACTAATCATAAATACACAAGTCCCCTACTATCTCTCAAACAACCAATATAAATGTTATAAGTCCTATTGTCAAATCAATTACAATAAAGAAATGTACCACGTGGCATCTACTATGACACTAGTGTTCTTTAAACCTTTGAAAAGTGTATTTAATTGCTATTTCTTTTGTCATTTGGATATTTTAGGTTGTTGTATCATTGTTTTAGTGGATTACAATTTGATCTAGACTTATTATGTAATGCCCCGAAAATGAACGAACAAGGTCAACCCACATTAATTAACAACCACTAAGCCATGACAATGAACCATCCATCTTTACATAGAATATGAGAGAGTTTATACAAAAGTTCACATGCGAATATACATTCAACGGTAAATGAATCACTTGAATCTATAGCATGTGAATCATCTAATCTCAAAACAATAAAATGCCCTAAAGGGCTTACATCTTCCAAGGTAGTAGCCCGGTTACATGAAATGGTTTCTCAGACCCAAACATATTAGCCCTTGGCTTACAAAAGTATCACAACAAAAATAAGAGCAAGACTACTCTTCACCCAAATACATCCACACCCTTAGCTTGGCGGGATCATGACATCTTTACCCGCACCAAATCCTACAGGGGTGAGTATAAAGCCCAGTAGAGAATTCTCACAAAGTATATATAGTTATGCTTTTTCCTCAATACAAAATTAAATGTAAATGCATTGCTATGCCAAGGTTAATCAATGAGGAAAAAGAAATATTCATTTTGACACATTATTTCAAAATCACCATGTTCTCAATATTATCATGTGATTCCATCAATTTCAAACTTCCAATATTAATTCAATCGGGGCGGTAAATACAACACTGGTAATCCCTTGGTGTCTGCAAGTAGGCTCAACAAGCACTACCAAACTGTCATTTTTACCGGTGCTAACCGGAAGGCTCGACACCTATCCGTGCGATTTTCTGGTCTTTCACCATAGACACTCAGGCCAACTTATCAAAGTTCATCTACACCCCCTATCCGGACTTATCATGTATTTACCCCATTCACAGACCATATTTCTCATACAAATCATTTTCTGTCATGAATGCAAATTCCTTCGATTTAGAACCACAATGCACAATACTAAATGAAATAATATGCAATGCAATAATTCCCGTAATTCTTAACATTTCTTCATGTTCAAAATTTCTACGATAATGCCATATTCACAATTTCCCATTTCTTTCCTTCATTACTTTTCATACTTCCACCATTAACCATCCATTCATACCACAATTTCGTCCATCTCAATATATATAGAAGATTACCATTCTTACAAACACATTATGGAATTTATACTCAATCAACTTCAATTCAAAGATAGAAAAGAATTTTATGGATATCTTCCACATTCTCCAAAAATCCCTAAATTTCTAGGGTTTTCACCAAAAACCAAACATTTCCCATCCCCATAAAGAAACCCCATTAAATCATTCGCTTGAGTTCAATAACTAAACAAGCCCACTAGTATTTAGTAAAATGATTTGGGAGTAAACCTCTTTTTGAAAACTCCACATTTTAGGTCACAAAATCAAAATCGACACTAATCTTTCAAGGAAACTTTTAGATCAACAACAACAATACATAACCTATATATATAACTCAAGAAATCCCTACCTCCAAGTAGAAGCTCAAAAGGAAAGATGAGAGAAACCACAAGGTGCTCCAAACTTGTATTTTCTTGGATCAAAAGAAAGCCCACACCAAACTCTAGCTTTTTTGTAAAGGATGAAGGGTAAGAAAGTTTTAGAGCATGGAGTATTTTTAAAGAGAAGGAGTGAGAGAGGGAGAGAGAGTCGGATCTAGGGTTTTGGAGGAAGAAGATAATGAAAAAGGGGTAAAATTCCCGCTACTGAAATCTGATATCTGCGAAGCTCGCTCGAGCGAAAGAGTCGTCGCTCGAGTGACCAGACACAACGAACGGACCTCGCTCGAGCGCAAGAAGCTTCGCTCGAGCGAACAAAGCAAGAATTCAGGTCTACAACCCACCAACGTAGACGCACGCTCGAGCGCAAAAATGCTCACTCGAACGAAGGAGTACAGAGCTCGCTCGAGCGTGAGAAAGCTCGCTCGAGGGAAGAATGCCACTCTTCGGGTCTAAAAGAGATGCAGACGCACGCTCGAGTGCAAGAACTCTTGTTCAAGCGAAGAGACACACCAAACAAGGCTCACTCGAGCGCAAGAAAGCTCGCTCGAGCGAAAAGATAAATACCCAAGGCTCGCTCGAGCGTAAGAAGCCTCGCTCGTGCGAAGAGGCAAAAACCTGGGCAGTAGCCACTTGCACAAACTCACGACCAACCTATTCCACACTCGCTCAACACATCCCAAAGCTCAAAAATAAGGAAGCAAATGGTGGAAACAAGGTATAAACCACAACACACAATCACAGATCGCTATATATTAGGATTGTTCGCTTGCACTTGGATTTGTTGAAAAGTTCATTGGAAACCTTGAAATTCTTGCCAGGGTGTCGAGGCTGGGCTTCCTGGAGTCGACACTTGCCTTTCATCTTTTCTCTTGTTGTTTCTATTTTTGGGTGTCGACACCACCTCCTCTTGGTGTCGACAGTTGAGTGTTCAATTCTATGGTTTTACCTTCTGGTGTCGACACTAGGGAATTTGGGTGTCAACACCATGTTTGGTGCAGTTGTTCTTGGAACACCACTATTTCTTGGTATCGACACCATTTTTCTTGATGTTGACACTTGATCGAAAATTTCAGAATTTTTCTTACGGTTTGGGCCTTATTTTTTTGGGGTTTTTGACTTATTCTTTAGGTTGATTTTAGTGCAAATATTCCACTTTTGACCTAACACTATAAATAGACCCTCCATACCTTATCTTTCCTCACTTTTCTGTTCTTCTTTCTCTCTACACCAAAACCGACTTTTCTTCCTCAAAACTTGTTTTTTCACGTTTGACTTCCGATCTTCTCACTTAGAGTCATTTGTCACCTTGCTACTCTGAGATAAAATGTAGAGCTTGTTGAGGGTTTCATTTTAAGCAGAACAAATTGTCCTTTCACTACCGTCGACTTTTGGGATTTTCTTCATTCTTCCTTTTTGCTTTGAGGTAGGGGTTTCTTGATGACTTATGTGTTATTTTTTAGGGTTTGATTTATCTATGTATTATTGCATTAAAAAAGGGGATCTCTCACTAACATTGCTTATTATTTAATAAAGATCTTGGAGTTCCCTTGCGACTTGATTTTTGAAAGAAAATTGGATTTTGAGAGTAAACCCACAAATTTTTCATAAAAGCTATGAGGAGTGTTCGTTATTGAAAAGATGATTTGTTTGGGTATATTTATGAAACCTTTGGAAATGTTGAGTATTAACTATTCTTTTTGAAATATAGAGATTGTTGGAAAAATTATATTAATTTTGGAAATTAGATTTGAAATGTTGAGATTCATGAAACTCTTGAGAAGTGTTGAATATTGATTTTGAGAATTGTGGAGCTTGTGAGAAAAAAATCAAAGAGATTTTGGAATTGTTGTTAGCATATGGAATATATCATTGTAGTTATGCTTTAATTTTGAATTAGATATGACTGTTTTGCTATCGGTGGGGGATAGTATTGTCATGTGATAGAAATTGCATGTGATTTAAGCTATTTAATTGTTTACAAAATCATGCATTGCATTGATCATGTGATGGAATTTTGAACTTCAAGGTTTTGTATTTTTGGAAATGATTTGTGTTGAGAACACTTGCATTGTTTTGAAAAGGGGTAAATATTGTGGTGAATCCGTATGGGGAGTGTGGTTGTAGATAGTTAATTTGGCTTTAGGTCCATGGTGAAAGTCCAAAAATTCACACGGTCAGAAGCCAATTCCTTTCGGTTAGGAGCTAGTAAAATGGCTTTGGGTAGGGCCTTGAGAGCCTCCTGTAGACACTAGCCTTGGAGATTTACAATGTTGTATTTACTGCCCTATTTTCTAATTTAAAGAAAGTGTTTGGAATGTGGTTTTAGATGACATTATTAAACATCATACACGTCTTTAAGATTATCTGTACTTGGGTTTATGTTCACCCTACATGGAAAACAACCTTTAGGTGTTGATGATATGCCTCCGCCAAGGTGATGACCTAGGAGGATCTAGAGCTTGAGGCTCTATTACTTTTGTATACGTATTTTGTTTCTTGTATAGCCTTGGGCTTTGATGTATTGGGTTTATATCTCACTTTTGTTGTAATCAGGTAAGGCCTTGAATCTTATAGTCTTTAAGGCATTAACTTTATGATCAATGTAAGAATGCATGTGGTGCTATTCGTAAGACTCAATGGACATTTATGAATGGAATACATTATTGGGAATGTTTCTTATATCGCATGATTAAGATTAATTAGGTTTCTGCATAATGAAGAGTCTGATGTGTATTTCGGTATCTATACTTTTGGGGCATTACATCTACTCTCTTGGCACCCCAGAAAATACTCATTGAATAGGTATGGACAAAAGAACCCCCCGCCTTTTCATTTTTTTAACCTGCAAAAAGAAATACTTTGGCATCCAAAAATTCCTCCTTGAATAGGTGTGGACAAAAGATCTCCGTGCCTTTTCATTTTTTTTTTTATCAACAAAAATGAACACTTTATTGATGTATATACCAAAGAGATTACACATGTGGTAAGACAATAATAAAGGAAAAGGGAAGGGAGTGCAAAACGCATCATAACTCTAACAAATTCGTCCCAATTAGGTTGGCACATGATAAAGAGTCTAATGATATGCAAGCACAACCCAAAGAATGAAAAGGTTGGAGAAAATCCAACCAAGAAAAGAAAAACAAGAACCAAATAAACACCATAACAAAACCAGATCCTAACCAAGCTCATCTAACTCATTGTCTCTGTTTATTCCAAAACAGAGCGATACCATTTTCATGTTGTAGGAGAGGGTTCAAGAAAAGGGTTGGAAAATTCGAAGATCTTCAAAGATCCTTAAAGAACAACTTCAAATTCTCTAGAATATGATGAGAGGCTTAGATTCTTCAATAATCTCAACTTAGGAACACAACAACAAAGGAGATGATGGAGATAAGAGATTGGGTGAAGAAGAAGGCAAAATGGTTAGAGAATAGAATAATGGCAAGGCTCTCCCATTGATCTCCCACTTTCACTCTCAAGGTTGATAATGGAGAAGGGAAATTAGTTCTTTCCCAAGAGTTAAAAATCTCCAAAATCCATCCCTTGTAAAGCTATGGGTGGGTGCTATTTATAGGCACCTCATGATGTAGGATGGAGCCCATGTGCAAGGCACATGGGGGATATTTTCTCTAACCACCTTGTCCGAGGGGGTGACCTCTCCGAGGAGGTGACTTCTCCGAGGAGGTGACCTCTCCGAGGAAGTGACTTCTCCGAGGAGGTGACCTATCCGAGGAGGTGACTTCTCCGAGGATGAGAAAACCCCGAAGAGGAGATCAATCCCTCGGCGAACCCTTCTTCTTAGCCACACCTAACCAATGATCCCCAATCATCCCAAAGGGTCAGGGGTAGTCCCAGAGGACGTCCTGCCGCAAAATATTGCCGAGTCTCATGGACCCCCCGGGGTCGTGCCACCTCGACCCGGGTATAGGCTAGTTTAACCGAAGAGTGAATTTATCTCCACTCACCGTCCTCGGGATCGGGTCCTTTGTTCGGACTCCATTACGCCCATGGTTCTGGTACGTAGACCCCGGAAAGCTCCGAGCCCGCAAGTGTTCTGGGACTCATTAACAGAGCGACTTCTAGATTGCGTCTGAATCCGTTCGAAGCCAAGTACTTCGGATCTCTAGATTCGTGGATCCGAATCCTTTCGAGTCCGAGTGCCTCGGATCTCTAGGCTTGCTTAATACCCTTTCGAGTCCGGGCCCGAGTAAGTCTCTAGGTTCGTGGATCCGAACCCTTTCGAGGCTTAGAGCGATTCAATCCGTTTGATGGCGATAAATCTGGGCCCACCGATTCTTGGACTTGCGATAAATTCGGGCCCACTAATCTTGGGCTATTGGGCCTAAATAATTTAGTGGGCTAAAATTAGCCCCTCTTACACATGTAAAACATCTAAACTCCCCTACTTGTCCAATGCCCTGTTCTGCTGCTGCCAAAACATTTTCGAACAAGAACCATCCCTGACACAAAATCATGCAACTCGTCTTTATCAATTCACCAAGGATAGTCTCATATGGAGTATGTTCATTGAAGACACAGTCAAATCTTAGCTTCCAAACAGACCAAGGTATTGCTAAGGGTTCTCCATATCTTTAACTCCATCTCTTTGAAATTCTCATTATCCCATTGTTGCAATTAGTCTTTCACAAATCCGGGTTAAACCCATTCCACTCCCCACCACCTAGAACATTAGCCCAAACTTCTGAGAATATTCTGGATATGGAGAGCCTTGTGCTTTTTCATACTAATAACGTTTGAGAATATTCAGAATATTTGCAAAATAAAAAAAAGTTATATGATAACTTATTAAACCAAATGTTCAACTTTTTTTTACATGTTATTAACAGCTCAACAAACAAATTTACAATTCTAGTTCAAAAATATATATATATATATATATTTACAATTTATTTTAATTTTGTAAGTTAATTATCTAAAAATTTATAATCATAAAAGCTTAGATTTATATTTTGGCCCTTGTGCCATTTTGACCTATGTAATTTCAATTGACTCAATTTTGACAATAAATTTATAATTTTGTTTTAATTTGGTTCAATCAATTACAATTTTTAGTATTTTTTTTTATGAAAATGAGTAAATAATTGGCATGCATTATGTTCTTTACAGACAAAATGTAAACTTGTTCAGCTACTAAGTTAATCTCAACTAAGTCAGTGACTATTTTCCTTCAAAAATATTAATCGGCGTTATTAATTGGATCAAATCAATGTAAAATCTAAAATTAAGGTTAAAATTGAACTAATTAAAATAATAAAAATCAAAATGACACAAGAGGTAAAATACAGAACTATCGATATAATTTATCCCGTAAAATTTTGGAGTTGGCTCCTCTCCAGTCCACCATTGGACTAGAGTATACTGTTGAGCCATTTTGGGCCTTAATCGGGTCCATTTCAATGATTCAAATTATTTAATGTGTAGAGCCTGTGAAGTACATTATTCTTGCAAAAAGTCACAGTGATCGGATATTGATAGCCAGTTAATCAGATCACATTTCTGTCACAATTTATTTTAAAAATTATACTTGTCATTTACGGAAATATGATTTAATGAAATGTCTATCGATATTAGATTAATTGTGATTTTTTTATAAGGATGATAAAAAAGCGAGTTCTACATATTGAACAGTTTGGATTATTGAGATGGGCTCGGATTAGGGCCTATGACAACCCAATAGCGCCCTCCAGTCTGATAACGGGCTAGAGAGGAACCAAATTCCAAAATTTTATGTTGAATCTACCATTTAAAAGTTTTTAAATTACAAATTTAATATGATCTAGATATAATTGTAATTATATTTGGATTTTTCATATAAATATTTTCTAAATTTTAAATAAGATATGGCAAGGTGAACCAATCACTTTGTTTGATTTTGATTAATTTTCTGAAAATTGAATTTTATTATTATTATTAAATTTTTTTTTTGTTTTTAGTATTTATTTTAATATTTTAAATAATTTTTTTTTTTTACTTTCTAGATGCACATAACTTTGATACACCTAAAAAAATAAAATATTTTAAAACTTCAATAAATATATAAGAATACGAAATATACTGAATTTTTGTATTTTTTTGTGTTTTTTGTATTTGATCAAATTTTTTTAATATAGATTTTCTCTATAAATATTATATTTTTAGGTGTATTTAAGTTAGGTGTATCTAAAAATAAAGAAATTTCTTAAATATTAAAATTTTTGACTAAAAAACAAAAAACATAGAAAATAAAAATTAAAAAAAAACTCAACTTTTTAAAAAATGGCTCAATTTTCTTAAACAAAACAAGGTGAATAGTTTTGTCATACGTATTTTAAAATTTTAGATTAGTGTTTTGGAACTCTTACAAGATTTCCCACGAAAAATTCCTTTCACTTAATATATCATTCATATTTGATTTTTTTAGTTTATTTAGCTTAAAATAATGTGTTTTTCTTAAGTTACAATTTGTAATATTTTTTTTTAATCATATTTGGATTTGTTTTTTAATTTGTATTGACACATAAAAGCTCTATCTTTTTTGCCATAACTTTTTTACCTATTTATGCCATAAAAAAGGTATGAGACAACTTATTTAGCCTTCGTTTTGTAATGACTTTTTTAGTTAGTTTTTTTAGTCTGTGACTTTTTTATATGTTTGGTATTTTTAATTGGCTTTTTTGATTTTTTAGCTTTGGAATGATAAATTTTTTTTGTCCTATTGTGATTTTTAGCTTTTTGTGATTTTTTGATTTTTTTTTTTATCCTTTTGTGATTATTTAGCCCAACTCAAAAACCAAACAACCCCTTAGGGCTGGTTTGGCAAGTTTCAAAAAAGTCAAAAAGTCACTATTCTATTTAAGTCATATCTTCTTATTTAAGTCACATCACCTCTCTAACACATCATTTCAAATCCAACCCAAATCCAACCCATATTTAATAAAAAGTAAAAAAAGTACACTTATTTAGATCATCCCAAACAACCCCTTATTTGGGGTGTCCTAAATAAGTGTATTTTTTGTCTTTTTAGACTAAAAAATTGAGGAAAAAAATATGGATGTTTGGGTTAACTTTTTGACTTTTTATGAAAAATGTGTATTAAAAAATTGTATAAATTAGTGTGTAGGAAAAAATTAGGATTGTGAGTTATGCAGCTGTAATTTTTTACTTTTGGTAAATAGTGATAACTTTTTAACTTTTTGAATAACTTTTTAACTTTTTTTCAACTTGCCAAACTTGACCTATATATATATATATATATATATTTTGAATACCAATTATAAAAAGCTGTGCGAATCATACTTACAATTTATTTTAAAATAACTAATAACATAAAAAACTATAAAGATTAAATTAAAACTAATACAAATATGCCTAAAGCATTCTCCAAAATATAGCTTACGAAAATCTTGGTGAAACAATGATTAAAGTTTGAGGTTCAAATCGAGACTAGATGGATCATAGAAAGGATCACTTTCAGAATGGCTTAGTTGAGGCCAAAGATTCTTATTACCATCATTAGTAGTTGCGTTGTTGGTTGCTGCGGCTGATGCAGAAGAAGAAGAACCACTTTCAAACCTAGAAACGAAGGGTGTCGGCCAAACAGCACCAGCACCAGCACCACCAGCACCACCACTATTATTATTATTATGTACCTGAAAGCCTCCCATCATCCTTAGCCTTGGATCATCATGTTCATGCCCAAAACAGTACCGGCCGCTTGCTGCCCACGATGACCATGGAAAGGAAGACTTGTTTATTATGGACTCCATCCTGTTTCCAAGTGATGATGATGATGATCTATTGAGAGAAGTATAGAGAGGAAGAGGAAGAGGAAGAGAAAGAGGAGGAGGACGAGGAGGGTAAGTAGAATATGAATAATTGGGATATGGTGGTGAAACTAGAAAATGATTTTCAAAACTAAACGGTCCAACTCCAACCCGTACCCCAACTTCAACACCAACATTATCCATCATCCCTTGTCGCCATTTTACAAGTGCACGCTCTTGTTTGTGTCTGTTCTGGTGCCCTGCTATTGCTTGTGAAGTAGAGAACTCTCTCTTGCAGAAGTCGCATGAGAAAGCCCTAGTCGCTGCAGTCTCTTCCTCCTCCCATGCCCGCTTCTTCTTTTTCTTCTCACACGTGCCCTCCTCTAACCACGGTGGTGATGCAATATCGCTCGCCTGGCAAGAACCTGCCTTTGATGGCTTTAAAAGATTCAGTTCGTCGTTTGAGAGCTTAAGATCGAGCAATAGGTGAGATCCAGCAGGTTTGGGTGGCCTTGGCAAATCAGAATCAGACCCTCTTTCCACACCTTTTCCTTTCATCATGTTCATCTTGTCTCTGTCATTGAGCGGAGGCCTTTCGAAGATGCTTGAGGACTCTAATGGATTTTGTTCTACACCATCACCGACTGCCTCCATCGCAAATTATTCGCAGCTTTGGCTTTGGATTTTGGCTTGCGTTTGTTTGGGAATTATTAATTGAATGAATGAAATTAAGAGCAATGTTTTTTAAATAATGAGGGGACTTAATGTTGAATCTATTAATATATGGAAAGTGTGGGGATATATTTTATGAGTACCAACACGTGGCCAAGGTGACGCCGACGTGTCAGCTGAGGTGCCACATGTCCTGGTTGTTATGCCGAGGTCATCTCGGATAGGCCGAGGTTACCTCCGAAGATATCAGAATCTGAGATAAGCGGATGAGGGGCAAGAGTCCTAAAATGAGAGCAGACTTCAGTTTGTATTAAGATAAGACTCTTAGAGAGTTTATCCTAATCTTATTGGGAGTCCAAGATTAGCAGTAATCCTGAGTCCATAGAAGTTAGGCTTCTATTGGGACTAGATTTATGTTGGCTATAAAAGAGAGGCACCCCCATGGGTCTAAGGTATGCTTTTGATACTTATGCTTGTGAGTTTAGCACTTGATTTATCTTTGAGAGATATACTGACTTGATCGTCGGAGTGCCCCCGGGTGGACGAACCACCGCCGGAATCTTCTCTTTCTGTTGTAGGTCAACCAGGTGCCATCTATTCTGCCGGTGCTCTCCAGCTAGTTACTAAGCGGGCAGTGTGGTCAGAAAATCACTAACACAATTTGGCGCCGTCTGTGGGAAAGAAAGAAGAATAGATGACCAATGAAAGAAAGAAGAATAGATGACCAATGACGGACAGAAGGATCAGATTGGCGACAACGCTCCTGCTGGGAGTGGGAGACCTATCAACCTCGATGTTGAAGGGGATGACCGCAACACAGAAACTCGTGACCAGAGTCATGGAGTGAAAGACACTGGCCAGAAAGGTGATGCACCAAAGAAAACAGATCGAAGCGGATACTACAACGAAGATGACCTCCAGGTATGGAAGGATAGATACTTGCGGAGGAACCAAGACCCTTCCAGAAGGGATGCAAAGACAGGGGGCATGAGCGCTCCCAAGGAGATAACATTCAAGTATAGAAGAACTCATCCTAAGTGAGCAGATCCCGGATTCCCGATCCTGGATCCCGGATCCTAGAAGACATGATCTCGGCCTAGATGAGTAGGTCCGAGAAGAGAAGAGCTCAACCTGAGTGAGCAGATCTAAGATTCTAGCAGACAAGATCTCGGCACTTAAGTCCGAGAAGAGAAAAGCTCAGTGAGCAGATCTCAGATCCCAGAAGATAAAAAAAGAAAACACACAAGGTTGGACTGTAGTTAGCCAGGTTGAAGACCTTTTATAAGGTTCGCAAAGGAGTATGTGGAAGCCATACAGGGGGCAGATAGAAGAAGAATATGTTTACCACTTGTTGAAATTTGCAGCAATTTACAAGTTGGTTAAACCGATATGATGTTTACCACTTGTTGAAATTTGTAGCAATTTACAAGTTGGTTAAACCGATATGATGTTTAACACTTGTTGAAATTTTGTGTGAATTTACAAGTTGAAGTTAAACCGAGATGATGTTTAACACTTGTTGAAATTCTGTGTGAATTTACAAGTTGAAGTTAAACCGAGGTCATATTTAACACTTGTAGAAATTCTGTGTGAATTTACAAGTTGAAGTTAAACCGATGTGATATTTAACATTTGTTGAAATTCTGTGTGGATTTACAAGTTGAAGTTAAACCGAGATGGTGTTTAACACTTGTTGAAATTCTGTGTGAATTTACAAGTTGAAGTTAAACCGAGGTCATATCGGAAGAAGATTGGTTTAAACACTTGTTGAAATTCTGTGTGAATTTACAAGTTATAGTTAAACCGAGGTCGTATCGAAAGGAAGATGGTTTAACACTTGTTAAAATTTTGAGAAAAATTTACAAGCTGAAGTTAAGCTGAGGTTATGATAAATGATGATGGTTAAAACACTTGTTGAAATTTTTTGAGAAAAGTTTACAAGTTAAAGTCAAGCTCAAGCAATATCTGCGTACTTGCCGAGACTACCAGGTTGTCAAAACTTGAAATATGGAAAACTGAAGTCTTGATAGAAGACATTGAGAAAGTGACAAGTCCTAAGCAACACTTTTGAAAATATTTGTCACAATATTTTCAAGTGTTAGGACAAGGCCGAGATGAGCAAGATTAGAAGTTGTGACAGAGGTATTTCACCCGAAGAGATTGTACAGTCAAGGTGTACTTTGAAGACATGCAAATTATTCTAAGTGTAGAATCATACAAGAGCAGAAAAAAAGAAGACATTCATTCAAAGAAGAAATTAGAGAAATGCATTTAAAGAAGAAAGAAGGCACTTCGGCCTGAATATTGAAAAATAAATTATTCAGACTACAAAAATGGCACGTCGGCCGGATTAAAAGTATACAAAGAAGGACAAAGTACAAGGTATAAGGTACAAGGAGTAAAAGAAGGAAACAAAACTACTCGGCATCAATGGCAGGATATAGAAGACAGTTGGGAAGACTTCTCAGCAGCCTTCTCGGCCTCGAGCTCAGCATCGATCTCCCGAAGAGTTTGATCAAAGCTCTTTTCGGGGATTGCCACCTCAGAGTTTGAAGGCAAGGATTGAAAGCAAGAATCTGAAAAAAGACATAGAAAACAGAAACAAGAATGTAATTCGTAATCAAGAATGGTGGTGAAGCTATCAGGAAATCAAGACAAAAAGATTGCACAGGTGTGTCAAGCCAAGAACAGTGGCAGAAATCAACAGATGTGTGAACAGTGTGTATTCAAGAAGATGATTTGGAAATAACAGGTAAAACAGCAACGGTGATTAACAATGAAGCAGAGCTTCTTGGAAAGCAACAAGAAATAAAAGCAGGAGGAACAGTGGCTTACCAGAAAGAGGGAAGCCGGAATGAGAATTGCCGAAGTCTGACGACGGATACGAAAATGACAGAATGATGTAAGCTTCACCGGAAGAGAGGAACGAAAACAGTTGCAGAGCTTGAAAGCTTGGAACAATGACGGATTTAAGCAAAAGAGCTAGAAAGAGAAAAAGTCAGAGGATTGAATGAAAAAAGAGAAAAATCAGAGTCAAGAAGACGGCAAGGTTCAAGAATAAAGCCAAGTGCACAGGCACTAAGTAAGTATGTGAAGAACAAGGAAGTAATGACCCAGACACGATGCTAGCAACAGAAAGCGGATATGGAAAGAATAGTGCCAGGCGTTCAAACAATTCAAAATTTGAAAACAGACGAAAATAGAAGACAAAAGAGGGCAAGTAAACAGATTCAGAAGAGTTATGGAAGATTGAGCTTAATAAAAGAGTTTATAAACCTATCAAGAGAAATGAACGCCGATATGAAGATCGCCGGAGTCAAATAGATGACTGGAAGTCGGGAACCCACCGAAGAATGTGAGTGGAGCAGTTGCAAAGCTCTTGGAGTTTACGAATTAATGGAACCAGAACCTCGGCTAGGAGGTACGATTTCAAGCAGCTTGGAAAGCATGAAACTTGATTCTTGACACCAGTGGACAGTAAAGTCCAGGGAACTTTGAGGTCGGCGAGTTTGATCTCGGACAGAGAGGCACAGGTGAATGATATAGGTTCCATTACCTCAGGATGCCGAGGTAATAGAACCTAGGGGGCAGTTTTGGGGATGTATTTTTTGAGTACCAACACGTGGCCAAGGTGACGCCGACGTGTCAGCTGAGGTGCCATGTGTCCTGGTTGTTATGCCAAGGTCATCTCGGATAGGTCGAGGTTACCTCCGAAGATATCAAAATCCGAGATAAGCAGATGAGGGGCAAGAGTCCTAGAATGAGAGAAGACTTCAGTTTGTATTAAGATAAGACTCTTAGAGAGTTTATCCTAATCTTACTGGGAGTCTAAGATTAGCAGTAATCCTGAGTCCATAGAAGTTAGGCTTCTATTGGGACTAGGTTTATGTTAGCTATAAAAGAGAGGCACCCCCATGGGTCTAAGGTATGCTTTTGATACTTAAGCTTGTGAGTTTAGCACTTGATTTATCTTTGAGAGATATACTGACTTGATCGTCGGAGTGCCCCCGGGTGGACGAACCACCGCCAGAATCTTCTCTTTCTGTTGCAAGTCAGCCAGGTGCCATCTATTCTGCCGATACTCTCCAGCTGGTTACTAAGCGGGCAGTGTGGTCAGAAAATCACTCACACAGAAAGATATCTTGTTGTGCAATCAGTGCATTGCATTGTGCATGTTTATATATATATATGTAACGTAATATCTTGCTATCATTGCAAATTTGCAATGCCAACATAGAAGGAAGATTATTATAAAAACATGCCATGTCATATACAAGCTCAAGTGGATGAACTATACTTATATTTCTTTAATCCGGGTCCATTTCGATAATTCAAATCATTCAATGTGTAAAACCCGGATATCGATAGCTAGTTAATCAGATCACATTTTTGTCACAATTTATTTTAAAAATTATTCTTGTCGTTGACGAAAATACGATTTAGTATTGATATCCGATTAATGTGATTTTTTTCAAGGATGATATAAGAGACGAGTTCTACATAATGAACAGTTTGAATTATTGAGACGGGCTTGGATCAGGGCCCATGACAGCCTAACAACACCCTCCAGTCTTTTTTTTTTTTTGAACGGCAAATGAAATCTTTATTGATGAAAAATACAAAGTATGATAAAATATATCAATAAAGAGGAGCTTGGAGCTAACGCAAGCTCCAAGATCCAGTTGGTAAGAAGCCAACAAGCAAGCAAAGGAAACAAAACAGATAAGAACAACACTGTCCAGTTTGATAACGGGCTAGAGAGGAACTAGATCCTAAAATTTTATGTTGAACTTACCATTTAAAAGTTTTTAAATTTCAAATTTAATCTGATTTAGATATAATTACAATTATATTTGGATTTTTCGTATAAATATTTGCTAAATTTTAAATAAGATATGGCAAGGTGAACCAATTACTTTGTTTGGTTTTGATTAATTTTCTGAAAATTGAATTTTATTATTATTATTATTATTTTTTGCTTTTAGTTATTTTTTTTAATATTATATATATATATATATATATATTATTTTTTTTGTTTTTAGTTATTTTTTTAAATATTTTATATGTATATATATATATATTACTTTCTAGATGCACATAATTTTGATGCACCTAAAAAGTAAAATATTTTAAAAATTCAATAAATATGCAAGAATACAAAATGTACTGAATTTTTGTACTTTATTGTGTTTTTAGTATTTGATCAATTTTTTTTATATAGATTTTCACTATAAATATTATATTTTTTTTAAGTGTATTTAGGTTAGGTGTATCTAACAATAAAGAAATTTCTTAAAATATTAAATTTTTTGACTAAAAAACAAAAAACATAGAAAATAAAAATAAAAATAAAAAAACTCCATTTTTTGAAAAGTGGCTCAATTATCTAAAACAAAACAAGATGAATAGTTTTGTCATATGTATTTTAAAATTTTAGATTAGTGCTTTGGAACTCTTACAAGATTTCTCACGAAAGAACCCTTTTGCTTAATATATCATTCATATTTGATTTTTTCAGTTTATTTAGCTTAAAAAAATGTGTTTTTCTTAAATTGTAATATTTTTTTTAATCTTATTTGGATTTTTTTTTTTAAAAATTTGTATTGACACATAAAAACTCTATCTTTTTTGTCATAATTTTTTTATCTATTTATACCATAAAAAAGGTATGAGACAACTTATTTAATGGCCATCTTTTTCTAATACCAATTATAAAAAGCTGTGTCAATCATATTTACAATTTATTTTAAAATAGCTATTTTTTTTTTATCAACAAAGAAAATGAATTTTATTGATGAATTAGAAGACAATTACATCAATAAAAGAAAAGAGAAAGATGAGTGCAAAAAGCATCATAGCAAATTAAATTAATCTCAACTAGATTGGCATCGATAAGATCACCCAATCATATGCTAGCACACCATCAAGAGTTGGTGAGAAGCCAACCACAAACACCAAAGCCAACCTCACCCAAGCAGAAGTTAACCAAAACTACACCAAAAAATACAACCCAAAACTAAAAATAGAAAGAAAACAAGACAATCAATAGAGAAAAACAGCTGCAGCAGGCCATAGCAAAACAAACAACAATCCATAGCAGCAGAAACAGGAGCAGCAGCCAACTCAACATGAACACTACCCACACAGAACACTAGCAATCCATAGCATCAACAGCCATCGCAGAACACAGCAGTAGGTAGATCACAATCCAACCCCATCAGTTCATCATGCATTTCAGCTCCCTTGAAAAAATCCATGGTGTTCACAAGCATTTGCAAGGGAGTTGAGGGCTTGAAAGCAATTGGGACCTTGCAACTCAACAAAATCAATGACTGGCAACTTATGGTTGTTGTGCTTGCATGCATATGCTAATTCCTTGATTAATAATAAATTAGGCCTCTCTGAACCAGGCAGTATATATTTATTTGGAAGTTTTTCAATCCCATTATCTGATAAATGCTTCACACCTTCTTGATATTGGCTTTCTAACTCATCATCCTCCTTCCTTGTCTCAACTGTCAACACCATTATAGGAGACATATCTTCTCCCTCACACTATATACCTGTTAAACATCAAGAAGTAGGACAAAATCCATAGGAGCAACAGTCACCAATTAGGAGAGCAAAACATGAGAGCAAAACACAAAACAACCACAATCAAGAGATAAAAACAGAAAACAAAGACAACTGCCGCACATCAAGAGCAAATCAGGCTTTAATCCTACCAAGAGCACTCCTTTCACCCAGACTAGCAGCACAGATCAGTAGCACTCCTTTTCACCTAGACTGCTGTTCAACCTCTCACACAGATCATCCTACACACAACAATACAAATTCAGTGGCAGCATAACTTCAGGACTCTGCAACTTGAGCAAGTTACCTTGAAATCAGAATACAACTTCTATTACTACAGGAATCTGACATCTGGAATACTCCAGGATCCCAAATACACAGGAGACCTCCTGATGAACCTTCTGAACTTGAGCATACAGTCCAGCATCAGCCAGCAGTAGTAGCAACAAACCAATGGCCCTCCACAACAACACACCAGGGACCACACCATTTACCCTTTTACCATTAATTCCACCCCACAACACTTCCAATTAACAAACCAACAACCCTCAAAATCTCAACATATGAGCATTAGTTACAGAAGTAAGCCAGATTGAACATAACAGATTATATTAGCAAACAGAGAAAATCTCCCAGAAAGTCAACCCCACTCTGCCAAGAAGAACAGCCCCAGCAGCAGCAGCAGCAGCCTTACACCACACAATTCAGACCTATATACATAATCGAACCTGTTGCAAATGATACACAATATCATTTACAGAGTAGAGAAAAAAAGGGGTTAGAATTTCTAACCCAAAATGCAACCCTGAGCTTAATAGACTCATGCAGCCCTTCAAAGTCCACCAGGGAGCCCTTGAAAATACTTTTATTCCTCTGTTTCCAAATAGACCATAGCACTGCCAATGGTATGACTTTCCAGATGGCCAACTCCTTTTTTTTTTAAGTTTAAATCCAACCCACCACTGTAGCAGACCAGACGCTGATCCAGGCATTGCCCAAGAGACACCCTGTAGACACCCCATTTTTGACCGACCTTAAGACTCAGACATCACCAGTTGAGCACTCAGTGATATTGCATGTTGTGCTTGTTCAGAAGTCTCAGAGTCGCGGCTGCGAGCCCTGCCCCCTGAGCTTAATAGACTCATGCAGCCCTTCAAAGTCCACCAGGGAGCCCTTGAAAATATTTTTATTCCTCTGTTTCCAAATAGACCATAGCACCGCCAATGGTATGACTTTCCAGATGGCCAACTCCTTTTTTTTTAAGTTTAAATCCAACCCACCACTGTAGCAGACCGGACACTGATCCAGGCATTGCCCAAGAGACACCCCACCACCTGATAATATTGGACCAGATCCTCCAAATGAAGGGGCATAACAGCAACACGTGGTTTACATCTTCAAATTCAGACCTGTAGAAAATACAATTTACATTTAAAGTATCATTAAGGACACTAATTCTTTGAAGATAACTAGCTGTCTTGATCCTCTCATTCCATGCTAACCACCAAAAAAACTGTACTTTAGGTGGAGCCACATTCTTCCATA
Organism: Camellia sinensis; assembly: GCF_004153795.1. Classification (NCBI taxonomy): domain Eukaryota; kingdom Viridiplantae; phylum Streptophyta; class Magnoliopsida; order Ericales; family Theaceae; genus Camellia; species Camellia sinensis. The sequence continues at coordinate 1,678,034 of NW_021025748.1, forward strand.
TAACCCTAGCTAAGTTGCTAACAGATTCAGTAGATGATGCACTCCACTTACAGGCAGAAACAACACTAAACACACCAGAATTATCCGTATTCCATTTTAATCTGTCCACCATTTCTTCCCTAAGAGCAGGTGCATTAAGGAGCATTACTCTCAGTCTCCTCAGTTCTTTTAATTCCCACTGAAACAAAGGTCGCCTGAAAAGTAGTTCCCACTCTTCACACCCATTTCTCCTACTACTGACCACATGCACTGATTCAGCTTTGTCTAGGGACACAGAGTATAATCTTGGAAATTCATCTTTTAGACATACATTGCCAATCCAATTGTGATGCCAAAACTTTGTTTTCCTCCCAGCACCAACAATAAGGTATATGCTATTTTTGAAAAATCCCACCAATTGAGGGCAAGAACCTGCAATCCCCAATATATCTCTCCAGACCATAGATACTCTTGTTCCTTCAATAGGTGATGGCCACCAACCCCCTCCATCCTCTCTATATTTGCTGCAGATCACTTGTTTCCAAAGAGTGTTATTTTTAATTCCAAATCTCCACCACCACTTCAAAAGAGGACAATCATTCATGTGTCTCACTTTCCTTATTCCTAATCCCCAATTACTTGTACTTTGTGTTATTTCCCCCCATTTAATTAGATGAACTTTTCTTCTTAGTGCATCACCACCCATAAAAACCTGAGCTGAATTTTATCAATCTCTTTGGCAACCCCTTCAGGCATCTTGAACAAAGATAGGTAATAGATAGGTAAGGATGTTAACACATACTTTATCACTGACATCCTACCAGCAAAAGATAAGAATCTCCTTTTCCAAGAAGCCAACTTCTGTTTGGTTTTATCAATTATTGGTTTCCAAGTCCTTCTCCTCCTTGGATTATCTCCCAAGAAAAAACTATAATGATTAAATCAAAACTAATACAAATATGCCTAAAGCATTCTCCAAAATATAGCTTATGAAAATCTTGGTGAAACAATGATTAAAGTTTGAGGTTCAAATGGAGACCAGATGGATCATAGGAAGGATCACTTTTGGAACAGCTTAGTTGAGGCCAAAGATTCTGATGAACATCATCAGCAGTTGCATTGTTGGTTGTTGCAACTGATGTAGAAGAAGAAGAAGAACTACTTTCAAACCTAGAAATGAAGGGTGGTGGCTAAACAGCACCAGCACTAGCACCAGCACCACCACCACCTTGCCATATCTTACAAGATTTCTCACGAAAAATCCCTTTTACATAATATATCATTCATATTTGATTTTTTCAATTTATTTAGCTTAAAAAAATGTGTTTTTCTTAAGTTACAATTTGTAATATTTTTTTTAATCTTATTTAGAATTTTTTTTTTTTAATTTGTATTGACACATAAAAGCTCTATCTTTTTTGTCATAATCATTTTACCTGTTTATACCACAAAAAATGTATGAGACAACTTATTTAATGGCCATCTTTTTCTAATACCAATTATAAAAAGCTGTGTCCAGAGCAATGTCTTTTAAATAATGAGGGGACTTAATGTTGAATTTATAAATATATGGAAAGATATCTTGTTGTGCAATCAGTGCATTGCATTGTGCATGTTTATATATATATATATATATATATATGTAACGTAATATCTCGCTATCATTGGAAATTTGTAATGCCAACATAGAAGGAAGATAATTATAAAAACATGCCATGTCATATACAAGCTCAAGTGGATGAACTATACTTATATTTCCTTAATCTGGGTTCATTTCGATAATTCAAATCATACAATGTGTAGAACCCGTGAAGTATATTATCCGTACAAAAAATCACACTAATCGGATATCGATAGCCAGTTAATCAGATTACATTTTTGTCATAATTTATTTTAAAAATTATTCTTGTCGTTGACGGAAATATTTTTTAATGAAATATTTACTAATATCCGATTAATGTGGTTTTTTACAAGGATGATATAAAAGACAAGTTCTACATATTGAACAGTCAGAATTATTGAGATGGACTTGGATCAGGGCCCATAACAGTCCAACAGCACCCTCCAGTTGTTTTTTTTTTTTTTTTGAACGGCAGAAGAAATCTTTATTGATGAAACATACAAAGTATTGTAAAATACATCAATAAAAAGGAGTTTGGAGCTAACGCAAGCTCCAAGCTCCAGTTGGTGAGAAGCCAACAAGCAAGCAACAAGCAAGCAAAGGATACAAAATAGACAAGAACAACACTCTCCAGTCCAATAACAGGCTAGAGAGGAACCAGATCCTAAAATTTTATGTTGAACTTATCATTTAAAAGTTTTTAAATTTCAAATTTAATATGATTTAGATATAATTACAATTATATTTGGATTTTACATATAAATATTTTCTAAATTTCAAATAAGATATGGCAAGGTGAACCAATCACTTTGTTTGGTTTTGATTAATTTTCTGAAAATTGAATTTTATTATTATTATTTTTTGTTTTGTTTTTTTGTTTTTAGTGATTTTTTTAATATATATATATATTTACTTTCTAGATGCGCATAACTTTGATACACCTAAAAAGTAAAATATTTTAAAAATTCAATAACTATGCAAGAATATGAAATGTACTTGAATTTTTGTACTTTATTGTGTTTTTTGTATTTGATCAAATTTTTTTTTATATAGATTTTCTTTATAAATATTATATTTTTTAAAGCGTATTTAGGTTAGGTGTATCTAACAATAAAGAAATTTCTTAAAATATTAAAATTTTTGACTAAAAAACAAAAAACATAGAAAATAAAAATAAAAATGAAAAACTCAATTTTAAAAAAGTGGCTCAATTATCTGAAACAAAACAAGATGAATAGTTTTGTCATATGTATTTTAAAATTTTATATTAGTGGTTTGGAACTCTTACACGATTTCTCCCTAAAAAACCCTTTTGCTTAATATATCATTCATATTTAATTTTTTCAGTTTATTTAGCTTAAAAAAAATGTGATTTTCTTAAGTTACAATTTGTAATATTTTTTAAAATCTTATTTGGATATATATATATTTTTTAATTTGTATTGACACATAAAAGCTCTATCTTTTTTGTCATAATTTTTTTTCCTATTTATACCATAAAAAAGGTATGAGACAACTTATTTAATTTAATGTCCATTTTTTTCTAATACCAATTATAAAAAGCTGTGTCAATCATATTTACAATTTATTTTAAAGTAACTAATAACATAAAAAACTATAATGATTAAATCAAAACTACTACAGATATGCCTAAAGCATCCAAAATATAGCTTATGAAAATCTTGGTGAAACAATGATTAAAGTTTGAGGTTCAAATCGAGACCAGATGGATCATAGGAAGGATCACTTTGGGAACAGCTTAGTTGAGGCCAAAGATTTTTATTACCATCATCAGTACTTGCGTTGTTGGTTGCTGTGGCTGATGTAGAAGAAGAAGAAGAACTACTTTCAAACCTAGAAATGAAGGGTGGCGGCCAAACAGCACCAGCACCACCTTGCCATATCTTACCAGATTTCTCACGGAAAATCCCTTTTACATAATATATCATTCATGTTAGAATTTTTCAGTTTATTTAGCTTAAAAAAAAAAAAGTGTTTTTCTTAAGTTACAATTTGTAATATTTTTATTAGTCTTATTTGGATTTTTTTTTTTTAATTTTAAATTTGTATTGACACATAAAAGCTCTATCTTTTTTGTCATAAATTTTTTACCTATTTATAGCATAAAAAAGGAACGAGACAACTTATTTAATGTCCATTTTTTTCTACCAATTATAAAAAGCTATGTCAATAATATTTACAATTTATTTTAACATAACTAATAACATAAAAAACTATAAAGATTAAATTAAAGCTAATACAAATATGCCTAAAGCATTCTCCAAAATATAGCTTATGAAAATCTTGGTGAAACAATGATTAAAGTTTGAGGTTCAAATCGAGACCAGATGGATCATAGGAAGGATCACTTTCGGAACAGCTTAGTTGAGGCCAAAGATTCTTATTAACATCATCAGTAGTTGCGTTGTTGGTTGCTGCGGGTGATGCAGAAGAATATGAATAATTGGGATATGGTGGTGAAACTGGAGGATGATTTCCAAAACTAAACGGTCCAAATCCAAGTCCAACCCCTACCCCAACTTCAACACCAACATTATCCATCATCCCTTGTAGGCTTTTTAGAAGTGCACGCTCTTGTTTGTGTCCGTTCTGGTGCCCTGCTACTGCTTTTGAAGTAGGGAACTCTCCCTTGCAGAAGTTGCATAAGAAAACCCTAGTCCCCGCTGCCTCTTCCTCCTCCCATGCCCGCTTCTTCCTTTTCTTCTCACGCATGCCCTTCTTCTCTGACCACGGTGGTGATTCAATATCGCTCGCCTGAAAAAAACCCGCCTTTGATGGCTTTAAAAGATTCAGTTCCTCGTTTGAGAGCTTAAGATCTCGCAAAAGGTGAGATCCAGCAGGTTTGGGTGGCCTTGGCAAATCAGAATCAGACCCTCTTTCCAAACCTTTGCCTTTCATCATGTTCATCTTGTCTCTGTCATTGAGCGGAGGCCATTCGAAGATGCGGGAGGACTCTGATGGATTTTGTTTTGCACCACCACCGACTGCTTCCATCGCAAATTCTTCGCAGCTTTGGCTTTGGGTTTTGGCTTGCGTTTGTTTGGGAATTATTAATAGAATGAATGAAATTAAGAGCAATGCCTTTTAAATAGTGAGGGGACTTAATGTTGAATCTATAAATATATGGAAAGATATCTTGTTGTCCAATCAGTGCATAGCATTGTGCACGTTTATATATATATATATATATATGTAACGTACGATCTTGCCATCATTGCAAATTTGCAATGTCAACATAGAAGGAAGATAATTATAAAAACTTGACATGTCATATACAAGATCAAGTGGATGGACTATACTTATATTTTTTTAATCCGGGTCTATTTTGATGATCCAAATCATTCGATGTGTAGAACTTATAAAGTATATAATATCTACAAAAAATCGCAGTGATTGGATATCGATAGTCAATTAATCAGATCATATTTTTGTCACAATATATTTAAAAAATTATTCTTGTCGTTGACAGAAATATGATTTAATGAAATGTCTATCGATATTCGATTAATGTGAATTTTTACATGGATGATATAAAAGACGCGTTCTACATATTGAACAGTCTGGATTATTGAGATGGGCTTGGATCAGGGCGCATGACAGCCCAACAACACTCTCCAGTCTGATAACGGGTTAGAGAGGAACCAGATCCTAAAATTTATGTTGAACTTACCATTTAAAAGTTTTTAAATTTCAAATTTAATATGATTTAGATATAATTACAATTATATTTGAATTTTTCATATAAATATTTTCTAAATTTTAAATAAGATATGGCAAGGTGAACTCGTTGGGTCTAAGGATGTTCTTTTGGCTTGGTTTGGGAAGTGGGTTGGCTTTTTGGCTTTTTGATTTTTTTGGCTATTTTAGCCTGGGCTTAAAAGCTTGGTTTGGGAAGGGCTTTTTGGCTTTTTGGCTTTTTTGAGTTTTTTTGTGAGAGAAGAATGTAATGATTATGGGTTAGATGTGATGTTTTGTTTGTTATGGCTAAAATAGCCTAATTTGTTTTTTGTGGATAAAATAGCCAAAAAAGCCTCCAACCTCACTTGCCAAACAGAGGCTTTGTCTCATCTGCAATTTGCAGATGATTCAATTCTCTTCCCTGAAGCAAATTGGGATCAGATGGTGCTTATTAAAAGAATTCTTAGATGCTTCGAAGTCTTATCTGGTCTTAGAATAAATTACCACAAAAGCGTGGTTTGTGGTGTTGGTGTGGATGATGCTCTTTTGCTCTCCTTTGCTAAGCTCCTCATCTGTCAGGTTCATAGCTTGCCTCTAAGATTTCTAGGACTGCCTCTTGGAGCCAACCTTGGGAAAAAATCTACATGGAAACCTATGCTTGACAAGATCAGGTCTAAACTTTCAGGGTGGAAGAGAAAATTGTTGTCTTTTATAGGTAGACTAACTCTAATTAAATCTACCTTATCTAGTCTACCAGTATATTTTCTCTCTTTATTTAAGATGCCAGAAGGTGTGGCCAGAGAATTTGAGAGGATTGAAGCAGCTTTTTTATGGGGTGGGAATGACCTAAAAAGGAAAGTTCATTTAGTAAAATGGGGAGAGGCAACAAAAAGCATTGATCAAGGGGGTCTGGGCATTAGAAGAATCAAAGATGTAAATGCTTGTTTATTGCTCAAATGGTGGTGGAAATTTGAAACTCAAATTAATTCACTTTGGAGGAGGGCTATATGTAGCAAATACAAGATAGATGAGGCTTGTTGGAATCCACCAGTAGGATTCTCTTATAAACATTCTAGAGTTTGGAAAGACATCTTATCTATTGGAAATCATAGCAGCATTATTTACAAATTTTATGTGGATAACTGCCAAATTAAAGTGGGGGATGAAAATAGAAGTAAATTTTGGCATGACAGATGGTGTGGCAACTTCTGTCTTAAGATTGATTTTCCCCTCATTTTTAATCTTTCAACTGATAAAGATGGCACTCTTCATCAATTCTTTGCAAGGAAGACTAGCCCAAATAATTGGAATTTTCCCATCAGAAGAATGCTGTTTACTTGGGAATTGGATAAAGAAACTAGATTGCTTGGAGTCCTAGCTTCAGCCGCTTCTCTGACTCTCCATAGGGCTGACTGTTATATTTGGGCTAATGCTTCTGCAAGCACTGGTGAGTTCTCTATTTCTTTCCTCTACTATTTCAGTAATTCCATCCTTGGTCCTCATATTCCAATCTGTAAACATATTTGGAATAGGGCTATCCCACCTAAGGTTTCTTTTTTCTGTTGGTTGGCCTAGAAGAACAAAATCAAGTCAGCAGAATTTATGCACAGAATTGGTATTTTAGACCCTTCTATCTCCATCAGTTGCACCTTCTGTAGCTATGAATCCGAATTTGCTACCCATGTCTTGCTCCATTGCCCTTTTTCTTGGCTGATTTGGTCTTCTATAATTCATGATTGGGGGCTATTTTGGTGCATTCAAGATTCAGTAGATGGCCTTCTCCAATGGTGGATGAGTGTCAAATTTAAGCATTTTGATAGGTTAATTTGCAGAGCTATCCCACACATTGTCCTTTGGTCGCTTTGGAAACATAGGAAGGAATGTATTTTTGCAGTGGCTCTACCCAACTTCTCTGAAATAAGTGAATCTATCAAAATCAGATCAGCACTCTGGCTAAAAGCATCTTTTAAGGACCTTCCCTACTCAGTTGTTGATTTAATCTTCAATTGGAGACAAATCAGAGATGGGTTTCCAAATCAATAAATGGGCTGGTATGCAGACAAGCAGGGGTCTGCTGGATTGCTCTGGGTTGTGCTGCTATTGCTACTATAGCTTGCTCTGGTTTTGCTGGTGTGCTCTGTTTTGTTCTGGGTCTGTTTGTGGCTTGCATTGGTTTTGCTGTGTCAGTGGCTTTGCCCTCATTAGTGGAAGTGTATGCTGTTTGTTGTATGCTGGAAGTGTATGTTGTTTACTATCAGTGGCTTTTGAGCTTGGAAGTGTATGCTCTTTTGTTACAAGTGTAGCTCTTTTGCTGGTCTACAACTGAGTTGGTCTGCTGCTAGGTAGCTCCTTCTGGTGCTGCTCTGCTATGCTAGTTTGGTTGCTGTTATGCTGGATGCTGTGTACTGTTATGCTTGTTTGCTGGCTGTATGGGTTGAATGTCAATGTTTTAGGTGGTTGTTTGGAGTTGCCTTAGCTTCTTCTATCTGTTTTTTTTTTTTTTTTTTTTTTTTTTTTTTTTTTTTTTTTTTTTCTACTGGTTGTTGTGGCAGCATTTCATGCTTTCCTTTTGTTGGTTCCTCACCAACTGGCACTTGGAGCTTCGTCTTAACTCCAAACTCTTCTTTATTGATGTATCTTATCATACCTTATATGTTTTCATCAATAAAGATTTTTTTTACTGACTAAAAAAAAGGTGAACCAATCATTTTGTTTGGCTTTGATTAATTTTTGAAAATTGAATTTATTATTATTATTATTATTTTGTTTTGTTTTTTGTTTTTAGTGATTTTTTTAATATTGTAAATATATATATATATATATTTTATTTTCTAGATGCGCATAACTTTGATGCACCTAAAAAGTAAAATATTTTAAAAATTCAATAAATATGCAAGAATACGAAATGTACTGAATTTTTGTACTTTATTGTGTTTTTTTGTAATTGATCAATTTTTTTTTAAATATAGATTTTCTCTATAAATATTATATTTTTTAAGTGTATTTAGGTTAGGTGTATCTAACAATAAACAAATTTCTTAAAATATTAAAATTTTTGACTAAAAAACAAAAAACATAGAAAATAAAAATAAAAATAAAAAACTTAAAATTTTGAAAAGTGTCTTAATTTTCTGAAACAAAACAAGGTGAATAGTTTTGTCATAAGTATTTTAAAATTTTAGATTAGTGCTTTGGAACTCTTACAGGATTTCTGACGAAAAATCTTTTTTGCTTAATATATCATTCATATTTGATTTTTTTCAGTTTATTTAGCTTTAAAAAATGTGTTTTTCTTAAGTTACCATTTGTATTATTTTTTTATTCTTATTTGGATTTTATTTTTTAATTTGTATTGACGCATAAAAGCTCTATCTTTTTTTGTCATAACGTTTTCACCTTTTTATACCATAAAAAAAGGTATGAGACAACTTATTTAATGGCCATCTTTCCCTGATACCAATTATAAAAAGCTGTGTCAATCCACCACAAGAATTTGTATTTTTAGCGACTATTTTTTGCGATCAATATAAAAATTAGTAGATAAAAGTTATCTTTTGATGACTAAATAAAATTAGTAGATAAAAGTTATCTTTTGATGACTAAATATTAATTAGTCGTGAATGATTATTATTTTTGGCGACTAAATATTATTGATCGCAGAAGGTTATATTTTGGCGACCAAAAAATGTGTTGATCGCAGAAAGTGGTATGTTTTTGCCGATCAACTATAAATTTGGCCGCGGAAGGTCACATATTTTTTGGCGACTAAAATTTGGTGGCCAAAAACTTATTTTCAGCAACCAAAAAATTAGTCGCCAAATTTGTACTTTTAGTGACTAATATTTTAGTCACCGTTTATTGAGATTTGGTGACTAAAAAAGTTTGTCGGCGAAGGTATCTTTTCTGCGACTAATATAGTTTTTTGGTCACCAAAAGTTTGGGAGGGAAATTTGATTTTTAGTGGGGCGGGAATTGAAATTTTTTTGCGACAAATAAATTTGATCGCCAATTTTAAAACGACATCGTTTTGTACCATGAAAGCAGAAAAAAAAAATTAAATAAAAAAGCCCTAATCTCCCTGGTCTCTATCTCACTCTTTGTGTCTCGGTCCGCCCTCTCCCTCTCTGTGTTCTTTCTCTCAATCGGTGCCCACTCTCACTAGCTCACCGAAGTCCCTCACCACCGTTGCTCACATCTGTCGCACATCGCCACCGCCGCAAATCGCCATCGCCCTCTGTCTTTCTCTCATGGTGTTACATGGACAACAAGTTCTATGTGATTGGTGGACGAAACGAAGATGGCGAAATCACCTGTGGAGAATTTTTTGATGAGGTATGAACGGGTGGAACTTAATCCCTGACATGTTGAAAGATGATCTGGTTTTAAGTTCTCATTCACCGCCTCTTGTTGCTGTTGTGAATAATGAGCTCTACTTGACATAATAGTTTGAGAAAGTGAGAGAGGATAAAGAGAGAGAGAGAGAGAGACAATGAATTGTTTGTCTGTAAATGTGTGTGTTTATTACAAAGAGAATGCACTCTCTTTATAGAGAGAATATGATGCATTGGATGCCCACCGAAAGCATAAAGAATAAAGTGCTAAAGTATTAACAATTAAAGCTATACACTAACACTATTAACAATTATACACTAACATCCCCCTGCAAACTCAAGGAGGGAAAGCATCAACCAAGTTGAGTTTGGAAACAAGATCATTGAAGCGGCTAGGAGGATGAGCCTTAGTGAAGATATCAGCGGGTTAATCGACTGAAGCAATAGGAAGAAGATGAACAGTACCACAGGTAACATGCTGGCGAATGAAATGACAATCAATCTCAATATGTTTGGTGCGATCATGAAAAACATCATTGTGAGCAATCTGAATGGCACTCTGATTGTCACAATAGAGAGGGGTAGGATCAGAAGAAGAAACACCCATATCAGCAAGGAGCCAGCGAAGCTAGAGAAGTTCCTAAGTAGTATCAGCAAGAGCTCGGTATTCAGCTTCGGTGCTAGAGCGGGTAGTGAGGGATTGTTTTTTGCTACGCCAAGCAAGAAGAGAATCCCCTAAGAAGAAGCAGAATCCCGTGGTGGAACGGAGATCCGTAGGATCCCCAGCCCAATCAGCATCGGAAAAGGCACGCAGTTCAAGAGAGGAGGAAGCAGAGAAGTGAAGGCCATGGAACAGAGTGCCTTTGAGGTAGCGAAGGATGCGGAGTAGAGCAGTATAGTGGGGAGTGCGAGGAGCCGACATGTACTGACTGACAATGTGAACAGCATAGGCAATGTCAGGACGAGTTACTGTGAGATAGACAAGGCTGCCGACGAGCTGGCGATAAAGAGTAGCATTAGAGAGAAGAGTCCCATCGAGAGGAGTGAGACGAATCTGAGGATCAACTGGAGTAGAGGTAGTTTTGCAATCAGTAAGACCAGCACGAGCCAGAAGATCGGATGCGTATTTGGCCTGGGACAAATAGGAACCAGTAGAATCATGAGAGACTTCAAGGCCTAAGAAGTAGTTAAGAGTACCAAGGTCCTTCATCTGAAACTGTCGGTGGAGAAACTGTTTGAGGTGGAGGATACCAGCTTCATCATTACCAGTGATAATCATATCATCCATATACAGAAGAAGAAGAGTGGTACCATGAGAAGTAGTCCGTATAAAAAGAGCAGAGTCAGAGGAGCTAGAGGTGAACCCGAAGTCATGAATGGTAGAACTGAACGTAGCAAACCAAGCACGAGGCGCTTGCTTGAGGCCATAGAGAGCACGCTGTAGTTTGCAAACCTGATGATGTGGAAAAGTGGACCCAGGTGGAGGTTGCATGTAGACCTCCTCAAGAAGATGACCATTGAGGAAAGCATTTTTGACATCCATCTGAAAGAGTCCCCAGTGGCGAGCAACAGCAACAGCAAGTAAACTGCGAACAGAGGTAAGCCGAGCAACAGGAGAGAATGTCTCCTCATAATCAATACCATATTCCTGGTTGAAACCCTTGGCAACAAGACGAGCTTTGTAGCGTTCAATAGAGCCATCAGAATGTGTTTTGATTTTGTAAACCCATTTGCAGCCAATCGCAGTCTTGCCAGGAGGAAGATCAACAAGATCCCAAGTATGAGCTTTGTCCAAGGCTTGGAGTTCATTAGTCATAGCTTGCTGCCAAAGAGGATTAGTACAAGCCTCACGATAGGAGGTAGGTTCATAAGTAGAGAAGGCAGCAGATCCACCAATATAATCACGAAGATGGATAGGAGGTTGAGTTACCCTGCGTGGTCGACCCGTAGGAGGATCAGTGGGAGGAAGAACCGGTGGAGAAGGAGGCGTGGCAATAAGAGGTAGACCGTCAGGGAGAGCAGACTGGACAGGATCAGGAGTGAGCAAGGGCGTCTCGATGAAGGAGGAACCTGTATCAAAATCAGCAGAGAAAAGATCTATGGAAGGATTAGTAAACAGTACAGTAGTGGAAAGTGCGGGTAAGTGAAAGGAGGATAGCGAGGAAAACATTTGGTGCTCCCAGAAAACAACATGGCGGGAGATACGAAGACGTTTAGAGAGAGGATCCCAACAGCGAAAGCCTTTATGTTCAATCCCATACCCAAGAAAGCAACAAAGACGAGAACGAGGTTCAAGCTTGGTGTGTTCATGGGATTGAAGTATAACAAAGCAGGCAAAGCCAAAAACCCAGAGATCTGCGTAAGGAGGGGGAGTGCCATGCAGACGTTCAAAGGGAGTTTGATTATAGATGACAGGGGTAGGAGCACAGTTGATAGTGTAGACAGCAGTGAGGGCAGCTTCTCCCCAAAAGTTTTCAGGACAGGAAGAAGAGAGAAGGAGAGCGCGAGTAGTGTCAAGAATATGCCTAAGTTTCCGTTCAGCGCGGCCATTTTGCTGGGACGTGCCAGCACAGGAACGATGAGGCAGTGTACCATGATGCTGAAGAAAGGAAAGGAAATCTGAATCCCGATATTCCATAGCATTGTCAGAGCGAAAAATTTTGATGACTTCGGAGAATTGGGTGTGGACCATTTGGGCAAATCTATAATAAATGTGTTTAAGTTCAGACCTATTTTTCATGAGAAAAAGCCAAGTAAACCAGGAAAAATCATCAATAAAAATAACAAAATAGCGGGATCCCTCCATAGTAGTAGTAGGGGAGGGCCCCCAAATATCCGAATGTATAAGATCAAAAGGTGCAAGGGAAACAGAAGAGAATCCCCTAAGAAGAAACAGAA